>OX940789.1:45990358-46590358 GCA_954870985.1 Trifolium fragiferum
TTGGGAGTAGCATGTATCTTGAAATTCAAGCTATTCCAGATGGATGTGAAGAGTGCTTTCCTCAATGGCTACTTGAATGAGGAAGTTTATGTGGAGCAGCCCAAGGGATTTGTTGATCCAAATTATCCAGATCATGTCTACAGATTGAAGAAGGCATTATATGGATTAAAGCAAGCTCCTAGGGCATGGTATGAGAGGCTAACCAAATTTCTTGTGCAGCAAGGTTATAGAAAAGGAGAATCAGATAAAACCTTGTTTGTCAGAGAAGAAAAGGGCAAGTTCATGATTGCACAAATCTATATAGATGACATTGTGTTTGGAGGAATGTCTGATCCAATGGTCAAGATGTTTGTGAATCAGATGCAGTCTGAATTTGAGATGAGCCTTGTAGGTGAACTTACCTACTTTCTTGGTCTGCAAGTCAAACAGATGGAAGATACAATTTTCATCTCTCAAAGCAAGTATGCCAAGAACATTGTGAAGAAATTTGGAATGGAGAATGCAAATCACAAGAGAACTCCTGCAGCAACCCATCTCAAACTTTCTAAAGATGAGCATGGTGTCAGTGTTGATCAAAGTCTATACAGAAGCATGATTGGCAGTCTACTCTATCTCACTGCAAGTAGACCTGACATTAGCTTTGCTGTTGGTGTGTGTGCAAGGTACCAAGCTGAGCCTAAGATGAGTCATCTGAATCAAGTCAAAAGGATTCTTAAGTACGTTAGTGGTACAAGTGATTATGGAATTCTCTACTCTCATGGTGAAGACACAAGATTGTTGGGTTATTGTGATGCTGACTGGGCAGGTAGTGCTGATGATAGGAAGAGCACTTCTGGTGGATGTTTCTTTTTGGGAAGCAACCTTATATCATTGTTCAGCAAGAAACAAAATTGTGTTTCTCTTTCTACAGCTGAGGCTGAGTATATTGCCGCAGGAAGTAGTTGCTCTCAGCTACTTTGGATGAAGCAGATGTTGGGTAAGTACAATGTGCAGCAAGATGTGCTCACATTATACTGTGACAATCTAAGTGCTATAAATATTTCCAAAAATCCTATCCAACATAGTAGGACAAAGCACATTGATATACGTCACCATTTTATTAGAGATCTTGTTGAAGACAACATTGTGACTCTAGAGCATGTTGCCACAGAGAATCAACTGGCATATATTTTCACAAAGGCTTTAGATGCAAATAGGTTTGAGGTGTTAAGGGGCAAACTTGGTATTTGCCTCTTTGAGGATCAATAGCCATAATAGCTATTTAGGCGTGCAACGGTTACCTACATTTCCCTCCATCCACAGTTGCACGCAATCCAAAGGCAATCATTACAAATATTTTCTAACGGCTATCTCGCGATTTTATCCAAGAAATCCGTTTATTCAAGATTTTTCTCTCATTGCCTACCACATTGTTCACTACATTCGTTTCTCAAACACTCAAACGACCTTAGAAAATTTTCTTGATCTCTCTGAAACCCTTTGTTCATCTCTGCAATTTTTTTGAAAATCTTCATACCAAATCACCATCATCATCATGTCTACTGCAACCAAAACATCTCCTTCAACCAAAACCATCACTTCTCCATCATCACCAAAACCTCATTCCCCACATCATGAAGAAATTCAAAGTGACATGATCGTTAATGCCACTCCTGTTTCAATGATCAAGCCATCTGGATCAAAGAAGAAGAAGTCTAAACGATCAAGCAGGGAATCAACTCCCATTGCTGCAGAGGAAGATGTTGTTCCTTCTCCTTCCACAGAAAAATCCAAGAAGAAGAAGAAGAAAAGCAAGAAGCCAAAGATTGGCTCACCAAAGAGGGTTCACACCATGGAAAGCCTGCACATTGATCCTCTTCCTGCTAAATCTGGTGATGCTGATGCTGAAGCATCTGTGGGTATAGGTTCTTCAAACCCTAACCCTGAGAAGGCTGCTGTAAAGATCTCTGAGGGCCAAAGACACCCCTTGACTCAGAAGATCATTGATTCTGTACTTCAGGCCCTGCAAGAGCCTAATGTTGTGGCAGATGTTGGCACATCATTGCCACAAGGTGAAGAAGAGTCTCCTGCTGCTGAAAAAGAGACTATTGTTGCTGAAGAACCTGCTGATGTTCCTGATTCTCCAGGACAGGAAATTGGTGAAGAAGATCAACCTGCTGAGGTTGAAGAACCTGAAGATGATACCCAGTCTGACAAGGGTAAAGAAGCCAAAGGTTCTGAAGATGTGGAAGACTCCAATCTTTCTGACAAGGATGTTGATGGAGATACAATTATTGTGGATGTAGAAGGCTACAATTCTGACATCCCTTTAAAGAAGATTGCTGAAGATAGCATAGCTAGAAGGACTAGAAGTGGAAAAGGTCCTGCTACTGGTAGTGAATCTCCTACGGTTGCCAAGGAGAAGAAGAAGCCTGTCAAGAGGCAAGTTCTGTATGGTCCCAAGAAGGGATTTAGTAAAGCTGTGGTTCCACCTGCAAAGAAGAAGACTCAGAAAAGAAAAGAGCCACCTACAAGTGAGTCAGAATACGATGTGGAGCAGGATGTAGCTCACATCAGTGAGTCTGAGGAAGAATCTGCTGAGGAGCAGAATGTGGAGCTTGATGTAGTCCACATTGAGTCTGTTGTGAAGAAGAGCTATGGGAAGAAGAAAATTCCTCAGGGAATTCCTGACATCCCAGTTGATTTGATTTCCTTCCACAACCCTGCACATGCTGGTAAATGGAAGTACATTGCTCACAGAAGGTTAGCTCTAGAGAGGGAGCTAAGTGTTGAAGCCTTGCAGTGCAAGGAGGTTATGAGGTTGATCAAGCGTGCTGGCTTGATGAAGACTGTTACTGGGCTGAGTGACTGCTATGAGAAAGTAGTCAAGGAGTTTTTGGTAAACATTCCTACTGGCTGTGATAATCCTTTGGACAAGGAGTATCAAACAGTCTTTGTGAGAGGCAAAGAAATTCACTTCTCTCCTACTGTGATCAACAAATTTCTGGGCAGAAGTGAGGAGCCCTTTGCTGAGATGGAGGCCAATGACAAGTACATAATCAAGGTCATCACAGCTGGAAAGGTCAAGACTTGGCCTAAGAAGGGAAAGTTGCAAGCAAGCAAACTCACTCCAATCTACAACATCCTGAATAGGATTGCTGCTGCTAACTGGGTACCTACCACACACAACTGTGATGTGGCTACAGGTTTGGCTAGGTTCATCTATACTGTAGGTAACAAAATTAACTTTGATTTTGGTACTTATATTTTTTATCAGACTATCAAACATGCCAAAACCGTAGCTGTCAAACTACCCATTGCATTTCCTTCCTTGCTGTGTGGAATCATATTGAGCCAGAGACCTGATGTTCTGGGCAAAGATGATTTGTCTTGCAGAAGAGAGTCTGCTATTTCTTTTAGTCTCAAGCAGTCTGATGTGACTCCTGATGTGGGCACATCCAGCTCAAACAATGCTATGTCTAGGACAGACATGATTGCTGCTTTAAAAGAAACTTGCAAGGCTCTGGATGAGAAGAAGGCCAAGCTGGAAGCAGTCATTGCTGGACTGGAGCTTGAGGATGAGCAAACAATGGCTGAGGATGAGGAATTGGAGGAGGAGGAGCCCAATGACTCTGAAGCTGAGGAAACTGATGGGAGCCAGGATATTTGAATCTTTGTAATTCATTATTTCCCTGTACTCAGTATTTCCTGTTGTTTTGCTTGTATTTTGTGGGCTATGCCCTGGATTTCTGATGCACCTTTGTGTGCCTGTTCTTGTACTGCTGCACTATTAATGGCCTGAGTGCCTTTTTCTATTCATGCACCATCATCTCTACATCTCATGCTATCTGCATTCTATGGTGTTTTACTTACTCTCTATGTGTTTGACTATATTTGTCAAAATTCTGGCTAAAAAGGGGGAGTAAAATTTAAAAATGATGAACAATTCTTTGAAGTCTTAACTGCAGCAAATTGTGATGTGTGGCACATCTGACTACACATCTGGCATACATGCTTATTTTTCTTCAAATGTTTTCTCAACAACTTTTTGAAGAATTAGTTTTCTAAAGCATGTTTTTCTGAAGACTTAATCTGTACGTTTTCAACTGGGTGATGCATTCTTAAGAAGTCCAATTGAAGATGTTAATTTGTGTAATGGTTGATCCATTTGTATGATTTCTACATGGTGATGCATTCTTAAGAAGCCTGTAGAAGTTGCTATTTTGTGTGATGTTTGACACATCTGTAGGTTTTAACTTGGTCATGCATTCTTAAGAAGCCAAGTTTAAAACTTCTATATTTCTCTCTAGGTCATGCATTCTGAAGAAGCCTATAGGGAATATGAGATTTAGGGGAGTAAACTACTACTGGGTTTGCTACCCTCCCTTATGTGTGCATGGAATCTCATGCTTGTATGTGTCTGAGAATTTATTTTTCTCAGTCTTTGGGAAGTTACTTTCCTATCTTGTGAGAGTTTAATTCTCTCTTCATTTGTGAGGCTCTGATCCGCTGCTGCATGCCTCTGATGTGCCTACACATCTCTCCAAGTTTTGTTGGGTGACTCAAAGATTATTTTAGCCCAAAATTTGCCAAAGGGGGAGATTGTTGAGGATTTTAGGGTGTTGGCTTCATTTGGTAAAATAAGCCTGATTCCATGATGTGGAGCATGATGTGTGGCACATCAGGTTTCACATCAGGACGCCCTAGCTGGACGCGCTTTCTTTTAATTTACACGCGATCTTTTGAAAAAGATTTGTTTTTCAAATTAAATCGTGCCAGCTTGCGCGCCAAGGAACAAGATAATCTTTCATGGTTCTGTTTTATTTTATTGGCCGACTTTGATCAAAAAGATTTGAAACAAACAATTAAAAGATTATGATCAAATAAATCTCAAGGAGAATTAACAAAGGCCAGCTGCCAACATTGAAGATCCAAGCCCATGAAACTTGTTCTATATAAAGGAAGACTGAAGACATAATGAAGTACGAAGCCAAGAGTTGAAGAAATCGAGTCTTAGGTCTTAGTCTGTTTATTGTTATTTGTGAGCCTTCACTTGAATCATAATTTTGATACAAGTAAGGACTGAGTTTAATAGAGTTGTAATCTCTAGTGTTCTTTCTCCAAAGCTTTGAAGCAAGGAGTTAGAGTGTGCAACACTCAAAGCCTTTAGGTACGAGTGCATAGGTTTCTAGGAGTGTGTCTCCAAACTGAGTTTGTTATTAAATCCTTACTGGGTAAGGTTGAGGGGGAGTGAGCAGAGGTTCTCATATCTAGGAGTTCCTAGGTAGAATTAGCACGGGTAGTGATTAAGTGAGAAGTTGTAAACGGGGGAGTTTAGCTTTGAATTGATACTACCATAGTGGATTCATCCCTGGATTGGTATCCTCCAGATTAGGGCTTGTTTAAGCGCCGAACTGGGTTAACAAACTCACTCTGTTTTATTGTTTCCTGCACTTTAAATTGTTTACTTGTTCATTAAGTTCAGCATGTTCACGATGTTGACACATTAGGCTACACATCGTACGATTCCTAAAGTGTACACATCATGCTACACATCTGACACTTGCCACCAGAATTTCATATCAGTTCTAGAAGCTGTTAGATAGAGAAGGGATCCAATCATACCTCTATATAACTTTTGGTCAACTTTACCTTCAGACTCACCTTTGCCAAGACTTGATGTAGGATGCATTGGAGTGTTCATGGGTTTGCAGTCCTCATGATTGTACTTCTTCAGAAGATCTTTGATATACTTTGACTGATGAATGAAGTTTCCTTTCTTTGTTTGATTGATCTGAATTCCCAGAAAGTACTTCAATTCTCCCATCATGCTCATCTCAAATTCATCTTGCATCGTCTTAGAAAAGTTCTTGCTGAGTCCAGCACTAGTTGATCCAAAAATGATGTCATCAACATAAATTTGAATGATTAGAATGTCTTTCTTCATGGTTTTCTTGAATAATGTATTGTCAACTTGACCTTTTACAAAACCATTGTCAACCAAGAAGTTACTTAGTCTCTCATACCAAGCTCTGGGAGCTTGTTTGAGTCCATAGAGTGACTTCTTTAGTCTGAACACATGATCTGGATTAGAAATATCTTCAAATCCTGGAGGTTGTCTGACATATACTTCTTCAAAGATTACACCATTTAGAAATGCACTCTTAACATCCATCTGATAAAGAGTAATGTTGTTGTTGACAGCATAAGAAGTAAGCAATCTTATAGCTTCCAATCTTGCAACTGGAGCATAAGTCTCTGTATAGTCAATGCCTTCTTGTTGACTGTATCCTTGTGCAACAAGTCTAGCTTTGTTTCTTGTTACTTCTCCTTGTTCATTCAGCTTGTTTCTGTATACCCACTTTGTTCCAATAATGTTCTTGCCTTTTGGTTTGGGTACCAGATCCCATACATCATTCCTTTGAAATTGATTCAGTTCTTCTTCCATAGCAACTATCCAAGCATCATCAGATAATGCTTCATCAATGGTTTTAGGTTCAATCAAGGAAACTAGACCAAATAAGGATTCTTCATCCCTAAAGCTTGATCTTGTTTTCCTAGGACTGTTCTTATTACCAATGATAAGCTCTTTAGGATGTGATGACTTATACTTGAAAGTATTCTTAGGAATAGTTGTTTCTTCTTGTTCATGATCTTCTGTTGGTGTTGTTTGATGATCATCAGATTCTGGAACTTGATTGTTCTCTGGTGCTTCCAGAAGTTGAGGAGTGGGAATAGGTTCACAACCTTCATCTTCTGAGTCTTGAGAATCTGAAATTTCTATAGAAGGCTCTGACTTTTCATGATCAGGCGCTTTATCATCAAACCTTACATGCATAGATTCTTCAACTGATTGAGTTTCAGAATTATACACTTTGTATGACTTAGAGCGCTCAGAATATCCAATAAAGATACCCTTACTAGCTTTAGAGTCAAATTTCTTTAGATAGACTTTAGTATTCAGAATGTAACAAGTACAACCAAATTGGTGAAAATAAGAAATGTTAGGTTTCCTTCCTCTAAAAAGTTCATATGTTGTTTTATTCAGAATAGGTCTAATATAGATTCTGTTCTGAATATAACAAGCAGTGTTTATTGCTTCTGCCCAAAAAGATTTTGCTAAAGAATGTTCATGCATCATGGTTCTAGCCATCTCTTGCAAAGATCTGTTCTTTCTTTCTACAACTCCATTTTGCTGTGGTGTTCTAGGAGAAGAGAACTCATGGAAAATTCCATGTTCTTCACAAAAGGTTTCAAAAGGTTCATTTTCAAATTCTCCACCATGATCACTTCTAACTTTTAAAATTCTTAAATCCTTTTCATTTTGAATTTGGGCACAGAAGACACTAAACTCTTCATATGTATCATTCTTAGATTTCATAAATCTTACCCAAGTCCATCTACTATAATCATCAACAATGACTAGTCCATACTTCTTTCCATTGAGTGAAGCAGTACCAACTGGTCCAAACAAATCAATGTGCAGAAGTTCTAAAGGTCTAGAGGTAGAAACAATGTTCTTAGGTTTAAATGAGCTTTTGACAAATTTCCCTTTTTGACAAGAGTCACAAAGAGAATCTGAGTGATAAGTCAATTTAGGAAGGCCTCTTACAAGATTGTCTTTGCAAAGCTTGGAGATTAATCTCCAGTTCGCATGACCCAATCTCTTATGCCAAACCCATTTCTCATCACTTAGAGTCAACAAACAAAGCACATTCTGATCTTCTAGATTAGATAAATTAACTTTATAAACATTGCCCTTTCTACAACCTTTAAACAAAATAGATTTATCAGAGTTGTTAATTACAGTACATGAATTCTTATTAAACACAACATCATAATTACTGTCACATAATTGACTTATGCTAAGTAAATTATGTTGTAGTCCATCAACCAACCAAACATAAGAAATAGAAAGTGAAGAATTACCTACTTTACCTATACCAATGATTTTGCCTTTCTGGTTCCCACCAAATCCTACAGTTCCTCCCTCTCTCAGAGTCAGGGTGAGGAACAAGTGCTTGTCTCCTGTCATGTGTCGTGAACATCCACTGTCCAGATACCATGAGCTTTGCCTTTTTCTTGGGGTGCATACCTGCAGTAAACATTATCTCAGACTTTGGTACCCATATTCTGATGGGTCCTCTAAAGTTAGTTCTTTTATCCTTCTTCTGTCTCTTGTAGTTTCCAGAGGCTCCATAGTGAGGTGAGCCTTTAAAAACAGGTTTAGGCTTAACCTTTCCTTTGGACCTTGACCCAGAGTGTGTCAGTAAACCAGCTTTCAAGTTTGTATAGCCTGATCTCATGCCCCGAGTACTCATAGGCTTGAAGATCTTCTGTACTCCTTTATAAGACTTGGATACTGAAACAATGGGAGCAGATGTTTTCAAAGACTCCACGCTTACTTGAGCATCTGACACTTTTGGATTTTCTGTACTATTACTAGAAACAAAATTAGAATAAAGATTAGAAGATGTTCTGCTAATACACACAGACTGATTTGAGTTTCCTTTGACAGTACTCCCCAAACCCTGTCCAGTGTATTTGCCAGCACCATAAATCATAGAGGCTAATTTATGCTTGTCAATATTGTGATGAACAAACTCTTGAAGAGCAATCTCATGCTTATCATAGGGTTTGTTACATGTTCTGCAACCATTTTCAAGAACTTGAATAGTCTTTAAGGACTTCTTATAGTCTTCTTGAATATGATTGACTTTATCATTGAGCATGTCAAACTTTTGTTTAAAAAGCTCTAGCTCATTTGATTTTTCCATGTATTTCATCACAGTATCTTTCAAAGCCTTAGAGAGTTGAGTGTCAGAGAGTTTAGAAATAACCTGTTCAATATCTTCTGAATCTGACTCAACATCACTTTCAACATCTGACTCTGCTGTGGCCATGAGTGCCAAGTTAGCTTCTGCATCTTCAGCTTCATCATCAGACAGCTTGTCAAGATCTTCCCATGTAGCTAGAAGACTCTTCTTAGCTTTGTTCTTGAAAGTGCTCTTTCTTCCTTTTCCCTTGGTGCTCAAGTCAGGACAATCAGCAATGAAGTGTCCAGGCTTGTTGTAGTTAAAGCAATTCTTAGAATCATCCTTCTTATCTTTATTTCCAGAACTTCTGTAACCAGAACCTTTGGATCCAGAACTTCTACCAGAATATCTTGGCTTTCTTCTTGCCCACTTCTGGAACCTTTTGGTCAGAAGTGCAAATACATCATCATCTGATCCCTCTTCTTGATCATCTGCAGAAGATTCTTCTGTTTCAGATTCAACTACCTTAGCCTTGAGAGCCTTAGAAGGTTCAGAAGTAGCTGGCAGAGCCAAAGACTTCATTCTCTTCTGAGGTTCATCAGAGGATAGCTCAATCTCATGACTCATGAGTGAACTAATCAAACCCTCTAGACTTAGGGTGTCCAAATCCTTTGCCTCCTGAATAGCAGTGACCTTAGGTCTCCACTTAGCAGGTAAGCTTCTAAGAATCTTCTTCACATGATAAGAAGTAGTATAACTTTTCTTCTGAACTTGAAGACCACCAACCAGAACTTTGAATCTTGAAAACATAGATTCAATGTTCTCATCTTCCTTCATTCTAAAGAGTTCATACTGTTGGATCAAAAGTGTTGCTTTTGCCTCCTGTACCTGTTTGTTTCCATCATAAGATGAGCATAAAGAATCATAGATACTCTTAGCAGTAGATTTATCTGTGATCTTAAGGTAGTCTTCGTGAGATATGCAGCTTATCAAGATATCCTTGACCTTGTGGTGCTTCTTGTATGCTTTCTTGTCCTTGTCAGTGAAAGCTTGCCTTGTCTTATAATCTAATATTCCTCTTTCATCCAAACCTTGAAATGTAGTTCCTCTTTCAACTAAGTCCCAAAGGTCATCATCAATACCAACTAGATGACTGTAGATTCTATCTTTCCACCAGGAGAAGGTAGAACCATCACCATTGAACTTGGGAGCTTTGCTGTTGTTGTTTTTATCTTCAACATCATAGTTGTAAGGAATTTCTGTTTTCTTGCTATGTTGACCACCAGTTCCAGACATAGTGTTTTGACACAACGAATAATTGTCTCACTGCAAAGTGATATAACAGAACCGGGCTCTAGATGCCAATTGAAGGTGTGAAAAACACAAGAAGGGGGGTTGAAATGTGTTTTGGTTAGTTTTAAAAACTTCTTCAAAGTTTTGCAACTTATCAGATTTCGCAGCGGGCCAAAACTTAAACACAAACAACTTCTGGTATGGTGAGGTAAAACAGAGTATGAATGAATAAAAACAAAGAGAAGAGAGAAGAGATAACACAAGAGATTTATAATGGTTCCTCTCACAAACCGAGAGTAGTCCAGTCCCCTTGCACTTCCAAGGGATTTCACTATAATCACACAAGATTACAAATGCTCAAGCTCACAGCAAGAGACTTCCAATGCTCAAGTAACACCTTACAAGAGACTTCCAATTGCTCAAGCTCACCAGCAAGAGACTTCTAACACAAAACAAAATACAGTGTTTGCAGAGAGGATACCTTTTGTTGGGAGAGGTCAACCCCTTAAATGGATCTCAGTTACCTCGAGGGGATTAGTCTCTGCAGTTGCGCGCGGAGGATACCTTTGGTTTACCAAAAAAAAAAAAATACAGTGTTTTGAACAACTGATAAACAATATCAAAGTTCTAAGAACAAAGAAATACAACTTAAATAACAAGACTATTCTTAGAATCCTTAAAAAGAAAACTAAGGTTCAACAACTGACAAGCCAGAAGTTGAAGACTATTGTATTGTATTTGAATATAATCTCAAGTTGTATCTAAGTTAAAAATGCTCTTTGAAATTTAGCAGAATAACAGCTCTTTTGTTCTTCGTAAGTGTGTTGTCACGTCTTCAAATTCTTCCTCCTTTTATAGATGATGTTGGAGCGTCTTGAATTTGAGCGGACACTGATGAAAACAGCTATGTAGTACTGTACCATTGTTTTCATTTGAAATGTGCTTATCCAAATCAAGTAAAGATCAAAATCTGAGCCTTGATTTTGAATATTCGCCCAAATCAGGAAAACAAAGATAGTACAATAGTACAAACGTCATTATCATGAGGATAACGGTCTGAAAGAAGTTCTTCTACTCCTTCAGGTCTTTTGCCAAATAGATGATAGTCGTTAAGAGAATGGAATGTTCTTCTGGCGTCTTCTGCTGTTTCATCATCATCAGAGTTTGCAGATATAAAATGATCTTCTGATGATTTCAACTTCTGGTTGACTTTGACTTGCAACTTCTGATGACTTCAACTTCTGTGTTGGCTTCAGAACTTGCATTTTCCAATCTTCTGGGGATGCTATAGTATAGCAACCAGAACTTCAAATTTTCTAGTGAATATAAAATTTTAACTTGTATATTTACACACTAGATTAAATTATCAGTATTCCCTATTGTATATTAATACTATTGTTATCATCAAAACTACTTGGGTTATATTAGAACCAACTTTGTTCCAACAGTCTTGAGTATCTCCCAAGCTTTCTTTGCAACAGTGCACTGTTTGATCAGTCTGAACATGTTCTTGTCCACTCCATTGAATAAAGCATTCAAAGCTTTGGAGTACATCAGTATCAGCACCATTAGCATCTTGAACCTTGGGATGTTCCCATCTTTTGAGCACAGCTTTCCAAGTCCTACTGTCAAGTGACTTTAGGAAGGAAATCATCCTTGGCTTCCAGTAGTCATAATTAGTTCCATCCAGAAGAGGTGGTTTGTTGACCAATGTGTTGGTGTAAGCCCTAGAGGCCAATTATTTTTGTACTTGTATCGAACTAATTATTAATAATATATTGTTTCTTTTATTAATAATCAAAGGCGTTTTCTTTATTATGTTTGTAAACGCTCAAAATAATGAAGTCCCTAGAATAGAAAGTCTGTTTACATTAAACATAAAGACGCTATTCTTAAAGTATCCATAGTCAAGCTTTAAGGTGAAAAGGGATAGCCTTAAAGCATAAAGACTATTATGAAGATAGACTGATGATCGCATCTCATGGATCATGGGATAAGGAGTTACCAAGTCTTGACATAGGTATAAGAAATATTAGGAGTAATATTTATACCGGATTGACCCGCTATGAGAGTGCTACATGCAAAGTTATGCAAAGTGTCATAAGTTACTCTCATGGTGATAATGGTGTAAACCGCCCTTAGACCTGAAACCACTTTGTACCCTAGATGTGGAGTCAAGTACTTTGTTGCTGATCTAACGTTGTCCGTAACAAGATAACCATAAAGGCAGTTGATGGGTACTTCACAAAGCATGCTGAGGGACAGTAGTGACCTAGATGGAATTTGCCAATCCTGCGTAACAGGATAAATGTCATGGGCCCAATATTGAACTAGACAAAGATGACACCAAGTATGCTTTGTGTTCAATATAGACATAAGGGGCAAAGGGGTAATTGTACACACATATATTATCGCTAAAGGTTATGTTTTGATCACATGTTAATTTCTCACAACTTGGGTAGCAATGATGTGTTGCTAGATACCGCTCATTGTTTATTATATTATTATATTAAATAAAGGATTTAATATAATTGCCAACGTTATGGAAACCTATAAGGGTCACACACATAAGGACAGTCTAATATTGAGATAAATAAAGGAACACCGTAAGGTACGGTGTATGTGCAATGTGATAAGGGTATCACGGTAATTTAAACGAGCAAGAACACCATAGATTATGGTGGGAGGGCGCGTACATGAGTACTACTACTCATGGGGGCGCACGCCCTAGGTCTTGTTTTTCTTGTTGGGCTTTGCCTAATAAGAGGAGCATTGGTGCACATGTCTTGATGCACAAGACAAGAGATATCTATAAATAGAGACCTCTTGTCATTGCTCAATACACCAAAAATAGCACAAGAGTGTTTTAGAATTGTGAATCCTAAAATTATTCTCTCTCTCTCAATATTCTTGCATAGCCTTCAAACATAAAGGGCTAGCACTATATTGAAGGTGACTGTCCGTGTGGACTAGTTAGAGGCGTCGGTGATCTTCATCAACGATCGTGATCATCTTGTTCGTGATTCAAAGTTTCTACCCTTCAAGGGATCATCTTGTTCGTGATTCAAAGGTTCTTCCCTTCAAGAGGTAAAACACTAAATCATGAATCATGCTCATTCGTAAGGATCAAACTAAGGAAAATATTTGAATTCCGCTGCTTATAATAATGCTATTTTCCTTCAGTGGTATCAGAGCCACTTACGAAACCATGATTTGATGTTTGTTTATTTCCTGTATTTTGTTTTAATTTGATTAAAACACCTAAAGAAAGATTAAAATCGAGTAATTAAAATTTGGCATCCTTTTTTGTATGAGTTGGATGATCAACATTGAAACGGCTTCGTAATCCGACTTTTGTATGGTGAAGCAAGCGATATGTTAATCGTCCTAAGTTTACACAAATCAGAATGATCAATACTTATATGTGATATAAGTGATCGCGATGCAAAGCGGTGTATGTGATACATCGTTCATAATTTCGTTCATTAAAACATATTATGAAAGTTATTCGATGTTGACATGATTCATGTTCACTTGCTTTGGAATCCAACGTTAGTATGGTGAAGCAATGACATGTTTATCAATCATATTGAATTTCGGTCATGATAAGTTTGACGGCGTGAAATTATTGCATTAGGGTTCGCGACGACACAAGGGTTGTGCTGTCAAAACCTTGAAAAAAAAGGTCATAATCGCATCTGCGCTATGCGCAGAATGTCTGCGCGATGCGCAGGAGGCTGAGGCTACAAAAACGTGTCTGCACGATGCGCAGGAGGCCGAAGCTGAAAAATCATGTCTGCGCAATGAGCAGGACAGGCTGCATGATGCGAAAACTTGATCATACTCGTCAAATTTTAATTTTAATTAATCTACAGGACTTAAACTGATAATTATGATAATAAAATGTGTTTATTGTTATGATATTGTGATGATCGGTTATGGCCTTAGTTTACTCTTTTGTTTTTATTTGGGATTTTCAATACGGCCTGCGTGTCGTGCCTCTCTAAATTTGTTGATGTAACTTCTTTTCTCATCTTACTCCCTCGTATGTAAAACGAGTATTCTTTTATGTAACATTATAATAAGAATTACAAGAGAAACAAAGGAGGATAGCCGTGAAGATGATGCTTGGAGAAGTAGATCATCGTTAGGCTAGTTTAGGGTTCTCTCATTGGCTTGAGGGAACACTTGCGTTAGGAGGTCATAATCATATCATTATATATTATTGTATGTATGTATGTTGATGCATGTGAGAGAGTTTAATATGTTAAACAAGCCGGTGAGATCAAACCAATTAAATATCCCTCAAGAGACACATAAAGAGATTAATAAAGAAAATGTAGGTTCGCCCACCGCGGAGTGCATTCTCTTTAATAATAAAGTATGTGAATATTAGGTTTACGCTTTCCAAGCTTTAGAACTCATCAAGACTAGTATCGAACTATGTAGGTTCGCCCACCGCGAAGTGCATACTCTATATTGGTAAGGTGCGATGGGATAATTGTAATATCCAACTTCTAAAGTAAGGGTCAAACTTAACTTAACAAGTATAATGAGATTATATGAGTTTAAGAAGCAATGGTTGGGAATAATTCATAAGATGAATTAGAATAAGGAGTTATTCACCCAATTGATATATTCAAGAATTGTATGAGATACAATTGGAAGGAGTTCCTACCTAAATAACTAAGTCTTGTGTAATCCGCCCACCGCGGACTTAAGACAAAGTGAAATATGGATCTTGAACCACTAGAAAATCTTCCAATGGGGTTTTCCGAATCAAATGATGAGGGTCATTTGTTTTGAGTAAAATAGTGGAAGCATATTTAATTAAAGACCTAATTAAATAAAATGATACGTATATTTTCACTTCTTAATGTAGATAACCATGTCATCAAACACATCAAACAAAATTTTGCGATCAATCCTTGACAAAGAAAAATTGAATGGTTCAAATTTTCTTGATTGGCACCGTAATCTGAGGATTGTCCTCAAGCATGATAATAAGCTGTATGCCTTAGAGGAACCTGTTCCCGAGGATGAGCCTACAAATAATGCTCCTAAGGCTAAAAAGGATGCTTACAAGAAGCATGTCGAAGATGCTAATGAGGTTGCTTGCCTCATGTTGGCTACCATGAATTCTGAGCTACAAAAGCAACATGAAAACATGAATGCTGTTGAAATGATCGAACACTTGAAAACTCTATATGCGGAGCAAGCCCGTCATGAGAGGTTCGAAGTTTCAAAATCCCTTTTTCAATGCAAGTTAAGTGAGGGATCTCCGGTAGGTCCTCATGTGCTCAAGATGATTGGGTATGTGGGAAACCTTGAAAAGCTAGGATTCCCTCTTGAGAAAGAACTTGCAACTGATCTCATTCTGCAATCGTTGCCAGATAGTTTCAGTCAGTTTATCCTAAACTTCAATATGAATGATTTGGATAAGACTCTTCCTAAATTGCTAGGCATGTTGAGAACTGCCGAGCAAAATCTGAAAACTAAAGGGAAATCCATTCTAATGGTTAGTAATGGAAATAAGCATCACAAGAAGCCTAATAAGCAAGGTGGTAAGTGGAAAGGCAAGGGAATTGCCAAACCAAAACAAACTGCCCCTGCTTTAAAACCTAAAGGAGGCATAGAAAAAGAAGGCAATTGTTTCTATTGCGGTAAGACCGGACATTGGAAGAGGAATTGCCCAAAGTACCTCGAAGATAAGAAGAAAGGAGTAGCTCCTACAACTTCAGGTATTTTTGTTATAGAAATTAATTTATCTACTTCTACATCATGGGTATTAGATACTGGATGTGGTTCTCACATTTGTACCAATGTGCAGGATCTAAAGGAGAATAGAGAGTTGGCAAAAGGTGAAGTGGACCTACGAGTTGGCAATGGAGCAAGAGATGCTGCTTTAGCTGTAGGAATTTATGATTTAGCTTTACCTAGTGGTTTAATAATTCAGTTAAAGAACTGCTATTATGTACCTGCCATTAGCAGGAATATTATTTCCGTTTCTTGTTTGGACAAGTTTGGTTTTTCATTTATAATAAAGAACAATTGTTGCTCTATTTATTTAAATGATATATTCTATGCTAGTGCTCAAATGTATAATGGACTATACGTCCTTGATCTTGAAACACCAGTCTATAACATTAATACTAAAAGGATGAAACCTAATGAGTTGAATCCAAGTTACCTTTGGCATTGTCGTTTAGGCCATATAAATGAGAGACGCATCTCCAAACTCCACAAAGATGGACTTTTGGATTTTTTTGATTGTGAATCATATGATACATGTAGATCTTGTTTAATTGGAAAGATGACGAAAACCCCATTCACAAGAACAGGTGAGAGGGCTAATGATCTTTTGGTACTCATACATACTGATGTGTGTGGACCATTGAACATACCTGCTAGAGGTGGTTTTTCATACTTCATAACATTTACCGATGATTTTAGTAGATATGGATATGTGTATCTAATGAAACACAAATCCGAATCCTTTGAAAAGTTCAAGGAATTTAAGAATGAAGTGCAAAACCAATTAGGTAAGAAGATTAAAACTCTTCGATCTGATCGAGGCGGTGAGTATTTAAGCCTAGAATTTAATGACCATCTTAAAGAATGTGGTATAGTGTCACAACTAACTCCTCCCGGAACACCACAATGGAATGGTGTATCTGAGAGAAGAAATCGAACCTTGTTAAACATGGTATGATCCATGATGAGTCATGCGGATCTTCCAAACTCCTTTTGGGGACATGCCCTATTAACAGCAACTTATACACTTAACCACGTTCCATCCAAAAAGGTTGAAAAGACACCATATGAGATATGGAGTGGAAAGAAACCACATCTGTCTTTCATGAAGGTTTGGGGTTGTGAAGTCTATGTAAAGCGACAAATTACAACTAAACTTGAACCGAAATCTGACAAATGCCTATTTGTAGGATATCCTAAAGAAACAAGGGGATACTACTTTTATAATCCTTAAGAGGGCAAAGTGTTTGTCGCTCGAACAGGAGTCTTCCTGGAGAAGGAATTTATTTCCAAAGGAATCAGTGGGATAAATGTGGAACTTGAAGAAACTCAAAAACCACCAAATATTGGACAAACCATGGAGGAACATGAGCAGCAACCACAAGATGTTGTGGAAGAACAACCTGCTCAAGTAGAACAAGTTCAGCGTAGGACAACCAGTATACGTCACGAACCTGAAAGATATGGGTATCTCATAACTGAACAAGGTGACGTATTACTCATGGATCAAGATGAGGCTGTTACCTACCAAGAGGCCATAACTGGTCCTGAATCTGAGAAGTGGCTAGAAGCCATGAAATCTGAAATGGATTCCATGTACACAAATCAAGTTTGGAACTTGGTAGAGCCTCCCGTAGGAATTCGTCCTATAGGATGCAAGTGGGTCTTCAAAAAGAAGACTGACATGGATGGTAAAGTACATACCTACAAAGCAAGACTGGTTGCTAAAGGATATAAACAAATTCATGGCATTGACTATGATGAAACCTTTTCACCAGTTGCAATGCTTAAATCTGTTCGGATCTTACTTGCTATCGCTGCATATCACGATTATGAAATATGGCAAATGGATGTCAAAACTGCTTTCCTTAATGGAAATCTCCTTGAGGATGTGTACATGACACAACCTGAAGGATTTGACATACCAAATAAAGCTCATAAGATATGCAAGTTACAGCGATCAATCTATGGATTGAAGCAAGCTTCCAGAAGCTGGAATCTTCGTTTTGATGAAATTGTAACGAAATATGGATTCGTTAAAAATGAAGATGAACCTTGTGTCTACAAGAAGGTTAGTGGGAGCATGATCGTTTTCCTAGTGTTATATGTAGATGACATATTACTAATAGGAAACGATGTCCCTACCTTACAACAAGTAAAGGCTTGGTTAGGGAAATGCTTTTTTATGAAAGATCTTGGTGAAGCAGCCTATATATTAGGAATTAGAATCTATAGAGATAGATCACGAAAACTGCTTGGCCTAAGTCAGAGTACATATATAGATAAAGTGTTAAGATGCTTTAGCATGCATGATTCCAAGAAGGGATTCATACCAATGCAACATGGAATATGTCTTTCGAAGACACAATCCCCTTCGTCTAAAGGAGAAAGGGAAAGCATGAATGAGATTCCGTAAGCATCAGCAATCGGGTCTATTATGTATGCCATGTTATGTACTCGACCAGATGTCTCGTATGCTTTAAGCACAACGAGCAGGTACCAATCTGATCCCGGTGAAGCTCATTTGATAGCTGTCAAGAATATCCTTAAATAGTTGAGAAGAACTAAGGAAACATTCTTGGTATATGGAGGTGAGGAAGAGCTTGCGGTTGTAGGGTACACCGATGCTAGTTTCCAAACCGACAAGGATGATTTTAGATCGCAATCTGGTTTTGTGATTTGCCTAAATGGTGGCGCTATAAGCTGGAAGAGTTCAAAGCAAGAGGTAGTTGCTGATTCTACAACTGAAGCCAAGTATATTGCTGCCTCAAGTGCTGCAAAGGAAGCTGTTTGGATTAAGAAGTTCATAACTGAACTTGAGGTAGTCCCTAGCATTGTTGATCCCATTAGTCTATATTGTGATAACAATGGTGCAATTGCACAAGCTAAGGAACCTAGATCTCACCAACTATCCAAACACATACTTAGGCGATTTCATCTTATTCGAGAGATAATAGATAGAGGAGATGTGAAAATATACAAAGTACCTACACTTGACAATATTGCTGACCCGCTAACAAAGCCTCTTGCGCAGTTGAAGCATGATGGGCATACTAGGTCTATTGGTATTAAAGTAATGCCAGATTGGCTCTAGTGCTAGTGGGAGATTGTTGGTGTAAGCCCTATAGGCCAATTATTTTAGTACTTGTATCGAACTAATTATTAATAATATATTGTTTCTTTTATTAATAATCAAAGGCGCTTTCTTTATTATGTTTGTAAACGTTCAAAATAATGAAGTCCCGAGAATAGAAAGTCTGTTTAATATTAAGTGTGACTTAATCATGAGATTACATTAAACATAAAGACGCTATTCTTAAAGTATCCATAGTCAAGCTTTAAGGTGAAAAGGGATAGCCTTAAAGCATAAAGACTATTATGAAGATAGACTGATGATCGCATCTCATGGATCATGGGATAAGGAGTTATCAAGTCTTGACATAGGTATAAGAAATATTAGGAGTAATATTTATACCGGATTGACCCGCTATGAGAGTGCTACATGCAAAGTTATGCAACGTGTCATAAGTTACTCTCATGGTGATAATGGTGTAAACCGCCCTTAGACCTGAAACCACTTTGTACCCTAGATGTGGAGTCAAGTACTTTGTTGCTGATCTAACGTTGTCCGTAACAGAATAACCATAAAGGCAGTTGATGGGTACTTCACAAAGCATGCTGAGGGACAGTAGTGACCTAGATGGAATTTGTCAATCCTGCATAACAGGATAAATGTCATGGGCCCAATATTGAACTAGACAAAGATGACACCAAGTATGCTTTGTGTTCAATATAGACATAAGGGGCAAAGGGGTAATTGTACACGCATATATTATCGCTAAAGGTTATGTTTTGATCACATATTAATTTCTCACAACTTGGGTAGCAATGATGTGTTGCTAGATACCGCTCATTGTTTATTATATTAAATAAAGGATTTAATATAATTGTCAACGTTATGGAAACCTACAAGGGTCACACACATAAGGACAGTCTAATATTGAGATAAATAAAGGAACACCGTAAGGTACGGTGTATGTGCAATGTGATAAGGGTATCACGGTGATTTAAACGAGCAAGAACACCATAGATTATGTTGGGAGGGCGCGTACATGAGTACTACTACTCATGGGGGCGCACGCCCTAGGTCTTGTTTTTCTTGTTGGGCTTTGCCTAATAAGAGGAGCATTGGTGCACATGTCTTGATGCACAAGACAAGAGATATCTATAAATAGAGACCTCTTGTCATTGCTCAATACACCAAAAATAGCACAAGAGTGTTTTAGAATTGTGAATCCTAAAATTATTCTCTCTGTCTCTCTCTCTCAATATTCTTGCATAGCCTTCAAACATAAAGGGCTAGCACTCTATTGAAGGTGACTGTCCGTGTGGACTAGTTAGAGGCGTCAGTGATCTTCATCAACGCTCGTGATCATCTTGTTCGTGATTCAAAGTTTCTACCCTTCAGGGGATCATCTTGTTCATGATTCAAAGGTTCTTCCCTTCAAGAGGTAAAACACTAAATCACGAATCATGCTCATTCGTAAGGATCAAACTAAGGAAATTTTTTGAATTCCGCTGCTTATAATAACGCTATTTTCCTTCACATTGTTCCATCCTTGTCCATGTTTCTAGAAATTATCTTCCCTGGAGCTCACCCTCAAACAGGCAGGGTGCCTGCTCTAATGCCAATTGAAATTCTGGTGGCAAGTGTCAGATGTGCAGCACAATGTGTACACCTTAGGAATAGTATGATGTGTAGCCTAATGTGCCAACATCGTGGACATACTGAACTTGATGAACAAGGAACAATGTAAAGTGCAGAAAACAATAAACAAACACACATAGTCTGTTAACCCAGTTCGGCGCTAATCAACCATACTCTGGAGGATACCAATCCACGGATGAATCCACTATGGTAGTATCAATTCAAAGCTAAACTCCCCCGTTTACAACTTGTCACTTAATCACTACCCGTGCTAATTCTACTTAGGAACTCCTAGATATGAGAACCTCTGCTCACTCCCCCTTAACCTTACCTAGTAAGGATTTAATAACAAACTCAATTGGAGACACAGTCCTAGACAACTAAAGCACTCGTACCTAAAGGCTTAGAGTGTTGCACAATCTAACTCCTTGCTTCAAAGCTTTGGAGAAAGAATACTAGAGATTACAACTCTATCAAACTCAGTCCTTACTTGTATCAAACACGATTCAAGTGAAGGCTCACAAAAAACAAAGAATAGACTATAACCTAAGACTCGATTTCTTCAATATGTGTTTCAGTAAATAATGAGGTCTTCAGTCTTCCTTTATATAGAACAAGTTTCATGGGCTTGGATCTTCAATGTTGACACCTGGCCATCGCAAATTTGCCTTGAGATAAATTTGATCTTTATCAAAATATATTTGTTTCAAATTTTTTTGATCAAAGTCGGCCAATAAAATAAAACAGAACCATGAAAGATTATCTTGTTCCTTGGCGCCCAAGCAGGCGTGAGTTTATTTGAAAAACAAATCTTTTAATAGATCACGCGTAGAAAAATAACAGAAAAGCGCGTCCAGCTAGGTTGTCCAGATGTGGATCCTGATGTGCCACACATCATGCTCCACATCATGGAATTAGGTTTACTTTACCAAATGAAGCCAACACCCTAAAATCCTCGACAGATATAATATGGGACGACGGTATTAAAAATTTCTGGACAACGGTTGGTTAAGTGTGGTTTAAACTAATACAAAACGGTGGCTAAAAGGGGTTTAGGCCATGCTTGGTAAATTTTTTTGATTTGTAAACAATTACTTAAAACAATATAGTTGAGCCACCATTGTCCAAAGTAAAACTATATCTAGAATTGTTTGATTCCTCCTATGAATAAGGTCATATTTTGATTTTCTCAATATGGAAAACATACACATTCAACACTGAAATTTCATTTTGAACGAGATGAATTTGGGTTTGGTATAAAATTTGATTTTCTAAATATGGAAAACATACGATAGATATTTTTTTACCAAGCGAACTGCAAGTGATAAGAATAATAAGAAAAACTTTCATGTTGCAATTAAGTTCCAAACATTACATTTATATAATAAATTGCATGCAATATATATAATTGATGGCTACAAAAAGCATTCCTTGGAGCAGTAAGCATATTAATACTTTTAAAAGTTTTATCACTATAGGATTTTTATTAATGCTATTGATAGTCGTGAAAAGGTGATTCATAATTCCTTAACTGTCTGCATCCAAGAACAACCCCCGGTTGTGACTTTTAGACAATCCTGCAACAATATTGTAAGGAAAGAGTCACTTACTTACATATTTTTTTTTTTGCTTTGTTTTGGTGAGCCACTTCATATTAGAATATATGCAATATTAATATATTTGATATACTATTTTATTTAGATAAATGAGATTTTATTAAATAAACGGCCGAATTCAACAAAAGAAAGATACACCTCAAAGCCTAAGGTCACAACACCATATTATAAAAGTAACAACAAAAAATACCCAAACTCTTGCAACAGTAAAAAATAGAAAATATTAGTAGAACTCCTATGATGAGACTAACATGCTTCCAGATGATAACTAGGCTTTAACCAAAAGACCTCTGGATCACAACACCATGTTATAAAAGTATAAGAGAACAACTATATTGACTTTTAGACTATGCATATGTTTATCAAATTTAGAAAATTAAATCACTTAACGTAAAAAAAAAAATTAATCGAAAGAGCAGCATAAAGATTTTAAGTCACATACAAAGATCTATTAATTTTTGAAGCAGAGAGGGTTAAGCTCAAAAAAAAAAAAAAAACAAAAAGTATAGAAGTCAAAGTGGGACACATACTATACCAAGATCTTTGACATTTGAAAAGCTTAAATAAGAATAAATATTTATAAATTGAAATGGCTTTTAAAATTAACAAAATTTTAATGGTACCATTGAAATTAAGAGACTTTGTTAGTGAGTTGGTGTTTAATGATGATTATATATGAATAAAAGACTGACTATATTTATAACTGAAATATAGTTAATTAAAAAGTATTTTCTAGTATAAGACTGACTAAAAATTTATAACTGGAATATAGAAACTACTTTTTAATGGTCATAGATATAATACTTCAATTAAATCACACTATAAATCATTTAAATGTCTAAAAATATTCGAATATTACTTCGGTTTTATAATTACAATAACTATTTTGACTCGATTCAAAACAACAATATGATCAAAGAATATAAATTTGAAAGATTAATTAGTGGTTAAAAGTAAATTTACCTAGAGCAATCAATGTTTGCAGAAATTTGGAAGGGAAATTGGACTCCACATTTCATTGGGAGATCAATGGCATTCTGTGCCTTTGGTATTAGAATCTGTGCTAAAATCTTGACACAATTACAAGCCATCCTTTTATCCTCAATACTTTTTGATGCCAATAAGACAATATTTTTAGCTCCTTCACAACAAAAAGGACGTGGTTTGTAAGTCATACCTGCAAGGTAGGTTAGACATGGTGTAAGGTGTTCGGTCACACTTTCACAGAATCTACCACGGCCTCAGATGATGATGAAACAAGTAGGAAAAGAAGAATCAATTGAGTAATTGCTATGGTTTTCATTGTTTTTACAATTATGAAAAATTAATAGTAGATAGTTTTGAACATGTAGTTTTGTTTTGCTTATGATCAGTTTTATATATATGGGCCGGAGTGTTAAAAGTTGAATAGTAGATGATAAGATTAAGTATATTTTACGTGTCTATAAAATTATCAAATTTTGTTTTAGTCCTTATAAAAATAAGCAAATGCAAATGAGTATCTCTGATATACTCTTTAAGACTTTAAATAGTAATTTTTTTATAGAATTTTTATAGAAATACGCAAAGTCAAGACATTGGAAATTGTAGTCTTTCATAAAAATAAAGGTGGCATGTTTTTGGAGAGCAGCTTTGCTCCATTTGTTGGTGCTCCTTTTACTCCTTTTCAAATTATTGATATGTGACATGTGGTAAAATTTAATCTAAGGACTGATATTAAAAACTACTTGTTTAACAGAAAAGTAATGAAAAACAAAAGAAAAAGAATTGAAACGGTTTACTGTTACTCCCTCCCATCCTGCTCCCTCTTCTCTGTACCTCTCATCGATCACCACCACCACCACCACCACCAAAGAATTGAAGCGGCGAGAGCTTTGCTTCGGCGGTGAGAGGTTTTATCCGGCGGTGAGGCAAGCGACACACATGTGGAGCGTAAAGATTTGGCCGGCGTTGGGATGGTGAGCATCGCTGATGGAACAGACACAGTGGCGGTGACGGTGATGAGTAGTAGAAGAAGAAGAGGTGGCGATGATTATGGAAGATGAAGGAAAAGGAACACATGTTGCAATTTTTCTTCTGTTTTTATTTTTAATTATGTCTCTTCTCACCCCCCATGACTCTTTTTAACCCCCCAATATTCCAATTTTACCCCTGTCCAAAAACTTCGGAACGCGTTTTCTGAAGTGTTTTTAGTTCAAATTTGTCGAAAATTTCGGAAAATACATTCTGAAGTTGATCTTCAAGGCAAAAAAAACTTCGGAAAACGCGTTCCGAAGTTTAAAACTAGGGGTAAAAACGGAAATTCGAGGGGGGGGAAAGAGTCATGGGGGATGGGAAGAGAATCTTTCCCGAGCAGCATGATGATCAAGAAGAAGAAATGGGCTCAGCCCAATTATCCAAGCCGCCCAGCAAATATTGATCAAGCCGTCCGTCTCAAATTGATCGTGCGGTCCCAGTTGCACGCATATTAGTCCCACATCGGACAAAACCAAATAGTGCTTGTCTTTTAGTAGTATAAATAGTCCTCATTTTTACATTTCAAAACACACAACTTGCAAAAGTTAAAAGAGTTGAATTAAGACCTAGACATTGTTTTAGTGTTTTTCCACTTAGTTTAATATTTTTATCTCAACGTTGGAGCTTTTTATTAATTCAGGTTTTTATTTAACTCTGTCTTATTTATTTATTTTCTGTCTTTATTTTTTGCTTTTATTTTATTATGTTTAATTTATTTACTTGCTTTATTTTTATATATGTCTTTATTTTTAATTATGTCTAGCTAATTTAATATTGTTAGGATGCGTAGTTAAAAGCTAATAGGGGTTCAATAGTTAGGATCGTGCGACTATTTTTAAATCGGTTTTTAATAATGCATTTCATAATTTGTCACGAGAGTGAGAATTATTTAAGGCATAAGCCAACATAGACGAGAGTTGAGGTTTAAGCCAGATAGTCAAAACTGAGCATTAATTCTAAAATCTGCAGGAGCTATTTAGAATTAATGAAATAGTTATCTGAACCAGTTTTTAATTTAACCAAAGATTATAATTTGTCACGAGAGTGAGAATTAATTAAAGCAAAATCAATAGAGTGAGAGCGTGAGATTTTTGCTAGATAGTAAAATCTAAACATCAACTCTAATCTGCAACGAGAGTTAGGATTAGAGTTAATCAAATTATATTGGTTTTCAAAAAGTATTTTATTAGCGGATGTGAGGACGAGAGTTAAGCATCACCTTTATATTATATAACGCTAGTGAAGATTTGCAAGAGCTGAGATTAGTGTTTTTAAATCAATATAGTTTCAGAAACTAAATCTGTTATTTAGCACGACTTACATACTGAACCCTCTGAAGCAACTAAGAGCGCATCCTAGTAAACTTTGTTCTTATTAATTTAAAAATCAAATAAAAAATAGTAATTTTATTTTAAAACTCTTTTAATTATCCCTAAGCCTTAGATTTACAAAGTGACATTAGAATACGGTAGGTCGATTAATTATCTCTATGAGAACGATAATCTTTTAAAACTATGCGATACGACTGTATACTTGCAGTCACGTTGTCGTCCGATCAGACATGTTTAGAATACTATAAATATGAATTTATTAATTTCAAAAGATAAAGATAAAAGTAATGAAAATCTCGACTTAGAAAGCAAATTTTAAATTTCATTTCTTTCAAAATACTTTTTATATTGTTTTAAACATGTCTGCAAAATAATCATTCAAAAATATACATTTTGTTTAACAACATGGACTAATACTACGTGCATAATAATTTTTTATGGACCAAAACATGCTACTTTTTTTATAGGGACAATTTTGTTTTATTAATAATTTTATAGAGACCATAAATATATTTAACCTTAGATTATATACCTCTAATAAATTTTATAGAATATAAAAAAAAAATTAATTTCAATTGTTGATTAGTTAAATATATCAAATATAGAAATTATCCATGACTAGAGATGTTAAAATTAACCAACAACGAATTGGATTTAAATCTCTTTTTTGATGTGAAAAAATATTAATAAATTTGTTCAAATGGTGAGATATTTTGAATTCTAAAATAGTGTTTATGGATTCTAAAATTTGTTCAAATGGTCGGCTGAAAAAGGATAATTCATTTTATGTTTTGCAGATTCTCTGACCAAAAATACTCGCCATTAAAATGTCATACTAAATATGCAATAGAGAGAGATATTAGAAATTATAAATTTTTGTTCCTCCTCACTATACAATATGACAACTGAAATTCTGTTCTTTAGTAGGACAGATGTCTTATATAATGTCTAGGACAATGTGTCAACAGTTCAGATATCCTGGTTATTAGGATCACGTGTTATTGCAATACTGAAGATAAACAAAAGCAATAAACAACACCAGTAATTTGTTAATCCAGTTCTGCACTTATAACAAGCCCTACTCTGGAGGATACCAATCCAGAAAGTGAACACTACTAATCCGAATTAATACTTAGCCTTACAACACTACCAAACACCTTTTGGCATGTACGCCTTTACTCAATCCTAGTAATCTTCTAATCAAGGGCTAACTCCCCCTGAATATGAGAACCTACCCAACTCCCTCTAATCACTAGTCCCAAGTGACGAAACAACTTTAAACTTCACAGTTTAAAAGACAAAGTTGAACGACAACATTCAACGACTTAAAGCTTCAAAGTATCAAGGACAATACTAAGAGCCACTAAGTGTTTTGCACAGTGGGTACAAAACTTTGGACTCACAATCTTCAGTTATTGTGGGTTGAGTTTTAAGCTCCATGTTGAGTCATTTATATAGGCGTGCAATTCTTTAGATAATCTTCAGTCTTTCAGATGCACTCAAATAAGAGTTAGTTTTAAAACAAACTTATTTCAAAACAAACTCCACAAAGATAAAGAATTTAATCTCTATCCACTAATTAAATACGAATCCAATCGTATCTAACACATAGGATTAATAACAAACTTTATCATTAATCCTAATCTCAGCTTGTTACTAAAAGATTCGCGTTTTATCCAAATTAAAACAAACACGCGTGCTTAATGGATAAGCATTATCTTTTAAGCTGAACTGGGTCAAGATGTCCTACCCACATGTCTTGGGACATCTTGTTCAACATCTTGCATCTGCACATCTTCAATATGCATAAGTGGTTTAGACTTAATTACTTCAGCATTGATGCTTCAGTTAAGTCACCCTGACCAAGTTGTTTTAGCCCTTATGATGCAGTCAATCTCAAAAGAACTACAATCTCCCCCTTTGACAAATTATGGCTAAAACAACCAATAACCACTTTGTTGAGTGTGCACTCATCAGTCTTCAATCTTCAAATTCTTCAATCTTCAAATTGATCTCTGTTGATGCAATCTTCAATACTGAATCTTCATGTCTTTGATCTTAAGAATCTTTGTGTGTCTTCAATATTCAGGACTTCTTCAATCTTGAATGTGTTATGAACCTTTTCTAGTATGAGACAGTCTTAGTCTTGTCTTCATATGATTCATTACAATGAATTTTCTAAGTCCAGGGATGAGATACCTAGTGACTTAGTGAACCAAAGTCTTGAGTTGCAGCGGAAAGTACTTAATCAGAGTGATCAAGACTTACTAGACTTCTTAGAGGTTCATATTGAGCATTTAAGTTTTGCTCTGGACACACTTGTTTTAGCATAGCTTTTTAGTTTTTAATTTTTTAAAGCTGGCTATTATTCATCCGTTAAAGCAAGAGAGTGAATTCTACTTGCCAAAGAGCTGTTCTATTATCAATTATTTCTCCCCCTTTTTACCATAATTTGTCAAAGGTTTTTAAAGGAAAAAATTGCATTGATTAATAATAGAGCGAACAGCATACAAAAGTGCATTTTAAGTGCCGAATGTCAAAGCCTCCAATGTCTAGGACATTTGGTAGGCCACAATATTACAGAAGATGAACAGAAAAAGGAAAAATACACAAAGTACTTATTTTCCTATTACCCAGTTACTGTTCTTCAATCTTCTTTTTCTTGCTCTGCTTCTTCACCATTCTCAGCTTGAGCATCTCCAACTTCATCTTCACCTTTATCCTTCTCCATGATGGACTTGATCAGATTGTCCATATGGGTCTTCCTTGCCGTGCTGACCTTAATGGTTTCTCCCATGGTCTTGGATATTTGCATTAGTTCAGCCAAGATATCTCCTTTGTTTGCTCTAGGCATAGAGCCTGATGCTTCAGCAATTTCCTTCGCCTTAGGAAACACGATGTCTGGGACATGTGTACCAACAAAGAGTTTGTAATCAAAACTCAGGATTTGTGGTTTCTTTATTGGAACTTCATCAGGGTGCAGGATTGTTGGAAATTGTCTGAGAATCATCCCAGTTATCAGACTTGGAAAGGCAATAGGCAGCTTCACTGCATATGTCTCAGCATGCTTCATTGTTTGGTTAAAAACGTGATCACCAAAGTTGATCTTCTTCTTGGTCCCAATTAGATAGATCATCTTTGCCACCATTGGAGTGATCCCAAGCCATGATTGGTAGGTGCCCAGTTTGCAGCTCCAATCATATTTAGGATATCATACTTGACACTCAGAGTCCCTGTTGATAGCAATCCCTTTTTAGGCCATTCTTCCACTTGGCCTCCTATAATCTCCTTAGTCACCTCATTGACTAAGTCAGCTTCATCAGCCTCTGTTGAAGTGGTTCTCCCAAGATACTCATTGATGGTGGTGGGGGAGAACTTCACATCTCTTCTTCTTACCCGAACCGTCCTGAACTCCTCACTTCCTTCACTGCAGGCACTTGTGATGTTCACTATGAACTCCTTCACAAGCATTTCGTAGCAATCTCCCAGATCCTTGACAGTCTTCATCAACTCAGCTTTCTCCAAAAGCTCCATGATTTATGCGCACTCTAGAGCATCTTGATGAAGCTCTCTTTCTTGAGCAATCCTCCGTTGATAGACGTACCTCCACTTTTGAGCACTTTCCTCAGAGTGGAAAGAAACTATGTCAATTGGAGCTGGAGGGATGTTTGCAGGAATTCTTCTTCCTCCAATCCTTTTTCTTCCAGATGTCGTGATGTCTAGGACATCGGGCTCGACATCAGACTCAGAGTCGCTTACAGCAACGACCTGTTTCTTCTTCTTTGAAGTCTTTTCTCCAGTGGCTTTCTTCTCAGCTTTCCTCTTCCCTTTCTTCTCAGTGACAGGAGTCTCCACTTGTTTGGAATTGTACGTCTTAGCCTTGTTCTTGACAGGGATGCTAATACGTATTCCATCACTTTCATCAGAACTCTCATCTTCAAAGTTTTGTTGAGGATGATTGTCTTTCTTCATTCCTTGAAGAATCTTGGCCAGGGGGACCTCATCTTCATCTTCCTCTTCTTCCATTGTTTGATCTTGCACCTTTTCTTGTTCATGGGTTGGAGCAAGACCAGATGTCGAAGCATGAGGTTCGACATCATGTATAGCAACCTCTTCTGAAGGCATGGGTTGATCCAAGTTAGGATCCTCTTCATGAGATTCTGATGGAATGTTGACAGTTTCTGTATGAGGAATTTCTTTGGTTGGAGGAGAGCTTGACTCAGTAGTCTTGTTTTGATGTTCATTAGGGGATGTTGTTGTTTGTGCTTCACCTGATGTTCTAGCATTTTGCTCACGTTCCTCAGAGGGCTTTGGTTCTAAGTCTTTGGTTTCTTGATCTATTTCTTTTTGATCCTTTTGATCATTCTTTTCCAAAGACTTGCCCGAGGATTTGCTCTTCTTTGTACTCTTCCTTGAGGTTGATCTTTTGGTCTTCTTCTTCTTCTTAGCAGGACCTTCAGTTGGGGGAATCACGCTGAGTGGTATAGCGTTGGTGACGATCCCTTCTTGATCAATTTCAATTTCTGAAACCCTAGGCATTTGAGAGGATGCCTCTTCTGTTTGTGTCTTCGAACCATCACAATTTGAGTTGTTGTTCTTCGATGATTGTTGAGACATAGTTGCAGAGAGTTTTTTTGAGAAGAGTAAATTTTTTGAGTTTGGAAGAGATGTCTGACAAGATGTTGAGACGTTTGGTAGTGTCACATATGAGGCCTTAGTAGCCTTTTATAGGTTGATGGAGAACTTATGGCTACCTCTTTTTACGTGCAGATTTTTAATATTTTCTTTACTCTGCACGTTACCTCTATAATGTTTATGACACATTTTTGAGCGTGTGAATACCCAAAGGCACACTAACGCTCCCAACCAAAATCTCTTCAACTTCTTGTCTAGTGTACAGATGTTGGGACATCTGGTAGGACATGTTGTCAACTTCTTCCTTGGCAGAAAAGCAAGCTATTTCTGGACCATTGTTGTGAGGTGTCCAAGTATAGCACTTATCACTTGACTTTATCCCTTTCATCACTACTTCTTGATCATTAGCAATTGTGCATTCATGATTGTTGAAGTGCAATTTTAGTCCTTGTTCACAAAGTTGACTAATGCTAATCAAGTTTGCAGTGAGACCTTTTACTAGTAGAACATCATCTAAACATGGAGTATGTTGACCAGATAGTTTTCCAATGCCTATGACTCTACCTTAGAGGAAATTTTCTTCTCAGGAGCTTTGCTGTAGTTGTCATACCCTAATCCCTTCTTGTCACTTGGGCTTCTACCAAGTTCAAGAACTTCTTCAAGCATGTCAGTTCCCTTGTTCAACATTCTCACAGATTTTGTCATCTCAGTGAGTTTTGAGTTTGACAAGGTAACTTCTTCCTTCAAAGCAGCTGTTGATGCTTCTAGTGCCTCCTTTTCTTGAGCAAGTAGTGTAACTTGTTTTCTCAGGCTAGTTGTTGAGACCTCTAGTGCTTCCTTCTCTTGAGCTAGTTTCTCCATCTCCTCATCTTGTTTTCTTATAAGTTCACAAGATTGTTCCCATTTAATAGTGAGATTGTTGTATTTCTCATCCAATTCTTCTTGAAGGAGATCTTCATTGCTCGTGCTGCTGCTGATATCAAATGTTCGAGTGAAGGCTTTATTTGTTGGTTCTTCTTCTTTCTCTTCCTCAGAATCAGATAAGGTAGCTGCCATTCCCTTTTTCTGTTTCCTGAGAAAGTTTGGACATTCTGGTCTGATGTGTCCAAATCCTTCACATTCAAAACATCTCACTTCTTTGTTTTGCTCAGAAGTATTTTCCTCCTTGGTCTTGCCTTGTGACTTGATGTTGGACCTCTTGTCTGGGACATTTGTCCTGTACTTGGCTTGCAGCTTACTTATGGCTCTGTTGAAGTTCTTTGTAATGTAAGCCAAAGCCTGTGATAGGCATCATCATCATCTTGGTCTTCCTCAGATTTAAAAGCCAAGTTCTTCATCTTCTTCTCTAGTTTGTCATCCAGAGACATCTCAAATGTTTGTAATGAGTCAATAAGTTCATCCACCTTCATTGTGCTCAAGTCTTGAGATTCTTCGATTACTGTCACCTTCATATTAAATCTCTTAGGTAGTGATCTAAGGATTTTTCTGGCTAACTTTTCTTCAGGTATCTTCTCACCTAGAGCAAAGGTAGAATTTTCTATATCTCGTATTCTAGTGTTGAACTTAGATATAGTTTCTTCATCCTCCATTCTCAAGTTCTCAAATTTTGTGGTGAAAAGTTGCAGCTTTGACATTCTAACTTTGGAGGTTCCTTCATGTGCAGTTTGAAGAATTTCCCAAGCTTGCTTGGCTTCAGTACATGTGTTGATCAATTTGAACATGTTTTCATCAACACCATTGAATATAGCATTGAGTGCTTTAGAGTTGCCACTTGCCTCAGTTTATTCTTCTGGACTCCATTCTGCCATTCCTTTTAGACTTGTCGAGCCATCTTCTTCTGTGATTATTGGATGATTCCACCCAGTGACAATTGCCCTCCATGCTTTTGGGTCCATGGATTTGAGAAAGGCAACCATTTTTGCTTTCCAATAATCATAATTTGATCCAACCAAGACTGGTGGTCTGTTGATTGATCCTCTCTTGTCCATCTCGAACAAAATATATCTCCCTAGAGCTCACCCAGCAGGTTAGTGTGCCTGCTCTGATGCCAATTGAAATTCTGTTCTTTGGCAGGACAAATGTCTTACACAATGTCTAGGACAATGTGTCAATAGTCCAGATGTCCTAGACAACTGGTTATTAGGATCACGTGTTATTGCAATACTGAAGATAAACAAAAGCAATAAACAACACCAGTAATTTATTAACCCAGTTCGGAACTTATAACAAGCCCTACTCTGGAGAATACCAATCCAGGAAGTGAACACTACTAATCCGAATTAATACTTAGCCTTACAACAATACCATACACCTTTTGGCATGTACGCATTTTCTCAATCCTAGTAATCTTCTACTCAAGGGCTAACTCCCCCTAAATATGAGAACCTACCTAACTCCCTCTAATCACTAGTCCCAAGTGACGAAACAACTTTAAACTTCACAGTTTAAAAGGCAAAGTTGAACGACAACATTCAACGACTCAAAGCTTCAAAGTATCAAGAACAATACTAAGAGCCACTAAGTGTTTTGCACATTGGGTACAAAACTTTGGACTCACAATCTTCAATTATTGTGGGTTGAGTTTTAAGCTCCATGTTGGGTCCTTTATATAGGCGTGCAATTCTTCAGATAATCTTCAGTCTTTCAGATGCACTCAAATAAGAGTTAGTTTTAAAACAAACTTATTTCAAAACAAACTCCACAAAGATAAAGAATTTAATCTCTTTCCACTAATTAAATACGAATCCAATCGTAGCTAACACATAGGATTAATAACAAACTTTATCATTAATCCTAATCTCAGCTTGTTACTTAAAGATTCGCGTTTTATCCAAATTAAAACAAACACGCGTGCTTAATGGACAATCATTATCTTTTAAGCTGAACTGGGTCAAGATGTCCTACCCACATGTCTTGCGACATCTTGTTCAACATGCTGCCTATGCATGCTCTGAACCCAGTGACAAGATGTCTAGGACATCTTGTTCAACATCTTGCATCTGCACATCTTCAATATGCACAAGTGGTTTAGACTTAATTACTTCAGCATTGATGCTTCAGTTAAGTCACTCTGACCAAGTTGTTTTAGCCTTATGATGCAGCCAATCTCAGAAGAACCACAACAACTTCAATAAAACAATAGATTTTTTAATTTCCTTAAAATTTTGTATTATGCTATCATTTAAATACTTAATTTTTGTAACTCAATGAATTCAATATTTTATCATTTTTTTTTTTTGGTAAATAGGTCTTTACCCCCTGCAAAATAGGCGACTTTTGCGTTTGTCCCCTGCAATTTTTTTTTTGCAGGAATACCCATTGCAATGTTTAAAATTTTTTGTGGTAGTGTATTTTACACCCTATGTTGGGGAAAAAAAATTGGCAGGGGGTAAAATACACTACCAGAAAAAAATTGCAAGGGGGTATTCCCACAAAAAAAATTTAGCAGGGGTGTTTACCGTGATTTTTAATAAACAAGCGCTAGTTTGAAATACTTGCAGGATCAACTAGTAAATCCTAAGACATGTTTTGTGTTGTTAAATTGCCTAGAAAAGATGCAATGTTCATCAATTGAAATAACGAACAGGTAAAACACAAAGTTTGTATAAATTCACTCAACGCGAGCAAACTTGCACAAAAATAAAGAAAAAGGAAGTGCTTTTAAAAAGAGTAAATTTGCATTAAAATTGTAAAGATTACAAAATTTTTAAAGACGGTACGCAATTTTATACATTTCCTTTGCACTCGTTTCTCTCTGCGCTAGTACTTTGAGTTTTCAGGAATGTGTAGGTAAAATGCGACCCTGAACTCGAAATAGCAAACTAATATTTATAGGCAAAGTAAATAACTGCTAAAAAATGCTCTAAAGCACTAGCTACTGAATCTTGAACGCGTATCCTTGCACGTTCCTTGAGTTTCGCTTCGCTTCCAACTGCTTTTCAATCGAAATCGAAAGCCTTAGACTCTTGAAATTGGCTAAGTCTACAAAACGTAGAAGTTCACTTCGATTCAAATCGAAGTTCCACACAATCGAAGCTTACCCCTAGAACGAGTATTATGCACATGTATTGTTGAGGATTTTAGGGTGTTGACTTCATTTGGTAAAATAAGCCTAATTCCATGATGTGGAGCATGATGTGTGGCACATCAGGATTCACATCTAGACGCCCTAGCTGGACGCGCCTTTCATTGTTTTACGCGTGATCTTTTGAAAAGATTTGTTTTTCAAATAAAAATCATGTCAGCTTGCGCGCCAAGGAACAAGATAATCTTTCATGGATCTGTTTTATTTTATTGGCCGACTTTGATCAAAAAGATTTGAAACAAACAATTAAAAGATTATGATCAAATAAATCTCAAGGCAAATTTATCGAAGGCCAACTCGTCAAAGCCCATGAAGCTTGTTCTATATAAAGGAAGACTGAAGACATTATTATTAACTAAAATCAACGAGCTAAGTCTACAAATTGAGTCTTAGGTTTTAGTTCTTTAGTTGTGCTTTGTGAGCCTTCACTTGGATCATAGTTTTGATACAAGTAAGGACTGAGTTTATAGAGTTGTAATCTCTAGTTGTCTTTCTCCAAAGCTTTGAAGCAAGGAGTTAGATTGTGCAACACTCTAAGCCTTTAGGTACGAGTGCTTTAGTTGTCTAGGAGTGTGTCTCCAATTGAGTTTGTTACTAAATCCTTACTGGGTAAGGTTGAGGGGGAGTGAGCAGTGGTTCTCATATCTAGGAGTTCCTAGGTAGGATTAGCACGGGTAGTGATTAAGTGATAAGTTGTAAACGTGGGAGTTTAGCTTTGAATTGATACTACCATAGTGGATTCATCCCTGGATTGGTATCCTCAAGAATAGGTCTTGTTATAAGTGCCGAACTGGGTTAACAAACTCTGTGTGTTTATTGTTTTTTGCACTTTATATTGTTTCCTTGTTCATCAAGTTCAGTATGTCCACGATGTTGGCACATTAGGCTACACATCATACTATTCCTAAGGTGTACACATTGTGCTGCACATCTGACACTTGCCACCAGAATTTCAATTGGCATCAAAGTAGGCACCCTGCCTGTTTGAGGGTGAGCTCCAGGGAAGTTACTTTCTGGAAACATGGACAAGGATGGAACAATGGTCAACAAACCACCTCTTCTGGATGGAACTAATTATGACTACTGGAAGCCAAGGATGATTGTCTTCCTAAAGTCACTTGATAGCAGGACTTGGAAAGCCGTGCTCAAAAGATGGGAGCATCCCAAGGTTCAGGATGCTAATGGTGCTGATACTAATGTACTCAAGCCAGAAGAAGAATGGTCAGCTGCAGAAGACACTGCATCACTTTGAAACTCCAAAGCTTTGAATGCTTTATTCAATGGAGTGGACAAGAACATGTTCAGACTGATCAAACAATGCACTGTTGCAAAGAAGGCTTGGGAGATACTCAAAATCACTCATGAAGGCACTGCCAAGGTAAAAAGCTCAAGAATCCGACTTCTCAACACTAAGTTTGAAAACCTCAGAATGAAGGCAGAATAATCTATTCATGATTTTCACATGAACCTGCTTGAGATAGACAACTCTTTTGAGGCTCTAGGTGAAAAGCTGACTGAGGAAAAGCTTGTGAGAAAGATGCTTAGATCCCTACCCAAGAGATTTAACATGAAAATCACAGCTGTTGAGGAAGCTCAAGACATCCCAAGTATGAAACTTGAAGAACTTGTGAGCTCTCTTCAAACTTTTGAGATGAACTTAGGTGAGCAAACTGAGAAGAAGGGAAAAGGTATAGCTTTTGTATCCTGTGCTGATGAAGAGGAAGAAGCTGATGAGTCAGACGAGGATCTCTCAAATGACATAGCTATGTTAGGAAGACAATTCAACAAGCTTTTAAGAAGGGTGGATAGAAGGCCAAAGAGGAATGTGAGGAACATCCAGACTGACATCAGTAAACAAGGTAACACTTCAACAAAAGCTAAAACTGATGATAAGTCAACTCAGAACAAGGCTGTTCAATGTCATGAATGTGAAGGCTTTGGTCATATAAGAGCTGAATGGGGTACATATCTGAAGAAGCAGAAGAAAGGCCTAATTGTATCATGGTCTGATGAAGACTCTGACACTGAATCAGAGAATGTTGCTGCTAATCATGTTAGTGCCATGACTGGTGTATGCAGTACTGATGTTGATTCTGATGATGAAGAACTCACCTTTGATGAACTAGCCTCAACCTATAAAAAGCTGTGCATCAAAAGTGGGGAAGTGTGCAGAATCAATGAAGAGCAGAAGGTGATTATCAGTCAGCTGGAGACAGAGAAGGCTCAACTACAGGACAAGGTAACTAGTCTTGAAAGTGAAGTCAAGTTACTGTCAACCAATTTGGGAAATATGACCAAGCCTGTAAAGATGCTCAATACTGGAACTGACATGCTTGATGAGATTTTGAAAGTTGGAAAGCATGCTGGTGACTCATCTGATATAGGATTCAAGAACAAACATCACAACAAGAGTCCAAATACTAAGTTTGTTCCTGCTCAGAAGAAACCTGACCCTGGCAGAATGTGGACACATCACACCCCACATCAGAAACCTGCTGGCAAAGAGAAGTTCAATGCTTGGAGATGCCACTACTGTGGGAAGAATGGTCACATCAAGCCCTTCTGCTATAAACTCTATGGGTATCTTAAGAAGAAGCCCCAGGTGAAAGCAAAATTAGCAAGGGTCACTCCTAAGAAGATGTGGAAACCAAAAGTTTCAGAAACTGCTGACATAGCTCACACTTCTCTCAGAGCATCTTCTAGAAAAGATTGGTATTTTGATAGTGGTTGTTCTAGGCACATGACTGGTGTTGAGAAATTTCTCACTAATATTAAGCCTTATACAACAAGTTTTGTAACCTTTGGTGATGGAGAAAAAGGTGAAATCAAAGGCATTGGTAAGCTCAGCAACAAAGGTTTACCTGACCTAGATGATGTGTTACTTGTCAACGGTTTGAAGGCTAATCTTATCAGAATAAGCCAACTGTGTGATCAAGGTCTTAAAGTCAACTTCACAAAGAATGAATGTCTTATTACTTCTGACAAAGGAGAATTGTTGATGAAAGGATCTAGATCAAGAGACAACTGCTACTTATGGATTCCTGAAGAAACAGCTTATTCAACTACATGTCTTATCAGTCAGGAAGAAGAAGTAAAGCTTTGGCACCAAAGACTTGGCCATCTGAATTTGAAAGAAATGAGGAAAATTGTGTCCAAGGAAGCAATCAGAGGATTACCAAAGCTCAAAATTGTGAAGGCAATATCTGTGGTGAATGTCAAGTTGGAAAGCAGGTCCAGATGTCATACCCAATGTTGCAACATCAGGTGACATCCAGAGTTCTAGAACTGCTACATATGGACATGATGGGACCAATGCAGGTAGAGAGTATTGGTGGCAAAAGATATGCCTTTGTGGTTGTAGATGATTTCTCAAGATTCACTTGGGTCAGCTTCATCATAGAGAAGTCTGATACTTTTGATGCATTCAAAGACCTATGCCTTAGACTACAAAGAGAAAAGGATAGTGCCATTGTCAGAATCAGAAGTGATCCTGGGAAAGAGTTTCAGAATTCTAGATTTTCTAAGTTTTGCTCTGATGAAGGGATTGGGCATGAGTTCTCATCTCCAATTACACCCCAACAAAATGGTGTAGTTGAAAGAAAGAACAAAACCTTGCAAGAGGCTGCAAGAGTTATGCTACATGCCAAGAAGCTACCTTACTACTTTTGGGCAGAGGCCATGAGTACTGCATGCTATGTACACAATAGGGTGACTCTGAGAAAAGGTACATCAACGACACTGTATGAGATATGGAAGGGAAGAAAACCAACTGTCAAATACTTCCATGTCTTTGGTAGCAAGTGCTATATCCTAGCTGACAGAGAGCAAAGGAGGAAGATGGATCCCAAGAGAGATGAAGGAATCTTTCTAGGCTATTCCTTAACCAGCGGAGCCTATAGAGTCTTCAACAACAGAACAAGGACTATGATGGAATCTATCAATGTAGTCATAGATGACTGTTCTGACAATGTGCCTGATGTTGATCCTGATGTGGACACATCTCACCCCCAGCCTGAAAACTCTGAAGTTGAAGAGATTTCTGAGAAGACTGATCATCAAGAGAATGTGACTCAGGTGAATAAGGGTCCCTCTGTTAGAGTTCAAAAGAATCATCCAAAAGAGATCATAATAGGGAGTCCTGATTCAACAGTTATGACAAGGTCAAGAGAGGTTGTATCCAATACTTGTTTTGTGTCAAAGGTAGAACCAAAGAATGTGAAAGAAGCCTTGACACATGAGTTTTGGATTGAAGCTATGCAAAAGGAGCTGAACCAGTTCAAGAGGAATGAAGTATGGGATTTAGTTCCTAGGCCTAAAGGAGTCAATATCATTGGTACTAAATGGGTTTATAGGAATAAATATGATGAAAGTGGTGTTGTCACTAGAAACAAGGCTAGGCTTGTGGCTCAAGGTTACTCTCAAATTGAAGGAGTAGACTTTGATGAAACATTTGCTCATGTGGCACGTCTTGAATCCATAAGGTTACTTTTAGGAGTAACATGTATCTTGAAGTTCAAGCTATTTCAGATGGATGTGAAGAGTGCTTTCCTCAATGGTTACTTGAATGAGGAAGTATATGTGGAGCAGCCCAAGGGATTTGTTGATCCAAATTTTCCAGATCATGTCTACAGATTGAAGAAGGCATTGTATAGATTAAAGCAAGCTCCTAGGGCATGGTATGATAGGCTAACCAAATTTCTTGTGCAGCAAGGTTATAGAAAAGGAGAAACTGATAAAACCTTGTTTGTAAGAGAAGAAAAAGGCAAGCTCATGATAGCACAAATCTATGTAGATGACATTGTGTTTGGAGGAATGTCTGACCCCATGGTCAAGATGTTTGTGAATCAGATGCAATCTGAGTTTGAGATGAGCCTTGTAGGTGAACTTACCTACTTTCTTGGTCTGCAAGTAAGACAGATGGAAGACACAATTTTCATCTGCCAAAGCAAGTATGCCAAGAACATTGTGAAGAAATTTGAAATGGAGAATGCAAATCACAAAAGAACTCCTGCAACAACCCATCTCAAACTTTCTAAAGATGAGAATGGTGTCAGTGTTGATCAAAGTCTATACAGAAGCATGATTGGCAGTCTACTCTATCTCACTGCAAGTAGACCTGACATAAGCTTTGCTGTTGGTGTATGTGCAAGCTACCAAGCTGAGCCTAAGATGAGTGTAACGCCCTAACTAAAATATCTAGAATATTTAGTCGGAACATTAAAAGTGGAATCTGAGTGCATTAATTAAAAGAAATATTGCTGAATAATACATTATCATTAAGATAATAATGAATATTCGATACAGACAGCGGAAAAGAAACTACAACAGAACAAGTTAAATAAAACAAGGAAGAAGACTAAGTCTTCTAAGCTGACAATCCAAGCACAGCTCCAATCGTCAGGTCCATCCTGGTCCCTGCTTCGAGATAACCTGTCTACCTAAAAAAATAAATGGAGTGGGATGAGACTATTAAGTCTCAGTGGGTCCTTCTACCCTCCTAATGGCGACTACGCCGGGGCACCTAACCAGTCATAGCATATACATTTCATAACATTATTTCATAAAGCATAAATAAAAGTGTATCACAGATTATTAGTCTTATTGATTTTAACCGCAAGGACACTCTGAGGTGAGCATCTCTCAGAGCTCTGCCTTGTCCGCTGAACACGAAGTGTTTCCGGGATACAGCTCACAAAGTATTTTCTGATGGAAGCTTCCGAAGGAAGTCCATAAGCGATATCACAAATCGCACATAACTGACTGATGCTAAATTGAGTTACATACTACCATAATTATCCCAAACCCGGGGAGCATACATAATTCTAAATTCCCTAAGTCAAGCCCTAAGATTGCATCGTGATTACAAACTATGCGTATTTTATATTAATTTCTATTATTGCAAGAAATATCAATTTAATTCGAGGATCTAAAACGAGGGTATAGTTTTTAAGAATACAGTGAAAAAGTAGGGTCATTCACACTGGTCTTGCCCAATGAGCACTCCAACGAACCCAAGCAAAAGTCAAGTTCTAGTCTGAGTTTGCTCGCCGAGCGAGCTATTCCTCACCGGGCCAGGCAATGCTCGCCGGGCTAACAAAGGATCGCCGGGCCAGAAAAGGCTCGTCGGGCCATTCAAACTCTGCCCAGAAATTGCTCACTCACTAGAAGGCTCGCCGGGCGAGAACTGCATAAAACTGCCCTTGTTTTGCAGAAAATCGTATTTTTCAAGTAAACCACCTACAATCCTCAAATTAAACCTATGCAACAATGTAATAGATATATAATACGACAGTTTGGAGAAGAATTTGGGAGTTAATTCTTCTCACACATAAATTCCCTAATTTTCTTAAGTTTGCATGCATGTTTTGAATTCATGGGAAACTAACTACCTAGCCTAAAGAACCCACCTGGAATTAAATGTGCTAGAAACTGATAATTGTTGTTGAAGAGCTGGTACCACCACTTTCCTTCTATCCATACATGACAGCTCCAAGTACATGCAAGTCACAAGTCAAAGAGGTTGAAGAACGAAACCCACATGGATAAAAGGGTGTGAATGGCGTGTAGTTAAGGTGGGAAAAAGAGATGGAGTTTCTTTACCTTAACCATTTAACTCATGTGTTAGCAGATGGGTTTTCATGCAACTTCTCTTTTCAAGAGGTTGGTGCTCTATGTTGATGATAAGCTTGAACGAGAGAGAGAAAGAGTTATAGTGTGCCTCTGATTTTTAAGAAATTGAAGGAAGGTAAGTAATGCTTCAGCCACTGTTTGTTTGTGTTAGAAAATGTATGTTCTTGTTCGAATGGACACGAGAGAATGGGTTGTAATTGGAGTTTTAAAGAAACAACACATGCAGCCATGACTTTGATGAAATAGAGTTTGGTCATGGTGCTTGAGAGAAATGTAATTTAACTCATGTTGTTGTTATGAGGAATGAAGGAATGTGTTTTTGTTGCTAATAACCCTTCTTGCATGCTTTTCTATTGGCTTTAGGCATAGAGTTGTGAGGTGTTAAAGCTTGGTGAGGTGTTGTCTTGTGGGACAGAGTTGGCTTGAGTGGAATAATGAGTCACAAGGGAGAGGGAAGATTGGAGGGAGAATTGATTCAATGTGTCTTAATTAAATCTCAATTGGATTAACATTGTATTATTGTGTATTTGGTCCAAAGAGTACTTCTTAATTAATACACATAATACACTTAAATCCCAAGACTTAATTAATTTAATCATCACTAATTAATTCCAATTATTAGACAAGGCTCTAATTAAAATTAATTAGGTGGATAAAATTGCGGGATGTTACAATGAGTCATTTGAATCAAGTAAAAAGGATTCTGAAGTATGTCAGTGGTACTAGTGATTATGGGATTCTCTATTCTCATGGTGAAGACACAAGATTGCTGGGTTATTGTGATGCTGACTGGGCAGGTAGTGCAGATGATATGAAGAGCACTTCTGGTGGATGTTTCTTTTTGGGAAGCAACCTTATATCATGGTTCAACAAGAAACAAAATTGTGTTTCTCTTTCTACAGGTGAGGCTGAGTACATTGCAGCAGGAAGCAGTTGATCTTAGCTACTTTGGATGAAGCAGATGTTGGGAGAGTACAATGTGCAGCAAGATGTGCTCACATTATACTGTGACAATCTGAGTGCTATAAATATTTTCAAAAATCTTATCCAACATAGTAGGACAAAGCACATTGATATTCGTCACCATTTTATTAGAGATCTTGTGGAAGACAATGTTGTGACTATAGAGCATGTTGCCACTGAGAATCAACTGGTAGATATTTTTACAAAGGCTTTAGATGCAAATAGGTTTGAGGTGTTAAGGGGAAAACTTGGTATTTGCCTCTTTGAGGATCAACAGCCATAATAGCTATTCCGGCATGCAACGGTTACCTGTCTTTCCCTCCATTCATAGTTGCACGCAATCCAAGGGCAATCATATCAAATATTTTCCAACATCTATTTCGCGATCATATCTCCAAGAAATCCGTTTGTCAAGATTTTATCACATTGCCTATCACATTGTTCATCACATTCGTTTCTCACACACTCAAACGACTTAAACAATTTCTTTGATCTCTCTGCAATTTTTCTTTGAACCTTCATCTCATAAACACTCATCATCAAGTCTACTGCAACTCAAACATCTCCTTCCACAAAATCAATTCCTTCTCCATCATCACCTTAACCTAATTCCCCCATACCACATCAAGAAGGTGATCAAAGTGCTATGATCATAGATGCAACCCCTGTTTCAATGATCAAACCATCAGGATCCAAGAAAAGGAAGTCCAAACGATCAAAGAGGGAATCTTCCCCCATTCCTGCAGAGGAAGCTGCTATCCCATCTCCTTCTACTGAGAAATCAAAGAAGAAGAAGAAGAAGAAGAAGAAGAAGAAGAAGAAGAAAAGCAAGAAATCCAAGATTGGATCACCAAAGAGGGCTCATTCCATGTCAAGCCTACACATTGATCCTCTTCCCTCTGTGAATGTTGATGCTGCTGCTGAAGCGTCTATTGGTCAAGAATCTGCAAAGCCTAACTATGAGAAGGATGCTTTAGAGACTTCTAGTGACTCAAGACACCCCATGACCTAGAAGATCATTGATTCTAATGTTGTGACAGATGTTGGCACATCATTGTCACAAGGAGAAGAAGATACTCACACTATTGCCGAAGAGACTCCTGTTATTCCTGATTCTCCATAATAGGAAATATTTGAAGATGATCAACCTGCTATGGATGAAGATTCCAAGGATGACACTCAGTATGACCAGAGTGAAGAAGCCAAGGGTGATGAAGATGTGGAAGACTCCAATCCTTTTGACAAGGATGTTAGAGACACTCCTGTTGTGGATGTGTAGGACTATGATTCTGACATCCCTTTAAAGAAAGTTGTTGAGGATAGTATTGCTAGAAGGACAAGAAGTGGTAAAGGTCCTGCTACTGTTAGTGTTTCTCCTGAAGCTGCTAAGGAGAAGAAGAAGACTGCCAAGAGGCAAGTTATGTATGGTCCCAAGAAGGGATACGGTAAAGTTGTGGTTCCACCTACCAAGAAGAAGACTCAGAAAAGAAAAGAGGCACCCACAAGTGACTCAGAGTACGATGTGGAGCGCGATGTAGCTCACATCAGTGAGTCTGAACAAGAATCTGCTGAGGAGCGGAATGTGGAGCTTGATGTGGTCCACATTGAGTCTGCTGTGAAGAAGAGCTTTGGGAAGAAGAAAATTCCTCAGGGAATTCCTGATGTCCCCATTGATCTTATTTCCTTCCACAACCCTGACAATGCTGCTAAGTGGAAGTATGTTGCACACAGAAGACTAGCTCTGGAGAGAGAGAGCTTAGTGCTGAAGCCTTGCAATGCAAGGAGGTTATGAAGCGAATCAAGCATGCTGGGTTGATGAAGACAGTGACAGGGCTGAGTGACTGCTATGGGAAAGTGGTCAAGGAATTCTTGGTGAATATCCCTGCTGGCTGTGATAATCCTCTGGACAAGGAGTACCATAAGGTCTTTGTAAGGGGCAAGGAAATCATATTCTCTCCTGCCATCATCAACAAGTTTCTGGGTAGAAGTGAAGAACCCTATGCTGAGATGGAAGCCAATGACAACTACATCATCAAAGCTATCACTAGTGGAAAGGTCAAAACCTGGCCTAAGAAAGGGAAGCTCCAAGCAAGCAAGCTCACTCCAATCTATAACATCCTTAACAAGATTGCTGCTGCTAATTGGGTACCAACCACACACAACTGTGATGTGGCTACAGGTTTGGCTAGGTTTATCTATACTGTAGGTAGCAAAATTAACTATGATTTTGGTACTTATATTTTGGACCAGACTGTCAAGCATGCCAAAACCTTAGCTGTTAAGTTGCCCATTGCTTTTCCCTCTGTATTGTATGGAATCATATTGAGCCAGAGACCTGATGTTCTGGGCAAGGATGATTTGTCTTGCAGAAGAGAGTCTGCTATTTCTTTTAGTCTCAAGCAGTCTGATGTGACTCCTGATGTGGGCACATCCAGCTCAACTGGTGCAATGTCTAGGAAAGACATGATTGCTGCTTTAAAGGAGACTTGTAAGGCTTTGGATGAGAAAAAGACCAAGCTGGAAGTAGTCATTGCTGGACTGGAGCTTGACGATGAGCAAACAATGGCTGAGGATGAGGAATTGGAGGAGGAGGAGCCCAATGACTCTGAGGCTGAGGAAACTGATGGGAGCAAGGAAATTGTAATTTTTGTAATTCAGTGATATTTCCCTGTAGTCAGTATTTTCTTTATTTTGCTTGTATTTTGTGGGCTATGCCCTGGATTTCTGTAGCACCTTATGTACTGCTGCACTATTAATGGCCTGAGTGTCTTTTACTGTTCATGCACCATCATATCTATATCTATGTTATCTGCATTATATGGTGTTTTTCATTTACTCTCTATGTTTTTGACTTTATTTGTCAAAATTCTGGCTAAAAAGGGGGAGTAAAAATTAAAATGAACAATTCTTTGAGGTTTTAACTGCAGCAAATTGTGATGTGTGCACATCTGACTACACATCTGGCATACAACCTTATTTTTCTTCAAATATTTTTCTCAACAAATTTTTGAAGAATTAGTTTTCTAAAGCATGTTTTTCTGAAGACTTAATCTGTACATTTTCAACTGGGTAATGCATTCTTAAGAAGCCTACTTGAAGATGTTATTTGTGTAATGTTTGACACATTTGTGTGATGTTTGATACATCTATGAAGTTTTTAACTTGGTCATGCATTCTGAAGAAGCCAGGTTTAAAAACAATTGTACGTCTCTCTACTAGGTCATGCATTCTGAAGAAGCCTATAGAAGATGTGATATTTAAGGGGAGTACTTGGAAAGTGCTCTAGTACAAAGGGGAGTAAACAACTACATGTTTGCATGAATCTATGCATAGCTGTGTTTGCTACCCTCCCTCATGTGTGAATGGAATCTCATTCTTGTATGTGTCTGGGAATTTATTTTTCTCAGTCTTTAGGAATTTATTTTTCCTATTGTGTGAGAGTTTATTTATCTCCAAATCTGTGAGGCTCATATCCGCTGCTGCAAGCCTCTGATGTGCCTACACATCTCTCCAAGTCTTATTGGCTGACTCAAAGATTATTTTAGCCAAAATTTGCCAAATAGGGAGATTGTTGAGGATTTTAGGGTGTTGGCTTCATTTGGTAAAATAAGCCTAATTCCATGATGTGGAGCATGATGTGTGGCACATCAGGATTCACATCTGGACGCCCTAGCTGGACGCGCCTTTCATTGTTTTACGCGTGATCTTTTGAAAAGATTTGTTTTTCAAATTAAATCATGTCAGCTTGCGCGCCAAGGAACAAGATAATCTTTCATGGATCTGTTTTATTTTATTGGCCGACTTTGATAAAAAAGATTTGAAATAAACAATTAAAAGATTATGATCAAATAAATCTCAAGGCAAATTTCACTACCACAAATATAGGCATTTAATAGCATTTTTTTAGCTTTTAATAGCATTTAAAAACGCTATTACTGCCACCGCTATTATAGTTATGGTACCTATAATAGCGCTTTTAAAACGCTATCAATTGTCAATATTTAATAGCGGTTTTACAAAAACACGCTGTCGTAAGTTGTTTTTCGCTGTTTGGGAGAGCTGTGGGAACAGGCTTTAATAGCGCTTTATTTTAAAATTGCTATTATATGTCGAGGTTTAATAGCGCCCGCACATGAAAAACGCTATTATAGAGCCTACCTATACATTTTTTTTAATTACGCTATACTTGATGAAGAAAGAGCCAATAAATTTTATTGATCATAAGGAAAAAACAGTGTACCATACAAAGTACTACTCAAATCTAATTTCAATTTACTAGAATGCAGTAGATATCTTCAAATCCAAATACAATTTACATTTAAAGTAATCAATATATGAATTGCAAAAATGCTTTCCTAAGCATTGATTGATAAGCAATCGGATGGAAAAAATCATAAAACTAACTAAAGATAAAAAGACACCACCATTGCCTTAAAAAAAAATAAAAATAAAAAAAGACACCATTATTGATAACCCAAAAATCACATCCTAGATCCTTCAAGTGAAGAGTAGAAGTAGAAGCACCAATGAAAGACACCATTGATAACCTTGCATGCATAATGTTGGCAGCTTTTGTCTTGCCAACAACCACCATTGTTGTTGGCATATGGTGGTTGTTTTCATATGTTTGCACTCTGCACATATAATCTAAAGTATTAGACTAGATATATCAATTCTTTTATGCAAATAACTAAGGTGGAAACTATTTCATCCTCTAGAAAGAAAATAAGAATAAGAAGGATCTGGAGTTTAACAAATTGATAGCTCTATGGTCTCTTAGAAATTTGCACAAATTGCCTTCAGTACTACTGCTTTTGATGGCTTGCATATAATCAGTTCAAGCCAAAATATTATACTACAATAATGGAGAGAAGTCATCATTCAAGGTTCTAAATTACAGAAACATATAATCAAGCATTCACAAGGATATCAGCAGAGGTGAATTTTCTCAACACTCATAATATATATCAAACTCTCTTTTGATTTGTTCTATGTTTCACCAAAGATAAATTATTATTTCATAGGATCAAAGGATAGCCAAACAGAAAATCGAATTTCAAATACATAACAAAATTTCATAGTAATTTGACTTTCAAAACAAATAATATTGTTAATTTCCTAAAAAATCACTAAACATAAGGTCTCATATAATATATCCATTTTACAAACAAAAGCTCCGAGCACAAAATCGCTAGTGAAAAATTAACACTAGTACACTTTCACAATAAAACTCCAAATATTAAGAGAATGAAATAAATAACCCACATACCTATACTTATTAGACCAACACTACAAGAAAACAAGCACTTTGCAACGGTCAAAATTGCAACTTGCGACGGTTGAAACTGTCGCAGTTGCACATCTGCAACGGTTGTCCAACCGTCGCAAATTTGTCTGTTGCAAGTGAACTTTGCAACAGTTTTGAAAACCGTTGCAACAACCGTCGCAGTTGTAGTTGCAACGGTTACAAACCATCGCTATGTTTGTTCCTTCAAAATACTATATTTTAACCGCAGAGGTTGCAACGGTTATAAAACCGTCCCAAACGTATTTTATTAATATTAATTTAAAATGTTTTATTTATTTTTATATCTTATTAAATAAGTGTTGCATTACAATATCCATACAAGACTAAGAAAATTAAAATGCACAAGTATATAAATATAAATTACTTAATCTCATTCATATAATTCATTCAAATAGCTAGTGACAACATTCATACATCAAAAATTTGAAAGGGTGCAGAAGTACCTCTCATTAACCAAATTTGCAAGAGCTATTTTTGAATAACAAAATACCTCTCATTAACCACAAACATTTTCCAATTAGTTATTTGACATGCCTTTGAGACTTTTGATCATATACCTGAAACCAAAAGTAAGATGAAGTAAAAAAAATTGAAAGGGTGCAGAAGTACAAATATAACACCCCAAGTTAACTTATATAACTTTAACTGGAGTATGTATAATTGTCGTACCCTATTTTTTGACCACCCCAAAATTTTTCATTTAAGTTTGCCCATTTTTAAAGCATATTAATTTTCATCATATTATTATTATTTATTAATTTAAAATTGTTAAAAATAGTATTTTATCCAGTTTACGCTGCTTAACTGTTTCAGTTTTAGATAATTAATTATATGACTTTTTGAACTTTTTCCTTCACCATATATTTTCAAATATACTCTTGTACCCAAATGTGCACATAAATTTAATTTTATCTCCATTTTACGCTTTTCAAAATTTCAAATATTAAGGTAACTTCTTTTGCAAGTAATCTCATTCTTCATCCATTCTTTATGATTTTTGAGTTATAATTTCATCTCCATCATTTACATATATTATGAGCATAAAAAAATATTTTAATTATATTTTCATTTGCATTTTTATTTTATATTATATTATTATATTCATATTTACATTTTAAGTTCAAAAATTCATTTCTTCATCAACAAGTAACCTTTTTTATTCAAACTTTTTTTAATTATTTCCAACTTAACTCATGCATTTTATAAACCCTAAAAAAATGACATCTTTGCCCTTTATCAATTTACATTTCATTTTTCACATTTTCATGTATTCTATTAATCCATTTCAATTGATTTTTCACCAATTTCTTTCACAAATTAAATCCCACAATTTTCTCTTGATCCTTATCTCTTCAAATTGATCCTAGTATATTCCTTTCATCACAGCTCATGAGCATAACAAGTGTCCTCATTTTTCTTGATCAAAAACCCACAAAAATCTCATAAACAAAAACTCAAAAATACCCTTTGTTCTTATCCAATTCAAGCCAATTCTTAACCTAATTTTCCACTACAAATAACACTCTTCAGTGAGGAGAGAGAAGACCACGAAATTCACAAAAAATCTCAGATCAAAACCAATCCCAAATTCTCTCATTTTTGACCCTTTTTCTCAAAATTCAATTTCTTCATAAACCTCATCCAAACCTCAATTTCTTCATCAAATAAACTTCTAAACACTTCCAGTAGCATAAAACAATCATAAAACACAAGCTCTAACCCATAAATTTGAGAGAATCAAAACCCAAAAAACCTTCAAAAATGTGAGATTCGTGTACGAGATTTTAGTCATATTTTCTTCTCATTTTCAACTCTATTCAACGTCATTTCATCCTAGGAACCTTTTCCAATCGTCAATTGAACTCAATTTTGCTTAATTTGTGATTTCTCAAATATTCACTCAAACTTTACCTCAATATATTTCACGTTTGAAGCACTATCAGGAGAAACCAAGAGTGGATTCATGACTAGCATGAAACATTGAGTGGATTAGCATTTTATTTTGTAGGATTTGGTGAAGAATCGAGCAAAATCACGATTGGCCGAGTTGGTGTTGTGGTTGTTCGTCGCGAGGTAGAAGAAGAAGCACGATACTCCTCTCCGTTTCCAGATCGTTTCTCAGTCGTCAGTTCGTTGGTACAAGTCGCAGTCGTCAGATCTGTTCGAGCAGTCGCGCGCGTCCGATCCATCCAAGGTCAGATCTCGCGCTCCAGAGAGCGCGTTCCATCATGCGTTTAATTCCTGCGAAGTACTGGAACATTTCCTGCTGATTTCAAATCTGGGCCTTCAGATCTGATCAGACGCACCAGAAGCTGCGCGTCCACTGTATTCCTCTTCCCCTGCGTCACACAGAATCTCAGATTGGGCTCTTAAGCCCAAAACCCAGGTTACTTCCTGCACCCCCCTTTTAATTCGTTTGCTATTCACACCTTCCCTGTTATTTGATTTTATTTTTAATTTCTGAGATGATTATTTTTTTTTAATTATATTTTAGGTTATTATTAATTGATATATCATGAAATTATTTTTTAATTATTTTCTTTATTTATTAGTGTATAAATTAGGTTTAATTTGATTAATCTTTGATAATATGATTTTGTTACTTGTTCTATGATATGATATGTTAATATTTGGAACTTTTTATCTTGATATGTATATAATCATGTATTATTTTGATTTTTTTTATCTTTTGACACTAATTAATTGGTTTTAAATGTTAATAATTAACCTTAGATAATATGAAAATCATTTTCCTATATTACTATCATGTTAGGAACTTTTAATTAATTTTTTGTTGAAGGTTACCCTCTGACTTTGGTTCATTTTGCCTTGATTTCATGTTTTCTCTTGTTTATTTTATTTTAATTGCATTAATTAATTATAGAATTTATATGTTAGGGTTTTAAATGATTTTATTTGATGTTTTAATTATTAATTGCCACTAAATTTGTTCTATGCTTGTCAATATGCTTGATTGTTGCTCCCATGATTTAGCTTTATGTTCTTGGCCTTTAATGTGTTTAATCTTTAATATTGTGGTTTAATTGTTGAATATTTTTTCATTTAATTAAAAAATAAATATGCATGTATATGATTTTGAAAATGCTTGATTTATTTTGATGTTATTTCCCATGGCATGATATCTTAGCCTTAATTACTTTGATTAATTTTCAATCTCTATTTTCATTTAATTAAGACAAAATGCATGTATATGTGTGAATTGAAAAATGTTTGATATTGCCTAGATTATTTCTATTTAATTATTTATTTATTTTATCATGATGTGGTAAATTTTTGCCTTTGATTGTTATTTGTTATTTCTACTCTCATGTTTTATGCGTTAATCTTGTCATTAATTGTTATTTGTCTTGCGCTTTACATGACACTTATATTTTATCACTTGTTTTACACTTATTATTTGTTATATGCTTTATATTCACTTTATGCTTCATGATTATTATGTTTTATATTTATGTTGCTTGCATTTATATTATATTATGCGCGCTTTCTATTTATATCTCATTTATTTATATTTATGTTATTATTATCATTGTTATTCAATCCCCTTTGCATGTTTCCCCCCTGGTTGTAAATTTTAATGTGCGTAATTGGCGCGATTTATTTTCAGTCATTATTTATCATTGTCATTATTTAATTCAATCCCCTTTGCATGTTCCCCCCCGGATGTATTGTATGCTTTAAAATTCTTGCTTATTATTGCTCGTTGGTATGTTTAGTATATTAATCCGAAGAAAGGGAGACACCTCGACTTATATGTCGTTGCCAAATGTCTTAGCGCGATTTAATATTTTTAGGTTGTTTAGTTAAAGCGTTAGAACCCTCGCTAGAACCATTTAACCTTTTTTGCCAAAAAATAGAGGTCAACACCTCTTCTCAAAATACCCAAAACATGTCACTTATCAAAAACTTTTTTCAAAATAACTTGGATTTTAAACCAAGTCATTAATCAATCAAACATTTATTTTCTTTAGGCAAAAACACTTGGTTTTTCAAATCAAGTCTTATTTTCAAATTCAAAAATCATTTTCATTAGGTTAAAACCTTGGAACTCAAGCCAAGAGTATTTTGTCATCAAAAACACATTTTCTCAATAATCACTCAATTTTCCTAAATCTTGTACATATTTGCAAACACATAAAATCAAGCGCTTAGAATAGAATACAAGAGGTTCCTATAGGATAATATAGACGCCTAGGGTGCTAATACCTTCCCTTTGCGTAACCAACCCCCTTACCTTGATCTCTTTAATTAGGGTGTTTAACGGACATTCTCCCTTCTTTGGAAAAATCAAAGCTCGGTGGTGTAATTAAATATTTTGTGATTCAACGCTTCTCAATAGCTTGACATCCAAAAGTCACCGCGACAGAAATGGCGACTTCACTGGGGATCCCCCGAGCGGGTTGAGCCCATCTTGTATTTTTTTTTCTTTGCGCTTGTTTGTTTATATGTGTACATGTATGCTTTATGTGCTTTAAATTGGGAAAATTGCTTGAGTGAGATAGTCCTAACCCGGACTTGAGAGAAACAATAAGATAGGGAAGTGGTATAATCAAAGCGACATGCCCGAAGTCTATTTCGGACCATGGCACGCATATGATACAACCACAACTTAGTTGAGGAAGCTCGGGGGTAATAATGTTGACATGAGTAATCTTGTTCGGCGTTCTATTCCTGAGGGACCGACGATGCTATGGACCTTTAGAGTTACCTTGAACCCATCTTGGCTTTTAGGGCGTAGTGCGGTGGCTAATTAAGAGTTAATCTTAACTTGGTCGATACGCGATGCTACACTCAAACGAGATTGTCTTGCGGATATTATTGGGCCGAGAGTTAATCACGTGAACCGATAATATCTACGAGACGGTTGATAACTTTGGGAACTTTGTAGAACCCGAAGGTACAAATAAACCTTAGCACTCATCATGTGGGAGAGGTTTTTACCTTTGACTCCAACATTCTATCCTAACCCAACCATGTTTGCGCATAATCATGCATACACGCATTCATCCATAAAACTCTTTTCCCATCCGATATCGAAGGACTTAAAAAAAAAAAAAAAAACTTTTTCCTTGTATTTTTGTCTTTGTAACATTCTAGTTATTAGATGAAATGGATATTTTCTATAATGTTTACATTTAATTTAATATAAGTCCTTCGATATCAAAAACTTGCATAATTTAGCATAAGGCTTAAATATGCTTTTGATCCCTGCAATATACACTTGTTTTGAAAAGAGCCCCTCTAAAAAAAAAATTGATTTTAGTCCCTGCAATTTCTAAACACTTTGAAAAGAGCCCCTGAACAGGAATTCTGGATGCCAATTCACTTAAATTTGCACGTGGCACACGCTGACAAGGACAATTAACTGACGTGGCACTATTTTTGACACGTTGATATTACATATTATTTTAAATTTTTTTTTTTTACCTTTTTTCCAATTATAAAACTTATTTTTTAGTTTTTTGTTTTCATTGAATTGTGTTTTAGAAATTTGAACATTGTGTCAAAAATAGTGCCACGTCAGTTAATTGTCCCTATCAGCGTATGCCACGTGCAAATTTAAGTGACATGGCATTCAAAATTTCATTTCAGGGGATCTTTTCAAAGTGTTTAGAAATTGCAGGGACTTCAAATTTTTTTTTACAGGGGCTCTTTTCAAAACAACTGTATATTGCAGGGACCAAAAGCATATTTAAGCCTTTAGCATAAACATATCATGCATCATGTTGCATCCATAAATTTCCAAAAAAATAGAGTCTCATATTCTCCTCCCTCTCTTCCGCCTCAGTTAAAGTGGCTTGACGTATCCGTTACAAGGTGACTCGCACTTATAACACCCGGTCTCAGATTAAGAAGAAGATGGCAACTGTTGAAGAAGAAAATACCCAGCTTCGGGAGAAAATGACGAGTATGCAAGCATAGATTGAGAATCTGACTGCTATGGTGACCTCTCTGTTGGCAAGTCAGAACCAGGGTTCAACATCGATTCTTCAGTCCAGTGGTGCGCCTGTGCCACCCCCAGTTGTATCTGCACCAATTCCTGCTCCCCGGCTCTCTATGCCTGAAGGTTGTACGTGGGGATTATCGGAAGGTTTTCTTGGAGGAGGACTCTTCCCTCAAGTGACCGAAACACCCCTTGTTCAGTTAGAAAATACTCTCCCACAAGTTACTGCTACTGTCTCTGCACTGTGGTTCATGCTGCTCCGCATTACCAAGAGCCCATTTTCCATGCGGAAAGTATGGGAGACTTCGATAGAATGGACGATCTGCAAGATAAGTTTAATGAAATGCAGCGTGAGATGAGGGCCCTCAAGGGGAAGGATTTGTTTGGCAAAGATGCTCACGAGTTATGTTTGGTTCCCGATGTTGTGGTTCCGCCCAAGTTCAGGGTTCCAGATTTTGAGAAGTACAAGGGAAGTACCTGCCCAAGAGCTCATCTAACTATGTATGCGAGGAAAATGTCTACTCAAACTAGCAACGATAAGCTCCTGATTCACTATTTTCAGGATAGACTATCTAGGGCAGCCTTGAGATGGTACATGGACTTGGATAGGGCTGATATCCGCACTTTTAATGATTTGGCTAGTGCTTTTATGTCTCAGTACAACTACAATTCTTTCATGGCTCCTGATAGAGATGAGCTCCGTGCAATGACCCAGAAAAAGAAAGAATCCTTCAAAGAGTACGCTCAGAGATGGAGGGAGTTAGCTGCTCAGACTCGCCCTCCTATTGAAGAAAGAGAGTTGTCCAAGATGTTCATTCATACCCTTATTCCGTTCTTTTATGAGAAGATGTTTAATCTGGTATCTAGAAGTTTTACTGAAGTAGTGGAAACGGGGATGACCTGACCTGTGCCTTCCACCAAGGAGCACCTGGCCATGTTGTGGAACGCTGTTTTGCTTTCAAAAAGGTTGTTCAGGACCTAGTCCGAAGCAAAGTGTTGACTTTCAAAGATGAGAACCCTAATGTTCAAACTAACCCTCTACCAAATCATAATCCCTCTGTTCATTTCATTCAACCCTGCCTAGCTACAAATGCCATCCTCCATGTGAAAAGTATCAAGACCCCTCTGGTTCCTATCCATATCAAAATGTGCAAAGCAAAGATGTTCGATCATGATCATTCAACTTGCGAAGTGTGTTTGTCATACCCTCGTGGGTGTTTCCAAGTCCAAAAAGACATCCAAGGTTTGATGGACAAAGGAGAGTTATTAGTAACAAAGAAAGATGAAGATGTTTGTGGTATTACACCAGAGTTTAGCACTGCTGATCATTTGGAGATGATTTACAACAGCGGAGAGTGCAATATTCCCCGACTTACAATTCGTGTACCAGGATCTGTGCCTTACACTTCTGAAAAAGCCATACCTTACAGATATCAAGCCACTATGATACAAAATGGAGTAGAGACTGAAGGTGTGAAAAACACAAGAAGGGGGGTTGAATTGTGTTTTAGTTAGTTTTAAAAACTTCTTCTAAGTTTTGCAACTTATCAGATTTCGCAGCGGGCCAAAACTAAACACAAACAACTTCTGGTATGGTGAAGGTAAAACAGAGTATGAATGGATAAAAACAGAGAGAAGAGAGAAGAGATAACACAAGAGATTTATACTGGTTCCTCTCACAAACCGAGAGTAGTCCAGTCCCCTTGCACTTCCAAGGGATTTCACTATAATCACACAAGATTACAAATGCTCAAGCCAACTGCAAGAGACTTCCTTTGCTCAAGTAACACCTTACAAGAGACTTCCAAATGCTCAAGCTCACAGCAAGAGACTTCTAACACAAAACAAATTACAATGTTTTGAACAACTGATAAATAATATCAGAGTTCTGAGAACAAAGAAATACAACTCTAATAACAAGACTATTCTTAGAATCCTTGAAAAGAAAACTAAGGTTCAACAACTGACAAGCCAGAAGTTGAAAACTGTTGTCTTGAATTTTGATATAATCTCAAGTTGTATCTAAGTTAAAAAATGCTCTTTGAAATTTAGCAGAATAACAGCTCTTTTGTTCTTCGTAAGTGTGTTGTCACGTCTTCAAATTCTTCCTCCTTTTATAGATGATGTTGGAGCATCTTGAATTTGAGCGGACACTGATGAAAACAGCTATGTAGTATTGTACTATTATTTTCATTTGAAATGTGCTTATCCAAATCAAGTAAAGATCAAAATCTGAACCTTGATTTCGAATATTCGCCCAAATCAGGAAAACAAAGATAGTACAATAGTACAAACGTCATTATCATGAGGATAACGGTCTGAAAGATGTTCTTCTGCTCCTTTAGATCTTTTGCCAAATAGATGATAGTCGTTAAGAGAATAGAATGTTCTTCTGGCGTCTTCTGCTGTTTCATCGTCATCAGAGTTTACAAATAATAAAATAATCTTCTGATGAGTTCAACTTCTGGTTGACTTTGACTTGCAACTTCTGATGACTTCAACTTCTGTGTTGACTTCAGAACTTGCAATTTCCCAACTTCTGGGGATACTTTAGCATAGCAACCAGAACTTCAATTTCTAGTGAATATAAAATTTTAACTTGTATATCTGCACACTAGAGTAAATTATCAGTATTCCCTTTTGTATATTAATACTATTGTTATCATCAAAACTACTTGGGTTACATTAGAACCAACTTTGTTCCAACAATCTCCCCCTTTTTGATTGATGACAAACCAAGTATTAATTTACAATGGTTGTTATTTTAATCACATAATTTCGTCCTTCAGGTTTATGAGTTTTGCAAGCTCCCCCTGAGTTCAGTAAAGAATGATTAAAATAGTTTAAAATTTTAATGTTGAATCCAGAACTTCAATATACACTTGACTTCCAGAAAATAGGTTTGCAAGCTTTCTTCTGTGATCAGATCTACCTAAGAGAAAAGTGCAATCTTCCCTTACGTGTATCATGTATAGCAAGTTCTGATCTCAATAGAAAAATTTCCTTAGAAGAAAAAATAATGATAACTGATAAGATATAATAACTGAAACTTAATGAAATCAAAAATTTAGAATTTTGGCTTCAGTTAGTGTTCTTAAATTAATTTACTCTTACTCCCCCTTTTGTCATTACACAAAAAGAATATTAAAAAAAGTTAAGAATAAAAGAACACGTGACTAAAGAATTAGTCAAGTCAAAAGAATGCATTAAAACAGATGATAAAAACCACAATTAGTTAATGCAAAAACGAAAAACGAGGTAACTCCTACCAACCAAAATGGCTATAAAAGCGCACCAGCTCTTTGTCATTTCACTCAACACTTCCATGAGAGAAAATATTTGTGAGGATAGAAGAGTGATTGAAAAAAATTGGTTTAAGAAATTTTCAAAGAAGAACCAGAGAAGAATCTTATCAACATTAGATGCAGTCTCATGGAATATGATGTCTAAGAAACATCTGAAGATGGTGAAGGGCCTTGCTCCAAAATCAGACGCAAGTTTCTCAACCATCTTCTGTTCTTAGAAGATCAAAGAGTTCTTCTTATGCAGGAGGATGAGCAGGAGTCTCTGACAAGAAGCTCCAAGTTTACAAAACAGTAAATTTGTAGCTCGAGAGGTTTAGAAGCTCCCAGGTTGAAGTTTGGGGCAACATCCTCTTCAGCTTCCTCCTCGCTCATCATCTTGTAAAAATTTCCTTTTAGGTTAGGTAGTTTTATTTTTATGCCAAAAACATCTTTGCTCAGAGAGCAATGATGAAATGCAAAAAAAAAATGTAAAAGAAAAGCAATGATGAAATGCAAAAACCAATGTAATGCAGTTTTATATGAATAAAGAAAATATTTTTGAATGCATGAGTTTATGTATTTATGTTTATGCAGCAGTATATAGATCTATCTTCTGAAAATAATAAAGAAAATAAACCAACATAACCACAATCACATAATACTAAAAATATTCAAAACATTAAAAACAAACAGATCCAAAATTAACAGGGTTCAACCAGAACATGATAATCAACAATATAAACAAAATAAAAATACAGAATCCTAGGGTTGAGAAGGATTAGAAGGGTTCTGCAGCTTGGCTTGAAGCTTCTTCAAAGCTTCTTCTGAGATCAACTGAAGCCTCTTGAACACATCTTCTGAGTCCATCTTGTCAACCAGAGATTCAGATTCAGAATCCACCTTGATAATCTTGTCCAATTCTTGTTCATAGAAGGTAGAAAACTGATCCACAGCCCTAGTTATAACCAATTTCATCTTCTCTTCATGTAACCTCTTGGCTCTTCTGATTCTGTTCTCTTCAGCCTTGAATTCAGTGAACTTGTGCCTTGCAATGTTCATGATAAAGTTCCTTCTGTATTGAGAACTAAGATCACTAATCATTTGCTTGCACATATCTGCAATAGCAGTGCATTCTCCATCCACATGATCAGGTGCAATAGCAAGAGCAGGTAGATCATGATGAAGTTCCTGAACTTTGTCATTAATGCCCATCAGCACACGCTTAACATCTTCTGGTGTGATGGCTTTGAGAGTGTTAGGAACAGATGAAGACGAGGGATTATCTAGGACAACTGAGGGTTGAATGGTTTTATCTTGTTCTGTTGGAGGTGGTGTAATGACTTCTTCAAAAGTTTTAAGAAAGTCATTTTCAGCAATTGTAAGTTGAGGATTTTGAGATTTCTGAGGTGAGGGGTTGTGAAGTTCCAACTCTAATAGTTGTAAAGCATTGGCAGGAATGCCAGCTTCAACTATGGTTTCAATTGGAGAAGCTTGATGATCAGATAAGGTCTTCTCAGAGTCATGGGAACTTGTTGAAACAAGTTTATCAGAGACATGTGTAGTAGCTGTAACAAGAGTGGTCTCTTAAGGAATAACTTCAGAAGTTGCAACCTCTGCATTAACTTCTGATGCTATCTTCTCAAATTTCTCCACAGAAGTAGGAGTAGAAACACCTGCTTCTTGATTTGCCAACTTTTGCACAATCTCAGACTTAAGAATGGGAGCATCAAGAAATTCATTTGGCTCAGCTTCTACTCCACTTTCCCAGCTAGTCTCTTCTCAAGCCTTATAAAGCTCAACTTGCTTTATGGCTTCATCACGCTCAGCATCATCATCTTCATCTTGAAGAATTAACTTCTGCCTCCTCTTCCTTTTCAAATTAGATCTGCCCTTCTTAGCAACTTCTGGAGCAGCAATAGCAGCAGATCCAGAAGCACTTGCTTTCTCAATAATTTCCACATCAGCCTCTGCTTGAATAGCAGGCTCAAAGTTTCCAGGGTTCACTTCTTCTGTTGCACTGTTCTTGCCAGCAACTTCTGGAGTATTCTTCACACCAGAAGTACTTTCAGACTTCTTCTGGGGTGTAGAACTTCTTGCTCTTTTGGGTTGGGGTTCTGTAGATTCTGATTTCTTTACAGTCTTCTTCTTCTTCTTCTTGACTTGAATAGGTAACAACTGTTGTGTGGCTAGTCTATCTTCTAACTTCTGATCAACTCCTTCTTCCAAAAGTTTCTTATGCATACCAGCAATAAGAGAAACTTCTGTTGTAGACACAGAGGTGATATAAAAGTACTTATCACTCTCATCCTTCCTTGGTCTATATTGAACTTGTGGAGTAATCACAGGTGCTTGAGACTTCAAAACTTTCTTCACAGACAGACCACTTATCACAGAGGGATAAGCATCAATGACAGATGCATAACCAGGAAAAGTAGTTCTCAGAGATTGAATCAAATAACTTCTGTGAAACATGAAGGATAGCAATCTGCAGTAATGTGCATTTGTTGTACCCTTGTTTTGACTATCAGAGATTGCTTTACACATGTGCTCAAAGATTACCTTGGCAAAGTCCACCTCAACCTTTCTTCCCAAATAATATAAAACAGTTTTATATAAATTTGAAACTTGGTCAGATGAACCAACCTTTGGTAAAATAGAGTCAGACAAAATCTTGTAAAGTATCTTGTAGTACGGTGTCATGTCATTGTTGTTCTTGGAAGTAGACTTCTTGCCATAGATTTCTTCTTGAATGTAGTGACTAACATCATCAGCAGCGTAAGGAACAATTCCTCTGAATGGTAACTGTACTGCTTGTCTAATATGCTCATGTCTGATTCTAATGCAGACACCACCAACTTCTGAGCGAATCTCTTTGCCCAGATATTCATCTTGGAGTACTGAGTTACAAAGAGCCACTTGTGCCTTCATCCAAAAATCCTTCACAATTTCTGGATAGACAGGTCCATTAAGACAATCTAGATAAGTTATCAACTTCTGAGCCACAAATGCTTCCTTGATCCCGTCACAGCCATTAACCCTAATTGCATCAAAGTCGACTGGTCTCTCAATATGCAGAAATAGGTCCGAAATGGGAAAGCTTACTCTGTCTTTAGAGAGAACACCAGGAGTAGATGCTTTGATGTCAGCAATTGGTGGTACACTTGCATGCCTTTCTCCTAGAGTTTGAATACGCTTGGTGGAAGATGCCATGATTCTGAGTTTTGGGGGTTAGGGTTTGCTAATTTTGAGAGAAGAAAGAAATTGCTCTGAGTTTTAGAAGAGATGAAGTGTGGGTAGTGAATGTGTAAGTGTGTGAATGTGAACAGTTAGTGTTTAAAAAGGAAAGAAAAACAAAAACCGCGCAAAAACGTACTAACTGAAAGGACATGGGTAAAAGAGTAACTTAACAATTCACAAATTGAATTAGAACACAATCATCACTAACCAACTTCTTTCTCTAATAGCAAACAGACACGTGTATTAGAAGATTAATTAAATATCTGACACGTTAGCGACAGCAGTTGAAGAGGTAACCAACAGTTACTGCCACGTCACGTTCAGAACCACTCACAAACTTCTGATAGAAATACAGAAGATGGATTTGTCAACTTCTGATACACAAGTTCTGACACCCCCTAACTTCTGATATAAGATATCAAAAGAAGGTTTGCCTAAACTTCTGATAGAAAGGTCTGACTCCCCCTAGCTTCTGATAGACTTCCAGAACTTCCTAAAATAATATTCTTCACCAGTGTTTTAGCTTATTCACAAATTTCCATCATATTAAGATTCCTTTTGATTAAATCAAATCTTTCAACACCTAAGGGTTTTGTAAAGATATCAGCCCATTGATTTTTAGTATCAATAAACTTGAGATCAATTACACCCTTCTGTACATAGTCTCTTATAAAATGATGTTTAATCTCAATATGCTTGGCTCTTGAGTGTAGAATAGGATTTTTAGAAAGATGAATGGCAGCAGTGTTATCACAATATAAAGGAATATTATGACTGCTTATTTGATAATCTTCTAATTGATATTTCATCCAAAGTAGTTGTGTACAACATTTGGCTGCTGAAATGTATTATGCTTCTGCTGTTGACATAACTATGGTGGTTTGCCTTTTACTGGCCCAAGAAATCAAATTTTCACCAATGAATTGACAATTTCCACTAGTAGATTTTCTTTCAAGTTTATCACCAGCATAGTCAGCATCACAAAATCCAATCAATTTATAATCATTGGATTTCTGATACAGCAATCCAATGTTACAAGTAGCCTTCAGATATCTAAAGATTCTCTTTACAGCAGTAAAATGAGATTATCTAGGATCTGATTGAAATCTTGCACACAGACATACACTGAATAAGATATCAGGTCTAGAAGCTGTTAGATAGAGAAGAGATCCAATCATACCTCTATATAACTTCTGGTCAACTTTACCTTCAGACTCACCTTTGCCAAGACTTGATGTAGGATGCATTGGAGTGTTCATGGGTTTGCAGTCTTCAAGATTGTACTTCTTCATTAGATCTTTCATATACTTTGACTGATGAATGAAGTTCCCTTTCTTTGTTTGATTGATCTGAATTCCCAGAAAGTACTTCAATTCTCCCATCATGCTCATCTCAAATTCATCTTGCATCATCTTAGAAAAGTTCTTGCAAAGTGTAGCATTATTTGATCCAAAAATGATGTCATCAACATAAATTTGAATGATTAGAATGTCTTTCTTCATGGTCTTCTTGAATAGTGTATTGTCAACTTGACCTTTTACAAAACCATTGTCAACCAAGAAGTTACTTAGTCTCTCATACCAAGCTCTGGGAGCTTGTTTGAGTCCATAGAGTGACTTCTTTAGTATGAACACATGATCTGGATTAGAAATATCTTCAAATCCTGTTGGTTGTTTGACATATACTTCCTCAGAGATTACACCATTTAGAAATGCACTCTTAACATCCATCTGATAAAGTGTAATGTTGTTGTTGACAGCATAAGAAGTAAGTAATCTTATAGCTTCCAATCTTGCAACTGGAGCATAAGTCTCTGTATAATCAATGCCTTCTTGTTGACTGTATCCTTGTGCAACAAGTCTAGCTTTGTTTCTTGTTACTTCTCCTTGTTCATTCAGCTTGTTTCTGTATACCCACTTTGTTCCAATAATGTTCTTGCCTCTAGGTTTGGGTACCAGATCCCATACATCATTCCTTTGAAATTGATTCAGTTCTTCTTCCATAGCAACTATCCAAGCATCATCAGATAATGCTTCATCAGTGGTTTTAGGTTCAATCAAGGAAACTAGACCAAATAAGGATTCTTCATCCCTAAAGCTTGATCTTGTTTTCCTAGGACTGTTCTTATTACCAATGATAAGCTCTTCAGGATGTGATGACTTATACTTGAAGGTATTCTTGGGAATAGTTGTTTCTTCTTGTTCATGATCTTCTGTTGGTGTTGTTTGATGATCTTCAGATTCTGGAACTTGATTGTTCTTTGGTGATTCCAGAAGTTGAGGAGTGGAAATAGGTTTACAATCTTCATCTTCTGAGTCTTGAGAATCTGAAATTTCTATAGAAGGCTCAGATTTTTCATGATCAGGCGCTTTATCATCAAACTTTACATGCATAGATTCTTCAACTGATTGAGTTTCAGAATTATACACTCTGTATGACTTGGAGCGCTCAGAGTATCCAATAAAGATACCCTTACTAGCTTTGGAATCAAATTTCTTTAGATAGACTTTAGTATTCAGAATGTAACAAGTACAACCAAATTGGTGAAAATAAGAAATGTTGGATTTCCTTCCTCTAAAAAATTCAGATGTTGTTTTATTCAGAATAGGTCTAATATAGATTTTGTTCTGGATATAACAAGCAGTGTTTATAGCTTCTGCCTAAAAAGATTTTGCTAAGGAATGTTCATGCATCATGGTTCTAGCCATCTCTTGCAAAGATCTGTTCTTTCTTTCTACAACTCCATTTTGCTGTGGAGTTCTAGGAGAAGAGAACTCATGGAAAATTCCATGTTCTTCACAAAAGGTTTCAAAAGGTTCATTCTCAAATTCTCCACCATGATCACTTTTAACTTTTAAAATCCTTAAATCTTTTTCATTTTGAATTTGGGCGCAGAAGACACTAAACTCTTCATATGTATCATTCTTAGATTTCAGAAATCTTACCCAAGTCCATCTACTATAATCATCAACAATGACTAGTCCATACTTCTTTCCATTAAGTGAAGCAGTGCTAACTGGTCCAAACAAATCAATGTGCAGAAGTTCTAAAGGTCTAGAGGTAGACACAATGTTCTTAAGTTTAAATGAGCTTTTGACAAATTTCCCTTTTTGACAAGAGTCACAAAGAGAATCTGAGTGATAAGTCAATTTAGGAAGGCCTCTTACAAGATTGTCTTTGCTAAGCTTAGAAATTAATCTCCAGTTAGCATGACCCAATCTCTTATGCCAAACCCATTTCTCATCACTTAGAGTCAACAAACAAAGCACATTTTGATCTTCCAGATCAGATAGATTAACTTTATAAATATTGCCCTTTCTAAAACCTTTAAACAGGATAGACTTGTCAGAGTTATTAATTACAGTACATGAATTCTTATTAAACACCACATCATAATTACTATCACATAATTGACTTATGCTAAGTAGATTATATTGTAGTCCATCAACCAACCAAACATCAGAAATAGAAAGTGAAGAATTACCTACTTTACCTATACCAATGATTTTGCCTTACTGGTTCCCACCAAATCCTACAGTTCCTTCCTCTCTCAGAGTCAGGGTGAGGAACAAGTGCTTGTCTCCTGTCATGTGTCGTGAACATTCACTGTCCAGATACCATGAGCTTTGCCTTTTTCTTGGGGTGCATGCCTGCAGTAAACATTATCTCAGACTTTGGTACCCATATTCTGATGGGTCCTCTAAAGTTAGTTCTTTTATCCTTCTTCTGTCTCTTGTAATTTCCAGAGGGTCCATAGTGAGGTGAGCCTTTGAAAACAGGTTTAGGCTTAACATTTCCTTTGGACCTTGACCCAGAGTGTGTCAGCAAACCAGCTTTCAAGTTTGTACAGCCTGATCCCATGCCCCGAGTACTCATAGGCTTGAAGATCTTCTGTACTCCTTTATAAGACTTGGATACTGAAGCAATGGGAGCAGAGGTTTTCAAAGACTCCACGCTTACTTGAGCATCTGACACCTTTGGATTTTCTATACTATTACTAGAAACAAAATTAGAATAAAGATCAGAAGGTGTTCTGCTAATACACACAGACTGATTTGAGTTTCCTTTGACAGTACTCCCCAAACCCTGTCCAGTGTATTTGCCAGCACCATAAATCATAGAGGCTAATTTATGCTTGTCAATATTGTGATGAACAAACTCTTGAAGAGCAATCTCATGCTTATCATAGGGTTTGCTACATGTTCTGCAACCATTTTCAAGAACTTGAATAGTCTTTAAGGACTTCTTATAGTCTTCTTGAATATGATTGACCTTATCATTGAGCATGTCAAACTTTTGTTTAAAAAGTTCTAGCTCATTTGATTTTTCCATGTATTTCATCACAGTATCTTTCAAAGCCTTAGAGAGTTGAGTATCAGAGAGTTTAGAAATAACCTGTTCAATATCTTCTGAATCTGACTCAACATCACTTTCAACATCTGATTCTGCTGTGGCCATGAGTGCCAAGTTAGCTTCTGCATCTTCAGCTTCATCATCAGACAGCTTGTCAAGATCTTCCCATGTGGCTAGAAGACTCTTCTTAGCTTTGTTTTTGAAAGTGCTCTTCCTCCCTTTTCCCTTGGTGCTCAAGTCAGGACAATCAACAATGAAGTGTCCAGGCTTGTTGCAGTTGAAGCAATTCTTAGAATCATCCTTCTTTTCTTTATTTCCAGAACTTCTGTAACCAGAACCTTTGGATCCAGAACTTCTACCAGAATATCTTGGCTTTCTTCTTGCCCACTTCAGGAACCTCTTGGTCAGAAGTGCAAATACATCATCATCTGATCCCTCTTCTTGATCATCTGCAGAAGATTCTTCTGTCTCAGATTCAACAACCTTAGCCTTGAGAGCCTTAGAAGGTCCAGAAGTAGCTGGCAGAGCCAAAGACTTCGTTCTCTTCTGAGGTTCATCAGAGGATAGCTCAATATCATGACTCATGAGTGAACTAATTAAACCTTCTAGACTTAGGGTGTCCAAATCATTTGCCTCCTGAATAGCAGTGACCTTAGGTCTCCATTTAGCAGGTAAGCTTCTAAGAATCTTCTTCACATGATCAGAAGTAGTATAACTTTTCTTCAGAACTTGAAGACCTGCAACCAGAACTTTGAATCTTGAAAACATAGATTCAATGTTCTCATATTCCTTCATTCTAAAGAGTTCATACTGTTGGATCAAAAGTGTTGCTTTTGCCTCCTGCACCTGTTTGTTTCCATCATAAGATGAGCATAAATAATCATAGATACTCTTAGCAGTAGATTTATCTGTGATCTTAAGGTACTCTTCATGAGATATGCAGCTTATCAAGATATCCTTGACCTTGTGGTGCTTCTTGTACGCTTTCTTGTCCTTGTCAGTGAAAGCTTGCCTTGTATCACAATCTAATCTTCCTCTTTCATCCAAACCTTGAAATGAAGTTCCTCTTTCAACTAAGTCCCAAAGGTCATCATCAATACCAACTAGATGACTGTAGATTCTATCCTTCCACCAGGAGAATGTAGAACCATCACCATTGAACTTGGGAGCTTTGCTGTTGTTGTTTTTATCTTCAACATCATAGTTGTCAGGAATTTCTATTTTCTTGCTTTGATCACCAGGTCCAGACATAGTGTTTTGTAACAACAAATAACTGTCTCACTGCAAAGTGATATAACAGAACCAGGCTCTGATACCAATTGAAGGTGTGAAAAACACAAGAAGGGGGGTTGAATTGTGTTTTGGTTAGTTTTAAAAACTTCTTCTAAGTTTTGCAACTTATCAGATTTCGCAACGGGCTAAAACTAAACACAAACAACTTCTGGTATGGTGACGGTAAAACAGAGTATGAATGAATAAAAACAGAGAGAAGAGAGAAGAGATACCACAAGAGATTTATACTGGTTCATCTCACAAACGGAGAGTAGTCCAGTCCCCTTGCACTTCCAAGGGATTTCACTATAATCACACAAGATTACAAATGCTCAAGCCAACTGCAAGAGACTTCCTTTGCTCAAGTAACACTTTACAAGAGACTTCCAAATGCTCAAGCTCACAGCAAGAGACTTCTAACACAAAACAAATTACAATGTTTTGAACAACTGATAAATAATATCAGAGTTCTGAGAACAAAGAAATACAACTCTAATAACAAGACTATTCTTAGAATCCTTGAAAAGAAAACTAAGGTTCAACAACTGACAAACCAGAAGTTGAAAACTGTTGTCTTGAATTTTGATATAATCTCAAGTTGTATCTAAGTTAAAAAATGCTCTTTGAAATTTAGCAGAATAACAGCTCTTTTGTTCTTCGTAAGTGTGTTGTCACGTCTTCAAATTCTTCCTCCTTTTATAGATGATGTTGGAGCGTCTTGAATTTGAGCGGACACTGATGAAAACAGCTATGTAGTATTGTACTATTATTTTCATTTGAAATGTGCTTATCCAAATCAAGTAAAGATCAAAATCTGAACCTTGATTTCGAATATTCGCCCAAATCAGGAAAACAAAGATAGTACAATAGTACAAACGTCATTATCATGAGGATAACGGTCTGAAAGATGTTCTTCTGCTCCTTCAGATCTTTTGCCAAATAGATGATAATCGTTAAGAGAATAGAATGTTCTTCTGGCGTCTTCTGCTGTTTCATCGTCATCAGAGTTTACAGATAATAAAATAATCTTCTGATGAGTTCAACTTCTGGTTGACTTTGACTTGCAACTTCTAATGACTTCAACTTCTATGTTGACTTCAGAACTTGCAATTTCCCAACTTCTGGGGATACTTTAGCATAGCAACCAGAACTTCAATTTCTAGTGAATATAAAATTTTAACTTGTATATCTGCACACTAGAGTAAATTATCAGTATTCCCTTTTGTATATTAATACTATTGTTATCATCAAAACTACTTGGGTTACATTAGAACCAACTTTGTTCCAACAGAGACCTCTATTCCTCCTTTGACTACAGTGAGCAATGTTACAGATAATAGCAGAATTTTAAGAAGTGGGCGTGTTATCCAAGGGGCAGTTCCTCAAAAGCCAAGTACCCCTGTTATTGAGAAAGTGCCGGTCAGTGTTCCTAGTAAGCCAGTTGAAAAAGAATATGAAGATTCTGATGAGGTGATGAAATTGATCAAAAGAAGTGAATACAAGATAGTGGACCAGTTGTTGCAAACTCCGTATAAGATTTCTATGTTGTCTTTGTTGATGAGTTCTGATGCTCGTAGAGAGGCATTGATGAAGGTGTTGGATCAAGCCTATGTTGAGAAAGATGTGACTTTAAGCCAGTTTGGAGGTATAGTGGGAAATGTGACTGCTTGTAATAATTTGAGTTTCAGTGATGAAGAACTTCCCGAGAGAGGACGGAATCATAATTTGGCATTGCACGTGTCAGTTACTTGCAAGTCAGATGCTTTATCTAATGTGTTGATTGATACTGGGACGTCTCTGAATGTGATGGCCAAGACTACTCTAGAAAAACTTTCATACAAGGATGCCTATATGAGGCCAAGTACAATGATTGTGAAGGCGTTTGATGGTTCAAGAAAGTCAGTAATCGGTGAGGTGGATTTACCTATTGAAGTTGGTCCACATGAGTTCCAAGTTACTTTTCAGGTGATGAATATACAAGCTACTTACAGTTGTCTTTTGGGACGTCCATGGATTCACGAGGCCGGCACCGTGACATCCACCTTACATCAGAGGTTGAAGTATGTGCGAGAAGGAAAGCTGGTAATTGTGAATAGGGAGGAAGCCCTACTTATTAGTCACTTGTCAAATTTCTCTTGTATTGGTGCGGATGAATTAGACGGTACAGCGTTTCAGGGACTCTCCCTTGAGGAGAAAGGTCCGATCAGAGCTGAGACATCTATGGCATCTTTGAAGGATGCACAAAGAGCTGTGCAAGAAGGCAAGACTTCAGGATGGGGAAAAGTACTACAGTTGTCCGAGAATAAGAACAGAGCCGGTTTGGGTTTTACTCCTTCTACCAGGATGGGGAAGAGAGAGTCATTTGAAGATGTTTTCCGCAGTGCTGGTTTTATCAACACTCCCTCAGAGATTAATGCTGTTATTGGAGATGAAGACGAAGAAGAACCACCATCTTTTGTGACCCCTGGAGGAATATGCTACAATTGGATTGCTGTTGATGTCCCTTCTGTCATTCCTCTGTCTAAGTAATATGTTTGTCTTTTTATGTTTTTAAAAGAAAAATCCTCTTGTCCTGCCCCAAGCAAGAGTGAGACTATGTTTGGGCTTTGTTTAAATTGCTTCAAGAATATTAATGAAAATTGTCGTTTTTATCATGACTTTTTATATCTTCTTTATATCCTTTTATTCTAGAAAATGGTAACCCAAAAAACCAAATATATATATTTTATTTTTCACCTTCTATTCTTATTACCTTTTATTAAATAAAAATTCTGCATTCTTATTAAAACAAAATCAATCATCAATCATATGCAGAATTAACATCAATAAGCCCGTTGAGTACAATGATTCTAGGCCCTCTATCAACTTTGAGTTTCCAGTCTATGAGGCTATGGAAGAAGAGGATGAAGAGATTCCTAATGAGATCAGACGATTGTTGGATCGGGAGGATGTGGCCATTCAGCCTCACCAAGAAGCTCTAGAATTGATCAACTTGGGTACTGAGGAAGAGAAAAGAGAAATCAAGATAGGAGCAGGTTTGGAAGAATCAGTCAAAGCAAGGGTAGTAGGGTTGCTCAGAGAATATGTCGACATCTTTGCATGGTCGTATCAAGATATGCCTGGTTTGGATCCTGAAATTGTGGAACACCGTCTGCCTTTGAAGCCAGAATGTCCTCCAGTGAAGCAAAGATTAAGAAGGTTGTCGCGGTGATTTTTGGATGTCAAGCTATTGAGAAGCGTTGAATCACAAAATATTTAATTACACCACCGAGCTTTTATTTTTCCGAAGAAGGGAGAAAAGTCCGTTAAAACACCCTAAATAAAGAGATCGAGGTAAGGGAGTTAGTTACGCAAAGGGAAGGTATTAGCACCCTAGGCGTCTATAGTACTCTATAGGAACCTCTTGTATTCTATCTTAAGCGCTTGTTTTTTTATGTGTTTGTAAACATGTATAAGATTTAGGGCAAATTGAGTGATAATTGAGAGAAATGAGTTTTGAGTGACAAAATGCTCTTGGCTTGAGTTCCAAGGTTTTATCCTAATGAAAATGACTTTTGAATTTGAAAATAAGACTTGATTTGAAAAACCAAGGGTTTTTGCCTAAAGAAAATAAAGTTTGATTGATTAATGACTTGGTTTAAAATCCAAGTTGTTTTGAGAAATGTTTGATTAATGACTTGGTTTAAAATCCAAGTCGTTTTTGCTTAAAGAAAATAAAGTTTGATTGATTAATGACTTGGTTTAAAATCCAAGTTGTTTTGAAAAAGGTTTTTGATAAGTGACATATTTTGGATATTTTTGAGAAGAGATGTTGACCTCTATTTTTTGGCTAAAAAGGTTAATGGTTCTAGCGATGGTTCTAACGCTTTAACTAAACAACCTAAAATATTGAATCGCGCTTAGACTTTTTGCAACGACATATAGGTCGAGGTTTTTTCCTTTCTTCGGATTAACACATTAAATATACTAACGAGCAATAATGAGCGAGAATTTAAAGCATACAATACATCCGCGGGGGGGGGGGGGGGGAACATGCAAAGGGGATTGAATTAAATAAATGATAGTAATAAATAATGACTGGAAATAAATCGCGCCAATAATGCGCATTTAAAATTACAACCAGGGGAGAAACATGCGAAGGGGATTTGAATAATAATAATAATGATGGCATAAATATAAATAAATAAGATATAAATATAAAGCATATGATATAATATAAATGCTAGAAACATAAATATAAAGCATATAAGCATAAAATCATGGAATGAATTATAAAGCATATAGCAATCAATAAATGTGAAGCAAGATATAAATGTCACATGAAGCATAAACAAACAACAATTAAGGATAAGATTAACATACCAAACATGAGAGTAGAAATAAACAAGAAAAATTAAAAGCAAAGAGATTTATCACATCATAAATAAAATAACCAAATAATAAGATAACCTAGATAATACCATACATTTCCAATTAAACATACATGCATATACTTGTCTAAAAAATGAAAATTGAAAATCAATCAAGATACTTAAGACTATCATATCATACCATAGACAATATCATCAAAATAAATCAAGCATTTTCAAACTCACATACATGCATATTTATTTTTAATTAAATGAAAAAAGTATTTAACAATTAAATCACAATTATTAGAGATTAATCACATTAAATCTAGAACATAGAGTTAAATCATGGAAACAAAAATTAAGCATGTTATCAAGTATAGAACAAGTTTAGTAGCAATTAACAATTAAAACATCAAATAAATCACTTAAAACCTTAACATATGAATAATATGATTAATTAATACAATTAAAATAAAATAAACAAGAGAAAATCATGGAATCAAGGCAAAATGAATCAAAGTCAGAGGGTAACCTTTAGCAAAAGTTAATTAAAAGTTCATGGCATAATAAAAGCATAGGAAAATAAATTTCATATTATTTAAGGTTAATTATTAACATTTAAACCTAATTAAATAGTGTTAAAAGATAAAAAAATCAAAATAATACATGATCAGGTATACAATCAAGATAAAAGTCCAAACATCAACATACCATTCATGTCATATCATAGATCAAGTAACAAAACATACTATCAAAGATTAATCAAATTAAACCTAATTTAAACACTAATAAATAAAGAAAATATGGAAAAATAGTTAATAAATAAATTAAAAATTTATTTCACCATGTATCAGTCAAAAATGGGTAAAAACATAATTTAAAATAAAAAATACATCTCAGAAAATAAAATAAAATCATATACAGTGGGGGGTGCAAATAATAAGAAAAATAAGAAAGGGGGTATGGCACAGCAAAAAAGAAAAAAAAAAGGCCCAAGCCCAACGCGCAAAAAAATCTGAGGGACTGTGGGCTAGGATCTGGTACGACGCGTACAGGGGTGAGCACGTTTTACCACCATCTGATCTTCCCTAGGAAGGATCTGACGGCCACGTTTACTCTCCCACGCTCACCATTAGATCAAAACAACGGCCCAGATCAAATCTGGCAATCAATGAGTAACACGCGTGCACACAAACAAGCACGGATCAGGTACGGACGCGTATAGTGATCCTATCGTCTGACCACCGTCAAATCTTCATTTAATGAGATCTGACGGGTGCGATCAAAGGAACACACGCGCCGTCTGATTGATCCAACGATTACGTTTTAAACTTGGTGAGGACGGAGACTCACGATGGATCATCGTCTCCGTTCGTCCTTCACCGTCGCCGGCGCCGTTTCCGGCACTGGAGTTACAAAATCAACCCAGAAATGGACAAATCTTATATGGTTTTGTTCTTTTTTTCACAACGATTCCAAATGTACAATTAGTTTTTCAAAATAATGACTGTAGCTTAAAAAACGAAGGAAAAACGAAAAATCAATCAAAACTCAAACACACAAATGAGCAAGAATCAAGATCAAATAACAACCCAGATAGCTTTATCATGTTAAAACAAGGTAGAAGGGATTAAAAAGGAAGAGAAAAGCTACCAGAAACGAGCTAGAACAACTTGGATTTTTCACGAACTTTGAGCTTCAACACGAGCTTCAAATCTCCTCTGAAGCTTCAAATTGGAACTTGGGTTTTGGTTCTGAAGGCTTTTAGAAGGTAACTGAGGTGTTAATTGCAAGAAAACGTGAAGAAATTGTGTTTTGGAATTTTTTGAATAATGAGGAAAAATGTGGTGTTCTTCAGCTGCTTCCTTCTCCAAATTCTCCAACCTCTGACTCAGAAAAACGTGTTGGTATTTATAGAAGGGATTTAGGTCATGAGAAGAGTGATTTTGTGTCAGTAAGAGGGGTATTCTTGAATTTTTGCAAAAGGGATATTTTGTGATGGTGCTCAATCAAGAGTACAACTGTTTTGATCTGATGCAAAAGGCATTTCAGGGTATATTCTGAGATCAAATGGTTGGGAGAGGATCATGGGATTTTTTGGAATTTATTTGATGGAAGAAATAATTTTAAACCATTTTTGTAAATAAATAAATAAATATGTGAAAAATGAAAATATTTATGAGCAAGGGCAAAAGTGTCCATTTTTAGAGTTTATAAAATGCATGGGTTAAGTTGGAAATAAGTGAAAAAAGTTTGAATAAAAAAGGTTACTTGTTGATGAAGAAATGAATTTTTGAATTTAAAATGTAAATATGAATAAAATAATATACTATAAAAAATAAAAATGCAAATGAAAATATGATTAAAATATTTTGGTTATATTTATAATATATGAAAATGATGGAAATGAAATTATAAATCAAAAATCATGAAGAATGGATGAAAAAGGAGATTACTTGCAAAAGAAGTTACCTTTATATTTGAAATTTTGAAAAAGGGTAAAATGGGAATAAAATCAAGTTTATGAGCACATTATGGTACAAGAGTATATTTGAAAATATATGGTGCAAGAAAAAAAATCAAAAAGTCATATAATTAATTATCTAAAAAATGAAACAGTTAGGCAGCGTAAACAGGATAAAACACTATTTTGACAATTTTATATTAACAAATAATAAAAATATGATGAAAATTATCATGCTTAAAAATGAGCCAACATTAAATGAAGAAATTAGGGGTGGTCAAAAAATGGGGTATGAGAAAGGTCTCACCCCGATATGGCTCTCAAGATCAAAGAAGAAGTTCAGAAACAGACTAATGCGGGTTTTCTTATCACTTCAGAATATCCTCAATGGTTGGCCAACATAGTACCGGTCCCTAAGAAGGATGGCAAGGTCGGGATGTGTGTTGATTACAGAGATTTGAATAGAGCTAGTCCAAAGGATGATTTCCCATTACCTCATATTGATGTACTTGTTGACAATACTGCCAAATCCAAAGTCTTTTCCTTCATGGATGGTTTCTCGGGGTACAATCAGATCAAGATGGCTGTTGAAGACAGGGAGAAAACTTCGTTCATCACACCTTGGGGTACTTTCTGTTACCAAGTAATGCCTTTTGGTTTGACAAACGCAGGTACTACTTACCAAAGGGGCATGACCACTCTGTTCCATGACATGATGCACAAAGAGGTTGAAGTGTATGTGGATGATATGATCGTTAAGTCAAGCACTGAAGAAGAACATGTGAAATACTTGTTGAAGATGTTTCAGAGGTTGAGGAAGTATCAACTCCGGCTGAATCCTAATAAATGTACTTTTGGTGTTAGGTCCGGAAAGCTTTTGGGTTTCATTGTCAGTCAGAAAGGCATTGAAGTCGATCCTGATAAAGTCAGAGCCATCAGAGAAATGCCAGCTCCCCAAACAGAGAAGCAAGTTAGAGGTTTCCTTGGTCGATTGAATTATATCTCCAGATTTATTTCCCATATGACTGCCACATGTGGGCCAATTTTCAAATTACTCCGCAAGGATCAAGAGATTGTCTGGACAGAGGATTGTCAGAGAGCCTTTGACAGTATCAAGAAGTATCTTATGGAGCCACCAATTCTTATTCCTCCAGTCGAGGGGAGGCCACTTATCATGTATCTAACTGTGTTAGAAGATTCCATGGGCTGTGTGCTGGGGCAGCAAGATGACACCGGAAGAAAGGAACATGCAATTTATTATTTGAGCAAGAAGTTTACTGATTGTGAGTCTAGATATTCCATGCTTGAGAAGACTTGTTGTGCCCTGGCTTGGGCTGCCAAGCGTCTGCGTCCCTACTTGATTAATCACACTACTTGGTTGATATCCAAAATGGATCCAAATAAGTACATTTTTGAGAAGGCTGCTTTGACCGGGAGAATTGCTCGTTGGCAGATGTTATTGTTCGAATATGATATTGAATACCATGCTCAGAAAGCAATCAAAGGTAGCGTCTTGGCTGACCATTTGGCTCACCAACCAGTTGAGGATTACCAACCAATCAAGTTTGATTTTCCAGATGAAGAGATCATGTATTTGAAGATGAAAGATTGTGATGAACCACTGTTTGGGGAAGGTCCTGATCCTGAATCCAAGTGGGGGCTGATATTTGATGGAGCTGTGAATGTCTATGGTAGTGGAATTGGGGCAGTTATTGTTACTCCTAAGGGTTCCCAAATCCCTTTCACCGTCAGATTGCAGTTTGATTGTACCAACAACATTGCTGAATATGAAGCTTGTATCATGGGTATTAAAGAAGCAATTGATTTTGTTGGAACAAAATTATGATTTTGTATCTCCTTAATTGATTTTGATGATAACAATGTATTTAAGGTTAAATTGGAATACTAATAATTTAATTCAGTGTGCAGGATTAAAAGTTAAAATTTGCGTACTAAAGAACCTTAGAATTTCTGAAGGAATTACTTCTGAGCTCACCAGATCTGAAGCAAGTGAAACTCTGAAGTTATTATCTGAACCTTAGAATTTCTGAAGGAATTACTTCTGAGCTCACCAGATCTGAAGCAAGTATTTCTGAGCCTGTGAAACTCTGAAGTTATTATCTGAACCTTAGAATTTCTGAAGGAATTACTTCTGAGCTCACCAGATCTGAAACAAGTAATTCTGAGCCTATCAAAATCTGAAGAACATCTGAGCTCACCAGATCTGAAACAAGTAATTCTGAGCCTATCAAAATCTGAAGAACATCTGAGCTCACCAGATCTGAAACAAGTAAATCTGAGCCTATCAAAATCTGAAGAACATCTGAGCTCACCAGATCTGAAACAAGTAATTCTGAGCCTATCAAAATCTGAAGGCTCGTCAGATATAAGTGTTAAGCTACATTTGAGAGTACAATTTTATTGAAGACTGTGCCTGACTAAGTCCAAACGCAGAAATCAAGAATGAAAAGGTTTGACCATGGAAAGGTCCTTTTCAAGTCAGGCTTCAGAAACGATTATTTCCTTATTTGGCTTTCACCAAGGTTCAAATATCAAAAGCCAAAAGGAATCTCTCATTTTGTAGTAAACGTTAAGCTCCTAAGCTACTGCAAATCAGAACAGCTAATAAGCTCACTGATCTATACAAAGGAGCGTCTCAATTCTTCAAACGGCTATAATCTTCAACGTTCATTTTATCATCTATAAAAGGAAGAAGATTTGTGAAGAAATGGAATCAAGACTTAAGCTTCTGAACGTGCTGAAACTCTGTCAAATTCTGAAGCTATCAAACACTTAGAAACTTTGTGATAATTTTCTAAGTTAGTCTTGTAACTGAGTTGTATTTTGTAAACACCTCTGATTGTATATCAAGTGTTAATCTCTTATCTTTATTAACATTAAAACCAGTTAGAAGTCTCTTGCTTTGTGCTTGAGCATTGGAAGTCTCTTGCTTTGTGCTTGAGCATTGGAAGTCTCTTGCTTTGTGCTTGAGCATTGGAAGTCTCTTGCTTTGTGCTTGAGCATTGGAAGTCTCTTGCTTTGTGCTTGAGCATTGGAAGTCTCTTGCTTTGTGCTTGAGCATTGGAAGTCTCTTGCTTTGTGCTTGAGCAGTTAGAAGTCTCTTGCTTTGTGCTTGAGCAGTTTGAAGTCTCTTGCTTAGTGCTTGAGCATTTGTAATCTGAGTGATTATAGTGAAATCTCTTGTGAAGGACAAGAGGACTGGACTACTCCTGTTAGTGGGAGGAACCAGTATAAAAATTCTGAGCATCTCTCTCTAACCCTATCCTCATATATTGTGTGTGTTATACCTTATCCGCTGCAATTTGTTTTAACTTAGAAAAAGTCTCACACAATTCAACCCCCCCCCCCCTTCTTGTGTGTTCTTCAACCTTCAATTGGCATCAGAGCTCCGGTCTGTTGCTCTTCACTTAACAGTGAAACAGTAAAAGATCTAGGGGTACTTAGTTGAAAAACATGTCTGGTGTTACCTCTCCTTCTGCTTCCTCTGGACCTGATCACTCTGCTGTTCCACCTCCTCACAACTATGATAGGGAAAGGAACAGTGATAATCACAGAGACAAACCACCTTACTTCAACAGTGATCCTACTACTTTTCCTTTCTGGAAAACCAAGATGTATAGTTACATCATTGGGACCGATGATGAGTTATGGGATATCATTGAAGATGGTATACATTTTGAACACATGGATGATGAAGGTGTTGTAAGAAATACCTACAGAAAGTTCTTTGATGCTGAAAAGAAGAAACAGTATAAGAAGCATCATACTGTTAAGAATATGCTTATTGGTGCAATATCTCATGCTGAGTATTTAAAAATATCCAACAAGTCATGTGCCAAAACTATCTGGGACTCTCTATGTTCCACCTATGAAGGAAATAAGCAAGTCAAAGAAGCTAAGGCAAACTTATTAGTTCATCAATATGAGCTGTTCAGAATGAAGGAAGATGAAGATATTGAAACCATGTATTCAAGGTTTCAAACCCTTGTCTCTGGTCTTCAAGTTCTGAAGAAAAGCTACACTGCATCTGATCACGTGAAGAAAATTCTGAGGAGCTTACCTTCCAAATGGAGACCAAAAGTTACAGCTTTTCAGGAATCCAAGGATTTGGACAATGTGACTCTTGAAGATTTAATAAGCTCACTCAGAAGTCATGAGCTAGAACTTATGTCAGATGAACCTGTCAAGAAGATGAAGTCCTTGGCTCTAAGCTCTGTTCAGACTTCCTCAAAAGCTGCAAAGATCAAAGTGTCTGAACAAGAGGAAGAAACTTCTGATGATATGATGGATGAAAATTCTGAGAATGAAGAAATGGCACTAATGGTTAGAAGGTTTCAGAAATGGAACAAGAAATACAAAAGGTTTCCAAACAAAGGAAACAACTCAAGAAGTTCCTTTTTAAAGGACAAAAAGGAAGAACTGAACAACTGCTATAACTGCAAGAAATCTGGACACTTCATTGCGGACTGTCCAGAAATGTCATCCAAGGACAAAGGAAAGAATAAGAGCTTTGGGAAAGAAAAGTACAAAGAAAAGGTAAGGAAGAGTTTGTTAGCCACTTGGGAGACCATTGAGAATGACTCTGAAGGAGAAGATGATGAAGAAGGCAATCTGGCCTTAATGGCAAGAACTTCTGAAGGTAACAACTCTGATAGAGATTCTGAAGATGACTCAGATGATGAAAATGAGGTATACTCTAACATGACTAAATCTGAATTAATTGATTCTCTTAAGATTGCCGTGAAACATTACTCTCGTATAGTAAGTCAACACAAAATTCTGAAGAATGTTCATGAATCATTGAAAAAGGATGCCAAGATTCTTTATGATGAAAATGAATCGTTAAACATTCGTATTTGTCATGTTGAATCTAACTATGTCTTGGCAGACAAGCTCAATGATGATCATGAAGATGCTCTTCACGAATTTATTCGTTGTACCTTCAATAGGAGTAAAATGGCTTCCATGATTTATCATATGACTCGTAACTATGGTGAAGGCATTGGTTATTCTCGGTTTAAGAACTGGGATAAACCTCTGAAATCATATAGTGAGGATGATACTCCACCTGAATTATTCTCTACCTTTGTTAAAAGTGGTACACTTGATCTGAAGGCATCCAACTCTGAAGGAGGTTCTGAACCTGAACCCAAAGACTCAGAAGTTCCAAGTTCTTCTGAACCTAAAATTTCTGAGTCCAAAAGTTCTCAAGTTAAGGCTCAGAAGTCATCTGAACCTCTGAGAAATCAAGGTAAAGTTACTTCAGATCCTTGCTTGACCTTTGGAACTGTGATATACTCCAGATCAAAATCCAAGAATCAAATTAAGCCTAAACATTCTTGTCAAAGCTTAATTAATTCTAGATCTTGTGTTGATCATAGAAAACAAAGAAGGAATACTATTCAGAAGACTAACTCTAAAGGACCCATCAGAATATGGGTACCAAAATCTGAAATAATGTTTGCTTCAGATGCTCATGCAAGGAAAGGTAAAACAGCAGCCCTGGTACCTGGACAGTGGTTGCTCACGACATATGACGGGAGAAAAGCATATGTTCCAAACCCTAACTCTGAAAGAGGGAGGCTCTGTGGGATTTGGAGGAAAACAAAAAGGGAAGATCATTGGTACAGGTACAGTTGGTAATTCTTCTCTTTCCATTAAAGATGTTTGGTTAGTTGATGGACTTAAACACAATCTATTGAGCATTAGTCAATTTTGTGACAATGGGTGTGTTGTTACATTTAATAAGGAATCATGTACTGTATCAAAAGACTCTGACAAATCTGTAGTATTCAAGGGAATGAGAGTTGGCAATGTTTATAAAGTAAACTTTTCTGATTTGGTTGACCAAAAGATTATATGTCTTTTGTCTCTGAGTGATGAGAAATGGCTATGGCACAAGCGTCTTGGTCATGCTAACTGGAGGTTGATCTCTAAGCTTAGCAAACAAAAGCTTGTTAGTGGTTTGCCTGACATTGATTATCACTCAGATGCACTTTGTGGCTCATGTCAAAAAGGAAAATTTGCTAAGACTTCATTCAAGTCTAAAAACATTGTCTCTACTTCCAGACCCTTAGAATTGCTTCACATTGATCTGTTTGGTCCTGTTTCGACAGCCTCTATCAATGGTAAAAATATGGATTGGTCATGGTTGATGATTTCAGTAGATGGACTTGGGTGAAATTCCTACGTTCTAAGAGTGAAGCACTTGTGGTGTTCAGTGACTTCTGCACACAAATACAAAGTGAAAAGGATCTTCGGATTCTGAAGGTTAGAAGCGACCATGGGGGAGAGTTCGAAAATGACTCTTTCGAATCTTTCTGCTCAGAGCATGGAGTAATCCATGAATTCTCTTCTCCTAGAACACCACAGCAGAATGGTGTTGTAGAAAGAAAGAATAGATCTTTGCAAGAAATGGCTCGTACCATGATGCTTGAGTCTAACCTAGCTAAGTTCTTGTGGGCAGAAGCCGTGAGTACTGCTTGCTATGTTCAGAATAGAATCTACATCAGACCTATTCTGAACAAAACTGCTTATGAACTGTTCAAAGGAAGAAAACCAAATATTTCTTATTTTCATCAGTTTGGATGTACTTGTTATATTCTAGACAACAAGGTCTATCGAAAGAAATTTGATGCTAGAGCTTATAAGGGTATCTTTATAGGCTACTCTGAACGCTCAAAAGCATACAGATTGTATAATTCTGAAACTCACACAGTTGAAGAATCTATACATGTTAGATTTGATGATAAAGAGCCTGACGATAAAATGTCAGAGCAAGCTGAGACTTTTGCAGAATTTCAAGTTTCCTCAAATTCTGAGTGTGAAGATCTCTCCATTGCTGTATATCCATCTGAGACTCAAAATGAAGATATCTCTGAAGGCCTTGAAACTGAAGACCCTTCAGAAACTGAACCCTCTCAGACACCTGCTCCACCTAAGAGTAAATTCAAGTATAGATCATCTCATCCTGAAGAGCTAATTGTTGGTAACAAGGATAGCCCAAGAAAGACCAGATCTGCTTTCAAAGAGGATGAATCCCTAGTTGGGTTAATTTCATTAATTGAACCCACAAACATAGAAGAAGCACTCTCAGATGATGGGTGGATTGTTGCAATGCAAGAAGAACTCAATCAATTTGAAAGAAATGATGTTTGGGATCTGGTACCAAAACCCAAACACAAGAACATTATTGGAACAAAATGGGTATTCAGAAACAAGTCAAATGAAAAGGGAGAAGTTGTCAGAAATAAAGCTAGACTGGTTGCACAAGGTTATAGTCAGCAAGAAGGCATAGATTTCACTGAAACCTTTGCACCAGTAGCAAGACTTGAGGCAATTAGACTTCTCTTGTCCTATGCAGTTAATCATGACATCACTCTATTTCAAATGGATGTTAAGAGTGCATTTCTGAATGGAGTAATTTATGAAGAAGTCTATGTTAAACAACCTCCTGGCTTTGAAGATATAAAGTGTCCTGATCATGTTTACAAATTGAAGAAATCTCTGTATGGTTTGAAACAAGCTCCAAGAGCTTGGTATGAAAGGTTAAGTATATTTCTTCTAGAAAATGGTTTTGAAAAAGGACATGTTGATAACACTCTCTTTAGAAAAACCTTAAAAACTGATATTTTGATTGTTCAGATTTATGTTGATGATATTATCTTTGGTTCAACCAATGCTTCTCTTTGCAAGAATTTCTCTAAGCTTATGCAGGATGAATTTGAAATGAGTATGATGGGAGAACTAACATTCTTCTTGGGAATTCAAATCAATCAAAGAAAAGAAGGAGTATATGTGCATCAAACCAAATACACAAAGGATTTACTGAAGAAATTTGGTCTTGAAGATTGTAAACCAATGTCAACTCCTATGCATCCCTCTAGCTGTCTTCTGAAGGAAGAATCTGAAGGCAAAGTAGATCAGAAATTATACAGAGGTATGATTGGTTCCCTCCTTTATCTCACTGCATCTAGACCAGATATCTTGTTCAGTGTATGCTTGTGTGCTAGATTTCAATCAGATCCTAGAGAGTCTCATCTAACTGCTGTTAAGAGAATCTTTAGATATCTGAAAGGAACCACTAATCTTGGATTACTTTATAAGAAATCCTTAGATTATCAGCTTATTGGATTCTGTGATGCTGACTATGCTGGTGATAAAATTGAAAGGAAGTCCACTAGTGGAAACTGTCAATTTCTAGGTGAAAACCTTATATCATGGGCTAGTAAGAGACAAGCAACTATTGCTCTATCTACAGCAGAAGCAGAGTACATCTCAGCTGCTAAGTGTTGCACGCAATTGCTCTGGATGAAACATCAGTTGGAGGACTATCAGATAAGGATAAGTAGTATACCACTTCTCTGTGATAATACTGCTGCTATCTGTTTGTCTAAGAATCCTATTTTGCATTCAAGAGCTAAACACATTGAGATCAAACATCACTTCATTAGAGACTATGTTCAGAAGGGAGTAATTAAGATTCAATTCATTGATACTGAGCATCAATGGGCTGATATCTTTACCAAACCTCTTGCTATTGATCGTTTCGATTTTATCAAGAAAAATCTGAACATGGTTTTTATTTCTGAATGATATCTCTGAATGCTGTTAACTCTGAATGAATAAACTGGTTCTGAAGGGCCTCAGAAGTTTGGACGGCTCAGAAACTATTATATAGGTTCTGAAGCACTCTCTCATCTGAAGCAATCAGAATTATTTATTATTAAATATGATTTCTTGTGACTCAGATACCTACTCTAAGTGTTAGTTGACCACTCAGTTTCTCTAACTGACAGCTGGCTTCTGAAAACACTACTTATCTGTGTAACTTCCCATCATGTCTAGTAACCGCTGGGTAATGAAGGAGAGCTAATGATGATTTTATTAAAAGTAACTGCCAAGCCCCCATTACGTCACTATCTTGTTTCCCCAATATTTTGAAACTTCCACTATAATCACTTAACTACACACTAGTCACTATCACTTCTCACGTTTTCAATATTTTGAAACTTCCACTATAACCATTTCTGACACTCCTAAATCCCCTCAGAAATCTCCTATTAAAGATTCTGAGTCTACCCCAATAGCAATGGACGTAGACCAATCTGAACCCTCAAATGTTCAAAATTCTGAAGTCCCTGCTGAATCCCAAACTGAACCCCTTCAGACTTCATCTCCTAAGCCAACCACTTCTGAACCAAACCCCTCATCCATTCAAACCACTCCACCTTTTCCTGGAACTGATTCAGATCTTGAAGAAACTCGTCTTCATTCTGAAACAATTCCCTGTTTCACCATGGTACTTAACAATTCCCTTTTACCGTTGAATGCATTTACTGCTGGTGGTTGTTTGCTGTGTGCATTTACTACCCTGTAACTTGTGCTTTGACTGACCCGTTTTTGATAATGACAAAGGGGGAGAAAATATTATTTCATTTCCTATGGCAGTGAAATTATTTCTGAAGCTCTAAAGATCACATTTTCTGAACTCTACTCTTGTTAAGTTATATTAAAGACTTTTAAACTTTTAATGAGGGGGAGTAATAAATTTTGTCCAACATAAATTCATATAATATAAGATACGCTTGCAAACCATATCTTATATTTGTCAATCTGAAGAAATAGAGCTTGCAAACCTCTAATTCTGAAGGTAGAATATATGAAATTATATTTGACATTAAATATTACTCTTAGACTGTTTTATATTTATCATTGATAAACTTTTGAAGCTTATCAGACTCAGGGGGAGCTTGCAAACCTCAGAACCTGAAGTCAAGATGTTAAATAAAAACAACAACAATTGATTTTAAATACATATAGTTGTCATCATCAAAAAGGGGGAGATTGTTGGAACAAAATTATGATTTTGTATCTCCTTAATTGATTTTGATGATAACAATGTATTTAAGGTTAAATTGGAATACTAATAATTTAATTCAGTGTGCAGGATTAAAAGTTAAAATTTGCGTACTAAAGAACCTTAGAATTTCTGAAGGAATTACTTCTGAGCTCACCAGATCTGAAGCAAGTGAAACTCTGAAGTTATTATCTGAACCTTAGAATTTCTGAAGGAATTACTTCTGAGCTCACCAGATCTGAAGCAAGTATTTCTGAGCCTGTGAAACTCTGAAGTTATTATCTGAACCTTAGAATTTCTGAAGGAATTACTTCTGAGCTCACCAGATCTGAAACAAGTAATTCTGAGCCTATCAAAATCTGAAGAACATCTGAGCTCACCAGATCTGAAACAAGTAATTCTGAGCCTATCAAAATCTGAAGAACATCTGAGCTCACCAGATCTGAAACAAGTAATTCTGAGCCTATCAAAATCTGAAGGCTCGTCAGATATAAGTGTTAAGCTACATTTGAGAGTACAATTTTATTGAAGACTGTGCCTGACTAAGTCCAAACGCAGAAATCAAGAATGAAAAGGTTTGACCATGGAAAGGTCCTTTTCAAGTCAGGCTTCAGAAACGATTATTTCCTTATTTGGCTTTCACCAAGGTTCAAATATCAAAAGCCAAAAGGAATCTCTCATTTTGTAGTAAACGTTAAGCTCCTAAGCTACTGCAAATCAGAACAGCTAATAAGCTCACTGATCTATACAAAGGAGCGTCTCAATTCTTCAAACGGCTATAATCTTCAACGTTCATTTTATCATCTATAAAAGGAAGAAGATTTGTGAAGAAATGGAATCAAGACTTAAGCTTCTGAACGTGCTGAAACTCTGTCAAATTCTGAAGCTATCAAACACTTAGAAACTTTGTGATAATTTTCTAAGTTAGTCTTGTAACTGAGTTGTATTTTGTAAACACCTCTGATTGTATATCAAGTGTTAATCTCTTATCTTTATTAACATTAAAACCAGTTAGAAGTCTCTTGCTTTGTGCTTGAGCATTGGAAGTCTCTTGCTTTGTGCTTGAGCATTGGAAGTCTCTTGCTTTGTGCTTGAGCATTGGAAGTCTCTTGCTTTGTGCTTGAGCATTGGAAGTCTCTTGCTTTGTGCTTGAGCATTGGAAGTCTCTTGCTTTGTGCTTGAGCATTGGAAGTCTCTTGCTTTGTGCTTGAGCAGTTAGAAGTCTCTTGCTTTGTGCTTGAGCAGTTTGAAGTCTCTTGCTTAGTGCTTGAGCATTTGTAATCTGAGTGATTATAGTGAAATCTCTTGTGAAGGACAAGAGGACTGGACTACTCCTGTTAGTGGGAGGAACCAGTATAAAAATTCTGAGCATCTCTCTCTAACCCTATCCTCATATATTGTGTGTGTTATACCTTATCCGCTGCAATTTGTTTTAACTTAGAAAAAGTCTCACACAATTCAACCCCCCCCCCCCCCCCCCCCTTCTTGTGTGTTCTTCAACCTTCAGATTTGAGGATCAAGAATATTAACATCTATGGAGACTCAACTCTTGTAATTAATCAGATCCAATGAGAGTGGAAGACACGCCACACTGGCCTGATTCCTTATAGAGATTATGCAAGGAGACTATTGACTTTCTTCAACAAGGTGGAGTTGCATCATATTCCTTGTGACGAGAATCAAATGGCAGATGCTCTAGCTACTTTATCCTCAATGTATCAAGTTAATTGTCCGAATGAAGTTCCGATCATCAGCATTCGTCGTCTTGAAAAATCGGCATATGTGTTTGCAGCAGAAGAAGTGGTTGATGACAAGCCCTGGTTTCATGATATTAAGGTGTTCCTTCAGAATCAAGAGTATCCCCCTGGGGCATCCAGCAAAGATAAGAAGATCTTGAGGAGGTTATCTAGCAGTTTCTTTCTGAATAGGGATGTGTTGTACAAGAGAAATTTTGACACAGTCTTACTACGGTGTATGGATGAAAGTGATGCTGATTCTTTGATGCACGAAATACATGAAGGGTCATTTGGGACTCATCCTAATGGGCACACGATGGCTAAGAAAATATTGAGAGCAGGATATTACTGGTTGACAATGGAGTCTGATTGCCATAAGCATGCCCGAAAGTGTCATAAGTGTCAAATCTATACGGATAGAATCCATATGCCACCAACTTCTCTGAATGTTATCTCTTCAACTTGGCCCTTTTCTATGTGGGGCATTGATATGATTGGACGGATTAAACCAAAAGCTTCCAACGGACATCGTTTTATTCTAGTGGCTAATGATTATTTCACCAAATGGGTCGAAGCGGCGGCTTATGCCAATGTTACTAAGCAAGTGGTGGTTCATTTCATCAAGAATAACATCATTTGTAGCTATGGTGTTCCTAACAAGATTATTACTGATAATGGGTCGAATTTGAACAACAAGATGATGAAAGATTTGTGTAAGGAGTTCAAGATTGAGCATCATAATTCTTCTCCTTACCGACCTCAAATGAATGGTGCAGTTGAAGCTGCAAATAAGAATATTAAGAAGATTGTGCAGAAAATGGTGGTTACTTACAAAGACTAGCATGAGATGTTACCTTTTGCTTTACATGGATATCGTACTTCAGTGCGCACTTCAACAGGGGCAACTCCTTTCTCCTTGGTGTATGGTATGGAAGCAGTGTTACCGGTAGAGGTTGAGATTCCATCAATGAGAGTCTTGATGGAAGCCAAACTAACTGAGGTTGAATGGTGTAGAAACAGATATGAACAGTTGAATTTAATTGAAGAGAAACGTATGGCGGCTTTGTGCCATGGGCAGTTGTACCAAAGAAGAATGAAGCAAACTTTTGACAAGAAAGTTCGACCCCGAGAGTTTCGTGAAGGTGACCTTGTACTTAAAAAGATCCTGTCTTTTCAATCTGATGCTAGGGGCAAGTGGACACCCAATTATGAAGGGCCGTATGTTGTTAAAAGAGCTTTCTCAGGTGGTGCTATGACCCTCGCAACTATGGATGGTGATGAGCTCACTCGTCCTGTGAATGCCGATGCAGTCAAGAAATACTTTGTCTAAAAATAAAATAAAAATATAGCTCGCTAAGTCGAAAACCTGAAAGGGCGGCTTAGACAAAAATGAGCGTCTCGGTGGGCTGAAAACCTGAAAGGGCGGTCTAGGCAAAAATTAGAGACAAAAAAAATATAATAATAATTATCCTGATAGGTCGAAAACCTGAAAAGGCGATCTATGCAAAAGTTAAGGAAAGAAGACAAGTAACTGCATCGGAACAGACATCGCTTATCTTGGAACGCTTCAATTAGCAAACAATTTTAGATCATAGTCTTTTTAGAATGGAATTCAAAGTTGATGAGGAAAATAGTAATCATTGTACTTGATGTATCTTCCCCATGTAATTACCATTTTCTAAATTTTAATGATCCGTGGGATTGCGCTTTATGCCAGTCATCACTCTTTTATGCAAACTTGAGCCTGTGTTTTCTATTTAAAATTCTTACTTTATTCATGATTTTTAAATTTTCTTACCTTTATTCAATTTTAAGACGCTTGAAGCAAAAAACAACTCAAAAATAATGTCAAACCTTTTGATCTTGTCTTTTCCTTTGAAAAATATAAAATGACAAACATTTCTTAAACTCATGAGTCACATAAGCATGCTACAACAGTACTTCAAATGTGGACATATTTCAAAGAAGCAGATACAGCCATTGCAAAGAAAAGAAGAAAATAGAGAAGAAAAGAGAAAAGAAAAATTAGCTCGCTAAGTTGAAAACCTGAAAGGGCGGCTTAGGCAAAAATGAGCATCCCGGTGGATTGAAAACCCGAAAGGGTGATCCAGGCAAAAATTAGGGATAAAAGAAAAGAAAAAGAAAAATGAAAAAGGCAATGGCTGGTATTGGATGGTCCAATTCAGAATATGAAATGGCGACTTCCACCAAAGGTTTTGTTTGTATGACTGATTGAAGAATGATATGTTACCCCGCAGATTCTATTTATATGGATGCTACCCCTGGTAGAAATTTGACGGAACATCGTATGGATACGCTGGCCTCATTGTTCCTATCATTCTTCTGTCTATCATCAAGTGCTGTCAATCTTGCCACACAAATAAAAGTTCAAAACATGCATTCACATTCATGCACCCATTCATACATGTGTACACTTGTATTCATGAGACATATAGAACATTCATCATCAAATATATTTCAAGTAGCAAATGTTGCGAATCATCATTCAAATTCCCCAGAAAAAGTCATTCCCAAGTATATCTGGTCAATCTGGCTCTTTCTTTTCATAACATGTCTTGTTCCCTCACAATGTCAGTTAAAAGTTCATTCTCTTGGTCAGATCCTTACCATATCCAAAAGATTGGTAAACACTTTATCGCTTTCTGTCTTTATTGCTTCTGTCCGTTACAGGACTTTACCGCTTCTGTCCGCTACAGGACTTTATTGCTTATGTCCGTTACAGGACTTTACTGCTTTTGTCCGCTACAGGACTTTATTGCTTTCTGTCTTTACTTCTGTCCGCATACAGGACTTTATTGCTTTCCTTGTTATGTCTTGCTAGTCTATAATGCTAGCAGACAATATAACACCCTCTTGTGTCTTTACTATCCTGCAGTGTTAGTAGACACCGTCTTTACTTATGTCCGTTCACAGGACTTTATCGCTTTCTGCCTTTACTTCTGTCCGATACAGGACTTTATTGCTTATGTCCGTTCACAGGACTTTATCGCTTTCTGTCTTTACTTCTGTCCGATACAGGACTTTATTGCTTATGTCCGCTCACAGGACTTTATTGCTTATGTCCGTTACAGGACTTTACTGCTTCTGTCTGCTCACAAGACTTTACTGCTTTTGTCTCCTTTATCCCCAGAGAGTCTGTCTCCTCCCTGTCAGATAAATATTGCATAACATTGCATTTCTAGATATTTACAAGCATAGCATTCATAACATAACATCATATCATTCCATGTTTGGTTGGTCAAAAAATGGTGTATTTTATATTTAAGTTTCTTCTACCGTCCTTTCAAAACAACAAAAATATCAAAAATATCTTTTCCTTCTTTCGAACTTCCGGTAGAAGAAACTTAAATAGGGGCATCTGTCATACCCCATTTTTTGACCACCCCAAAATTTTTCATTTAAGTTTGCCCGTTTCTAAAGCATATTAATTTTCATCATATTATTATTATTTATTAATTTAAAATTGTTAAAAATAGTATTTTATCCAGTTTACGCCGCTTAACTGTTTCATTTTTAGATAATTAATTATATGACTTTTTGAACTTTTTCCTTCACCATATATTTTCAAATATACTCTTGTACCAAAATGTGCTCATAAATTTAATTTTATCCCCATTTTACCCTTTTCAAAATTTCAAATATTAAGGTAACTTCTTTTGCAAGTAATCTCATTCTTCATCCATTCTTTATGATTTTTGAGTTATAATTTCATCTCCATCATTTTCATATATTATGAGCATAAAAAAATATTTTAATTATATTTTCATTTGCATTTTTATTTTATATTATATTATTATATTCATATTTACATTTTAAATTCAAAAATTCATTTCTTCATCAACAAGTAACCTTTTTTATTCAAACTTTTTTTAATTATTTCCAACTTAACTCATGCATTTTATAAACCCTAAAAAAACGACATCTTTGCCCTTTATCAATTTACATTTCATTTTTCACATTTTCATGTATTTTATTAATCCATTTCAATTGATTTTTCACCATTTTCTTTCACAAATTAAATCCCACAATTTTCTCTTGATCCTTATCTCTTCAAATTGATCCTAGTATATTCCTTTCATCACAGCTCATGAGCATAACAAGTGTCCTCATTTTTCTTGATCAAAAACCCACAAAAATCTCATAAACAAAAACTTAAAAATACCCTTTGTTCTTATCCAATTCAAGCCAATTCTTAACCTAATTTTCCACTACAAATAACACTCTTCAGTGAGGAGAGAGAAGACCACGAAATTCACAAAAAATCTCAGATCAAAACCAATCCCAAATTCTCTCATTTTTGACCCTTTTTCTCAAAATTCAATTTCTTCATAAACCTCATCCAAACCTCAATTTCTTCATCAAATAAACTTCTAAACACTTCCAGTAGCATAAAACAATCATAAAACACAAGCTCTAACCCATAAATTTGAGAGAATCAAAACCCAAAAAACCTTCAAAAATGTGAGATTCGTGTACGAGATTTTAGTCATATTTTCTTCTCATTTTCAACTCTATTCATCCTCATTTCATCCTAGGAACCTTTTCCAACCATCAATTGAACTCAATTTTGCTTAATTTGTGATTTCTCAAATTTTCACTCAAACTTTACCTCAATATATTTCACGTTTGAAGCACTATCAGGAGAAACCAAGAGTGGATTCATGACTAGCATGAAACATCGAGTGGATTAGCATTTTATTTTGTAGGATTTGGTGAAGAATCGAGCAAAATCACGATTGGCCGAGTTGGTGTTGTGGTTGTTCGTCGCGAGGTAGAAGCACGATACTCCTCTCCGTTTCCAGATCGTTTCTCAGCCGTCAGATCGTTGGTACAAGTCGCAGCCGTCAGATCTGTTCGAGCAGTCGCGCGCGTCCGATCCGTCCAAGGTCATATCTCGCGCTCCAGAGAGCGCGTTCCATCATGCGTTTAATTCCTGCGAAGTACTGGAACATTTCCTGCTGATTTCAAATCTAGGCCTTCAGATCTGATCAGACGCACCAGAAGCTGCGCGTCCACTGTATTCCTCTTCCCCTGCGTCACACAAAATCTCAGATTGGGCTCTTAAGCGCAAAACCCAGGTTACTTCCTGCACCCCCCTTTTAACTCGTTTGCTATTCACACCTTCCCTGTTATTTGTTTTATTTTTAATTTCTGAGATGATTATTTTTTTTTAATTATATTTTAGGTTATTATTAATTGATATATCATGAAATTATTTTCTAAATCATTTATTTACTATTTTTCCATATTTTCTTTATTTATTAGTGTATAAATTAGGTTTAATTTGATTAATCTTTGATAATATGATTTTGTTACTTGTTCTATGATATGATATGTTAATATTTTGAACTTTTTATCTTGATATGTATATAATCATGTATTATTTTGATTTTTTTATCTTTTGACACTAATTAATTGGTTTTAAATGTTAATAATTAATCTTAGATAATATGAAAATCATTTTCCTATATTACTATCATGTTAGGAACTTTTAATTAATTTTTTGTTGAAGGTTACCCTCTGACTTTGGTTCATTTTGCCTTGATTTCATGTTTTCTCTTGTTTATTTTATTTTAATTGCATTAATTAATTATAGGATTTATATGTTAGGGTTTTAAATGATTTTATTTGATGTTTTAATTATTAATTGCTACTAAATTTGTTCTATGCTTGTCAATATGCTTGATTATTGCTCCCATGATTTAGCTTTATGTTCTTGGCCTTTAATGTGTTTAATCTTTAATATTGTGGTTTAATTGTTGAATATTTTTTCATTTAATTAAAAAATAAATATGCATGTATATGATTTTGAAAATGCTTGATTTATTTTGATGTTATTTCCCATGGCATGATATCTTAGCCTTAAGTACTTTGATTAATTTTCAATCTCTATTTTCATTTAATTAAGACAAAATGTATGTATATGTGTGAATTGAAAAATGTTTGATATTGCCTAGATTATTTCTATTTAATTATTTATTTATTTTATCATGATGTGGTAAATTTTTGCCTTTGATTGTTATTAGTTATTTCTACTCTCATGTTTTATGCGTTAATCTTGTCATTAATTGTTATTTGTCTTGCGCTTTACATGACACTTATATTTTATCACTTCTTTTACACTTATTATTTGTTATATGCTTTATATTCACTTTGTTGAGTCTTCTGTATTGGCTGCATTTTTGGTGAGCAGGATGTGGTATAAGATGCTACAACATCGTATCCGGCTTTTGGTAATTTGAGGGTACGTATTGTACTTATGGAATGATCTGTTTTTCTCTTTCATGAATCTTGTATGGCGCCTGTGTGTCTTGCTTATATTGAGGATCATCATTTATTACTTCAGATCCTTGACAAGAATATTTCTATGAAGAATCTCGTTGAGATTTATTTTTGGAAAGAATCCTTTTTAATTAATATGGTCAATGGCTTGAGTCAAACAAATCAAGCTCATAATTATTTCAGGATCAAGGACTTTGCTGAAGTACTTAAAGGTTATGCAAAACCTAATTCAGTGGTGGTTCACGCCATATTTTTGTTGTCTAGTCTCCTAGGGTTTTGCGTGTGTGTTTTTGTGCATTGTGAGCCTTTCTTGTGTCTCATTGATGCAAGCTTAGGACGTGTTTCATTGAGTTGTACCTTGTGTGATCCTCTCCTAAGCTTTGAAGTACGGAGTTAGGATTGTGTGTGTGTTTTTGCACTCTAAGCCTTTAGGTACGAGTGTGTAGTTTTTAGGAGTGTGTCTCCAAAATACTTTGTCTTTGTGTTTTTGAAATCCTTGCTGTTTGTAAGGTTGTAAGGGAGTGAGATGGGATCTCAGACTTAGGAGTTCCTAGGTTGAAGAGTCATTGGTAGTTGCCTAGGTTTTAAGTTGTAAACGTGTGTTTGCTGAAGACTTAAAACTAGGACTATTATAGTGATATTCCTTCCTGGATTGGTATCCCCCAGACTAGGGCTTGCTTTGAGCGCCGAACTGGGTTAACAAATATCCCGTGTTCTTTACTTGCTTTCAGATATTTGCTTTTATTTATCTTGAGATTTACGCAGTAAGATGCTATAGCATTGTATCCCGCATTACGTTTTAGTGTTAAGAAGCTATAGCATTGCATCTAGCATTGCACTTAGCGTGGCAGGAATTTCAATTGGCATCAGAGCAGGCACCCTAACATATTTGGGTGAGCTCCAGGGAAGTTACTTTCTCGTACTATGCACACGGAAGGAGGATCTGTTGGCAGACCACCGCTTTTGGATGGCATCAACTATGATTATTGGAAGTCGCGTATGATGGCTTTTCTAAAATCCATGGATAGCCAAACTTGGAAAGCAGATATCAAAGGTTGGGAACATCCTGTGATGAGGGGCACAACCAATTTAAAGCCAGAAGAAATATGGTCTAAGAAAGAAGATGAGTTGGCTCTTGCAAACAACAAAGCCTTGAATGCTTTATTTAGTGGAGTGGACAAATACATATTCAGGCTGATCAAGCAATGCACTGTGGCAAAAGATGCTTGGGAAATTCTCAAGACCACTCATGAAGGGACACCCAAGGTAAAGATGTCAAGGCTCCAACTTCTAACCACTAAGTTTGAGAACCTCGGAATGAAGGAAGAGGAAAGTGTACATGATTTTCATATGAACGTGATTGATTTTGCCAACTCATTTGATTCACTTGGTGAAAAGATCCCTGAAGAAAAGCTTGTTAGAAAAATTCTCAGGTCTCTACCTAGGAAATTCGACATGAAAGTTACAGCCATTGAAGAAGCCCAAGATATCTCAAGCATAAAAGTGGATGAGCTTATTGGATCACTTCAAACCTTTGAATTATCTATAAATGAAAGATCTGAAATGAAGAACAAAAGCATAACGGCTATCTCCAACACTGATGATGATAATGAGATTCAATGTGACATGGAGACGAATAAAGGAATTTCTAATGCTATTATAGATCTTGGGAAGCAATTTAATAAGGTGCTGCAAAAGATGGATAGGAAACCAAGACCAAATGTTGAGAACATGTCATTCAACATCACTAAAAACAGTAATGTTCAGAGAAAAGGTGAACCTGATGATGAAACTGTTGAGCATATTGCAGCATTCACTAGTAGATATGAATCTGATGAAGATTCTTGTGATGAAGATATAACTTTTGATGAGCTAGCTGCCACCTACAAAGAACTACTCACTAGGTTTGAGGAAATGTGTAAAATTCTTGAGAAGCAGAAAAAGACCATCAATCTTCTTCAGGCTAAAGTGAAAGCTCAAGTTGAGAAGACCTTAGAAGCCCAAGAAGAAGTTGCTATAGTCAATGCTCAAATGGATGACTTGAAGAAACGTGTAAGTCAGCTAAACTCAGGGACAAACATACTTGAGGAGATCCTGGAGAATCTACCAAGTGGGAAGGCCAAGTCAGTTGGTTATAACTACTCAAATCTAAATCAATATCAACAGAATCTTGAGACAAAATTCAAATCTGCTGAAGATGTTTTTGACCCTTGCACTGGACAGACGATGTTGAAGCATCCTGCTCAGCATTCTAAAACATACCCAGTTCCCAAGTTTGCTCTTGAATCTAATCCTTGTGGTCATCAAAGGCCCAAGATTCAGAGAGTGTATCGTAGATGGGTGTGTCACCATTGTGGTAAGAAGGGACATATAAGGCCTTTCTGTTTCAAGTTGCATGGGTATTCCAATCAGTATCAGCAAGCAAAGCCTGCACCTTAAGTGATAAATGTGAAGAAGGAATGGAAACCCAAAGATGGCACCTCTACCTTAATCTCCAAGGCAACTCCCATTACTACTGTTCCAGTGATTACCGCAAAGAATAATAAAACTTCTACTGTGAAGAAAGGAACATTTATGCCTGTAAGTGAGTCTCCCTCTACCTCGATTTATGTCCCTTTTGGTACTGAAACCAGGCCACTAGTAAAGCCTAAATCTGATGAAACTCTAGGACAACCTAGTTTGAATGTTGCTGTTGAATGTGCCAATATGTCACCTACCAAGGTTGTTGATACTTTTATTGGTTCGCTCAAGGAAACTCTACATGAGTCGAATGTTGTGCCAGATGTCTCAGCATCTGTGGCCTTGCCTTGGCTGACATCCGATTTGTTGTTACTATTCTGATTCTGGGCCTTGCCCTGGATATTTGAGCACTCTTCAGTGCATATGGTCTGTAATATTAGTAAGTACTATGTGGTCTACTCTGCTGCTACACTGCTATGGTTCCTTGTTCTTATATGCATCTTTGTCAAATTTGTGGCCAAAAGGGGGAGTAAATGTTATGATTAATTTGTTGGGTTGGTTACCTGCTCTTGTTTCTGGTATGTGCTCTTGATACGTGTTGTGACTGTGAAATGTGTCTGTTTTGGTATGTGTGCTTTGGTGGTGTATGCATGTGCTGAGATATGCAAGTGTTCAGGGGGAGCTGATTTGTGTTATGCAGGGGGAGATGTTGGATATGATGCTCCAACATCCCATGCATATGTGCAGGGGGAGATGTGTTGTGAAATGTTGTAGCATTACCTACAGCATCCTGTCAATGTTTATTATCCTGACCATCTAAGGCCAAGTTGTTTTATGTGTTCCGCTGTTGCATACCTCTCTGATCTTCTTAAAAGATACATTTATATTCTTGTTTACTGGTCTCCATGAAGAAGTAGTATGGAATCTGTTTTGAAGAATAGTCTCTACAAATCTTTATTCATGTGTGCTTGTGTTGAGAAAAAGAAATGTAGTTGAAGTATCTGTTTAAGTATCTGTATGGTCATTATTTGTTTTAGCCCAAAATTTGCCAAAGGGGGAGTTTGTTGAGTCTTCTGTATTGGCTGCATTTTTGGTGAGCAGGATGTGGTATAAGATGCTACAACATCGTATCCGGCTTTTGGTAATTTGAGGGCGCGTATTGTATTTATGGAATGATCTGTTTTTCTCTTTCATGAATCTTGCATGGCGCCTGTGTGTCTTGCTTATATTGAGGATCATCATTTATTACTTCAGATCCTTGACAAGAATATTTCTATGAAGAATCTCGTTGAAGTTTATTTTTGGAAAGAATCCTTTTTAATTAATATGGTCAATGGCTTGAGTCAAGCAAATCAAGCTCATAATTATTTCAGGATCAAGGACTTTGCTGAAGTACTTAAAGGTTATGCAAAACCTAATTCAGTGGTGGTTCACGCCGTATTTTTGTTGTCTAGGCTTCTAGGTTTTTGCGTGTGTGTTTTTGTGCATTGTGAGCCTTTCTTGTGTCTCATTGATACAAGCTTAGGACGTGTTTCATTGAGTTGTACCTTGTGTGATCCTCTCCTAAGCTTTGAAGTACGGAGTTAGGATTGTGTGTGTGTTTTTGCACTCTAAGCCTTTAGGTACGAGTGTGTAGTTTTTAGGAGTGTGTCTCCAAAATACTTTGTCTTTGTGTTTTTGAAATCCTTGTTGTTTGTAAGGTTGTAAGGGAGTGAGATGGGATCTCAGACTTAGGAGTTCCTAGGTTGAAGAGTCATTGGTAGTTGCCTAGGTTTTAAGTTGTAAACGTGTGTTTGCTGAAGACTTAAAACTAGGACTATTATAGTGATATTCCTTTCTGGATTGGTATCCCCCAGACTAGGGCTTGCTTTGAGCGCCGAACTGGGTTAACAAATATCCCGTGTTCTTTACTTGCTTTCAGATATTTGCTTTTATTTATCTTGAGATTTACGCAGTAAGATGCTATAGCATTGTATCCCGCATTACGTTTCAGTGTTTAGAAGCTATAGCATTGCATCTAGCATTGTACTTAGCGTGCCAGGAATTTCACACTTTATGCTTCATGATTATTATGCTTTATATTTATGTTGCTTGCATTTATATTATATTATGCGCGCTTTCTATTTATATCTCATTTATTTATATTTATGTTATTATTATCATTGTTATTCAATCCCCTTTGCATGTTTCCCCCCTGGTTGTAAATTTTAATGTGCGTAATTGGCGCGATTTATTTTCAGTCATTATTTATCATTGTCATTATTTAATTCAATCCCCATTGCATGTTCCCCCCCGGATGTATTGTATGCTTTAAAATTCTTGCTTATTATTGCTCGTTGGTATGTTTAGTATATTAATCCGAAGAAAGGGAGACGCCTCGACTTATATGTCGTTGCCAAATGTCTTAGCGCGATTTAATATTTTTAGGTTGTTTAGTTAAAGCGTTAGAACCCTCGCTAGAACCATTTAACCTTTTTTGCCAAAAAATAGAGGTCAACACCTCTTCTCAAAATACCCAAAACATGTCACTTATCAAAAACTTTTTTCAAAACAACTTGGATTTTAAACCAAGTCATTAATCAATCAAACATTTATTTTCTTTAGGCAAAAACACTTGGTTTTTCAAATCAAGTCTTATTTTCAAATTCAAAAATCATTTTCATTAGGTTAAAACCTTGGAACTCAAGCCAAGAGTATTTTGTCATCAAAAACACATTTTCTCAATAATCACTCAATTTTCCTAAGTCTTGTACATATTTGCAAACACATAAAATCAAGCGCATAGAATAGAATACAAGAGGTTCCTATAGGATACTATAAACGCCTAGGGTGCTAATACCTTCCCTTTGCGTAACCAACCCCCTTACCTCGATCTCTTTAATTAGGGTGTTTAACGGACTTTCTCCCTTCTTCGGAAAAATCAAAGCTCGGTGGTGTAATTAAATATTTTGTGATTCAACGCTTCTCAATAGCTTGACATCCAAAAATCACCGTAATTGATTCCGAATACATTAAAATTACAAGAAGAATTTGTTTGAAAATTACAATAAGTGCTTGGAATTCAAACATCAAGTACGAGAACTGAAGTTACAAGTACACAGCGGAAAGTCATCTAACGGAATCTAAACAGATTAATACAAAGAAAGGAAACAAATAACGTAGTCTCGAAGACTATTCAATCTCAGCTTCAGTCATCAGTTCCTTCTTACTCTTGTCGTGCTCAATCCTATTTATCTGAAATCAAAATGTGAGGAGTGAGACAGTAACTTCGTCACAATGGTTCCATATACCTAGAGAGTTATTATTCATGGGGAAACATAACAGTTGATCAATTCTTACATATTCAACCCAATTATATATATATATATATATATATTTTGAACTGCAAATTTTTTTATTAGAAACAACTCAACCCATCAGCATAAGACATGCTAGGTAGAGTGAAAGATACTACAAGGAAAAGCCCCACCAGGGGACAACACACAAACAAAACAACCAAACTACTACAAAACAAGCAGCCGGGCAGCAAACAACAAACTCCCAACAGCAAAGAACACTAAAACACACGCCCACTGACTAACGGACCAGCTGCCAACGCGCGCACCAAAACAAACAGCCCCGTCCCAGCAGCTGCACTAAGACCATACCGCAGACACAATTACCCCTGAAACAAGCTCCCGGATCCCAGCACCACTCGTAGAAAAGACATGGAGCAATCTTCAACCTATCAAAACACCATCTCCAAGACAAAACTTTAATTTTGTTGATCATCTCCAAGGAATCCTTCTTAACATTATTAAAAATGTGATTGTTCCTAGACATCCAAATAATCCAAAGAGCCGTATTATTACAATATACCATAAAATAAAAGTGTCACACACATAATTTATCTAGATTCATTTTATAGACAACTTGAGGTGAGTAGTCTCAAAAGGTCTAGCTAGACGCCTAAATTCCCTATAAAGGACTAGAGCACGAACATACTCATCTTATCGTTAGTGGAATTCCCTTTCAAAATTCCAACCAACCGCCAAACTACTATCTAGAGTAGTTTGTCTGGTGCCTGATGAACCATGACTTAACATTTTAATTCTTTAACATGGCCCAAGTCCATTACATATGCTTGATCAATTTATTCATATATAATAATCATACATTCAGGTAGTATCATGAACATCTAGATGTTACCACACTTCATTATACATATGGGCACTTTCTGTTAGTTCTAAGTTAGCAACTACTTAAACAATTTCTATCTTGTTCTAGTCCTAACTCCATCCCATGTCTAAGTTCCAAATTGATGAAAAAACATTTTCTGATGTTGTACTAATAATTCTGGACAACTACAGTACGGAAAATCATTCAAATTGCAAGACAAAGCGAACTTGAACCTGCTGCCTCGTGCGCACCACAGCCCCGCGCAATGGGCAACACTGAACCTGCATAATTATGCATAAAATCACAGCAAACCAGTCCCATTTTATGCAGTAAATACAGCAATTCAATCCCATTTTTATGCAGAAAAAACATAGCAAAGCAGTCCCATTTTATGCAGAAAAAGACTTAGCAAATCAGTCCAACTTTATGCAGTAAAAACATAGCAAATCAGTCCCATTTTATGCAATTTTCCCCGGATTCAAAGCTAATGCATATGTCCAAAAATTCTAACTATAATAACATAGAAAAATTTACAATAAAGAGAAGTGGTTCATTACTATACTAATAATCCTACTAGCATATATATATATATATATATAGACACAAACTAATTATTCTAGAATTTTACATCAAAATTCTATATTATTAGGATATATTGATTTAAGTGTCAATACTTAGAATTTCTGAAGTAGTGTAAATAAGTCCTTTGATCCTCTGCTTTCAAATATATTTGCACACAACAATTGGTAGGCTATGCAGCAATAATATATCCAATAAAAGACTAGGGATTGAATCATGAAACTATTACAAGATTAACTAATACCAAACATAATAAACCAATTATACTTATTAAGAAATCATAAAAAAAGAACTCACCAGTACATTTTCATTTCCACCTTGTGAATGGAGGTCCTTCCATAAACCTTGTTCCTACAAACCCATCAAGAAAAAAAAAACCAAAAACTTGAATCTTAAAAATTAAATTACAGAGCAAAATTGAAATTACCTTGACTCCTTGAGCCCCTGTAAAGCAACCGGAATTTCCCCAAAGCCTTTCCAAGCATAACTTTTTACTAAGAACCTGAAATACACACAAAAAAACGTAGATGGAGATTTAAGGTTCGAAATTTAGGGTTGTTGAAAGCAAAAATTTAGGAGAAATTGAGGGAATCAGAGTTATTGAAAGCAAAAATTTAGGGTTCTTGCTGGGTCGGGAGAGAAATCACGAGATTTAGGGTTTGAAGGAGATGGAGGTGTGAACGGAACTCCAAGGATTTATGGTCGACGGTGAGACTCTGGGGTGAAACAAAACTTGATAACGATGACGATGGAGGTTTCATGACATGGAGAGAAAGAAAGGAAAGGAAGGGAACGAAGCTTGATAAGGGTTCGACACCCAGCGGACTAGAAATTTCTTTTATTAAATTTTCCTATTATAGCGCTTATGCCAAAAGCGTTATTATAGATGATCCGCGTTATTGACTTAATAACGTTTTCACCTAAAGCGCTAACATATTGTGCCTGCGTTTGATGATTTAAAAGCGTTTTTCTTTAAAGCGCTATTAAATGAGCTCCGTGTCAGGTTTTAACAGCGTTTTTTAAATAACCGCTATTAAAAGTGAGCTATTAAATCCACTTTTTGTAGTAGTGTTTATTGAAGGCCAACTCGTCAAAGCCCATGAAGCTTGTTCTATATAAAGGAAGACTGAAGACATTATTATTAACTAAAATCAACGAGTTAAGTCTACAAATTGAGTCTTAGGTTTTAGTTCTTTGGTTGTTCTTTGTGAGCCTTCAATTGGATCATAGATTTGATACAAGTAAGGACTGAGTTTATAGAGTTGTAATCTCTAGTTGTCTTTCTCCAAAGCTTTGAAGCAAGGAGTTAGATTGTGCAACACTCTAAGCCTTTAGGTATGAGTGCTTTAGTTGTCTAGAAGTGTGTCTCCAATTGAGTTTGTTACTAAATCCTTACTGGGTAAGGTTGAGGGGAAGTGAGCAGAGGTTCTCATATCTTGGAGTTCCTAGGTAGGATTAGCACGGGTAGTGATTAAGTGATAAGTTGTAAACGAGGGAGTTTAGCTTTGAATTGATACTACCATAGTGGATTCAACCCTGGATTGGTATCCTCCAGAATATGGCTTGTTATAAGTGCCGAACTGGGTTAACAAACTCTGTCTGTTTATTGTTTTCTGCACTTTATATTGTTTCCTAATTCATCAAGTTCAGTATGTCCACGATGTTGGCATATTAGGCTACACATCATACTATTCCTAAGGTGTACACATTGTGCTGCACATCTGACCACCAGAATTTCATGTATTCCTTTTTGCATATTCTTTTTCTTAGCCTTAGAGACCACCTCTGTAAAATCCTATCTTTAAATGCGTCATTTTCCTTTTGTTTCTCTGGTGGTCCTCCTTTTGTTTCTCAGCCAAAGTAGAATTATCGACATGCACTGGTTGCTCAGGAACTACTTGAGTAGAAAAAATATCTTGCTCAGGAACTACTTGAGTAGAAAAAATATCTTGCTCATGAATTAAGAAACACTACTACAGAATTGACATATTAATAACGATTTTACATCTGGGGAAAAGAGGTCAGATTTAAAAAGGAGTATGAAGAAAATTTTACATGTGATTTTAAATTTGCCAAAAGTAAAAAGAACATACACATGACATTTTACCTCTGGGTTGACTATGTTAGAAGCAAAAAAAAAAAAACGTGGTGGCAATTCCGTAATTAAGTGCAACTTTTATAAAATTATATTGCATCTGGCAATAATATCCTCAGAGGTAAAATGTCTTCTAATAATAATTTTTAATAAGTCCTCTCTTCTCTTAGTAAAAAGAACACAAAATCACACCACCAAAAAAAGAAGACAAAATCCCCAACTCTCACAACACGCAAAAACAAACCCCAAGTCTCAGAGCCTCTCCAACGCAAACGAAAAGATGAAACACGAACGCAAATGAACCCTCCATGAACGCGGCAAACGAACCCTCCATGAACGCAAATTAACTCTTCCCGTCTCTCTCTGTTGAACTCTATTTGTTAATCTCTTCTCTTCCTGTCGTCTCTGTTGAGCTATATTCTCCTCTCTCTCTCTCTCTCTCTCTCTCGTACTCTCTCCTCTCAAGTCTCCAACTCATCTCTCCTGAAATTCCAAACTCCAACAAATTTGCAACCCTAATTGGAGATTAAGGTACTATTCATGTTTTCCTTAATTCCAAACCCTAATTTAATTTTAACTGTAACTGTTTCTCTTTGGATTTGTGCTACATTTGGATGCTTGTTGATTGTGTTAAATTTAATTAATGTTGAATTTAATTTTTCAAAGTTTTATCAATTGAATGATGTTGAGATTGTATGTATTATGAGGCGTCGCTGCCGTTAGTTGTGCTGTTAGCGTGTGTGTTTTTGTTTGAATTAAAAATGGAGGAAGAAAAGAAGAGAAGAATTATTAGTAGGCTCGGCAATATCAGTCGGCATTCACAATTCAGTGGAACGTTTGCAAGGGTTACCATGGTACTAATCTTTAACCCTATGGACTTGCTTATAATGCAGTGGACTTGAATGACACCAGTGTATTCTTTTTGGTAGGATGGTTCTAAAGCTGTAGTTAAGGGAAATCCTAGTTCTTCTCATTGAAGGTGTGAAAATACAAGAAGGGGGGTTGAATTGTGTTTTGGGTAGATTTAAAAACTTCTTCAATGTTTTGCAACTTATCAGATTTCGCAGCGAGCCAAGTTTAAACACAAACAACTTCTTGGATGGTGAAAGCGAAAACAGAGCAGGAATGAGTAAAACAGAGAGAAGAGAGAACACAAGAGATTTATACTGGTTCCTCTCACAAACCGAGAGTAGTCCAGTCCCCTTGCACTTCCAAGGGATTTCACTATAATCACACAAGATTACAAATGCTCAAGCCAACAGCAAGAGACTTCCTTTGCTCAAGTAACACCTTACAAGAGACTTCCAAATGCTCAAGCTCACCAGCAAGAGACTTCTAACACAAATAGAAAATACAATGTTTGAACAATTGATAAATAATATCAGAGTTCTGAGAACAAAGAAATACAACTTAAATAACAAGACTATTCTTAGAATTCTTGAAAAGAAAACTAAGGTTCAACAATTGACAAGTCAGAAGTTGAAAACTGTTTGTCTTGAATTTTGATATAATCTCAAGTTGTATCTAACTTGAAAAATGCTCTTTGAATTTTAGCAGAATAACAGCTCTTTTGTTCTTCGCAAGTGTGTTGTCACATCTTCAAATTCTTCCTCCTTTTATAGATGAAGTTGGAGCGTCTTGAATTTGAGCGGACAATGATGAAATCATCTACGTAGTACTGTACTATTGTTTTCATTTGAAATTTGCTTATCCAAATCAAGTAAAGATCAAAATCTGAGCCTTGATTTCGAATATTCGCCCAAATCAGGAAAACAAAGATAGTACAATAGTACAAACGTCATTATCATGAGGATAACGGTCTAAAAGAAATTCTTCTGCTCCTTCAGATCTTTGCCAAATAGATGATAGTCATTAATGAGAATATAATGTTCTTCTGGCGTCCTCTGCTGTTTCATCGCCATCAGAATCTCAGATATTAAATTTGCGTCTGATGAGTTCAACTTATGGTTGACTTTGACTTGCAACTTCTGATGACTTCAACTTCTGGTATTGTCTTCAGAACTTGCATGTTCCCAACTTCTGGGGATACTTTAGCATAGCAACCAGAACTTCAATTTCTAGTGAATATAAATTTTAACTTGTATATCTGCACACTAGAGTAAATTATCAGTATTCCCTATTGTATATTAATACTATTGTTATCATCAAAATTACTTCGGTTATATTAGAACCAACTTTGTTCCAACTGTAGTTCTGCTGAGATTGGCTGCATCATAAGGCTAAAACAACTTGGTGAGATTGACTTAACTGAAGCATCAATGCTGAAGTAATTGAGTCTAAACCACTTGTGCATATTGAAGATGTGCAGATGCAAGATGTTGAACAAGATGTCCTAGACATCTTGACACTGGGTTCAAAGCATGCATAGGCAGCATGTTGGAACAAGATGTCCAAGACATGTGGGTAGGACATCTTGACCCAGTTCAGCTTAAAAGATAATGCTTATCCATTAAGCACGCGGGTTTGTTTTATTTTGAATAAAGCGCGAATCTTTTAGTAACAAGCTGAGATTAGGATTAATGATAAAGTTTGTTATTAATCCTATGTGTTAGATACGATTGGATTCGTATTTAATTTGTGGATAGAGATTAAATTATTTATCTTTGTGGAGTTTGTTTTAAAATAAGTTTGTTTTAAAACTAACTCTTATTTGAGTGCATCTGAAATACTAAAGATTATCTGAAGAATTGCACGCCTATATAAAGGACTCAACATGGAGCTTAAAACTTAACCCACAATAACTGAAGATTGTGAGTCCAAAGTTTTGTACCCACTGTGCAAAACACCTAGTGGCTCTTAGTATTGTTCTTGATACTTTGTAGCTTGGAGTCGTTGAATATTGTTGTTCAACATTGTCTTTTAACTGTTAGAGTTTAAAGATTGTTTCGTCACTTGGGATTAGTGATTAGAGGGAGTTGGGTAGGTTCTCATATTCAGGGGGAGTTAGCCCTTGAGTAGAAGATTACTAGGATTGAGAAAAGGCGTACATGCCAATAGGGATTTGGTAGTGTTTGTATCGCTAAGATTACTAAGATTACTAGGATTGAGTTAGCCCTTGATTCGGAGTAGTAGTGTTCACTTTCTGGATTGATATCCCCCAGATTAGGACTTGTTATAAGTGCCGAACTGGGTTAACAAACTCACTGGTGTTGGTTTATTGCTTTTATTTATCTTCAGTACTGCAATAATGCGTGATTCAAATAACCAGTTGTCTAGGACATCTAGACTATTGACACATTGTCCTAGACATTGTGTAAGACATCTGTCCTGCCAGAGAACAGAATTTCACCAACAATCTCCCCTTTTTGATTGATGACAAACCAAGTATTAATTTACAATGGTTGTTATTTTAATCACATAATTTCGTCCTTTAGGTTTATGAGTTTTGCAAGCTCCCCCTGAGTTCAGTAATGAATGATTAAAATAGTTTAAAATTTTAATATTGAATCCAGAACTTCAGTATACATTTGACTTCCAGAAGATAGGTTTGCAAGCTTTCTTCTTTGATCAGATCTACCTAAGAGAAAAGTGCAATCTTCTCTTACGTGTATCATGTATAGAAAGTTCTAATCTCAATAGAAAAATTTTCTTAGATAAAAATATTGATAACTGATAAAATGTAATAACTGAAACTTAATGAAATTAAAAATTTTGAATTTGGCTTCAGTTAGTGTTCTTTAAATTAATTTACTCTTACTCCCCCTTTTGTCATTAAACAAAAAGAATAATAAAAAAAGTTAAGAATAAATGAACACGTGACTAAAGAATTAGTCAAGTCAAAAATAAATTAAAACAGATGATAAAAACCACAATTAGTTAATGCAAAAATGAAAAACAAGGTAACTCCTAAAAACCAAAATGGCTATAAAAGCGCACCAACTCTTTGTCATTTCACTCAACGCTTCCATGAGAGAAAATAGTTTCTTCAACAAAATGAGAGAAAATATTTGTGAGGATAGAATAGTGATTGAAAGAAATGGGTTTAAGAAATTTTCAAAGAAGAACCAGAGAAGGATCTTATCAACGATAGATGCAATCCCATGGAATATGATGTCTAAGAAACATCTGAAGATGGTGAAGAGCTTTGCTCCAAAATCAGACTCAAGTTTCTCAACCATCTTCTGTTCTTAGAAGATCAAAGAGTTCTTCTTATGCAGGAGGATGAGCAGGAGTCTCTGTAGACAAGCTCCAGGTTTACAAAACAGTAAATCTGTAGCTCGAGAGGTTTAGGTCACAAACTCCCAGGGTGAAGTTTGGGACATCATCCTCTTCAGCTCTCTTCTAACTCATCTTCTTGTAAAAATTTCCTTTTAGGTTAGGTAGTTTTCTAGATCTTATGCAAAACATTGCTCAGAGAGTAATGATGAAAATGAAATGCAAAGCATTTTAGAAAAAAAGAGCAATGATGAAATGCAAAATATTTAGAAAGAATAGCAATGATGAAATGCAAAAACAATGTAATGTAGTTTTATATGAATAAAAGAAAATATTTTGAATGCATGAGTTTATGTATTTATGTTTATGCAGCAATATAGATCTATCTTCTAAATATAATAAAGAAAATAAACCAACATAACACAACCAAAATAACATAAAACAAATATTGAAGATAGTAACAAACAGATCCAAAACAACAAAGTTCAAACAGAACATGATAAAACAGAACATAAACAAAATAAAACAAAGAAATCCTAGGGTTGTGAGGGGTTAGAAGGGTTCTGCAACTTGGCTTGAAGCTGTTTCAAAGCTTCTTCTGAGATCATTTGTAGCCTTTTGAACACATCTTCTGAATCCACTCTGCCAACCAGATGTGCAGATTTAGAGTCCACCTGAATAATCTTATCCAATTCTTGAGCATAGAAGGTGGAAAACTGATCTACAGCCTTTGTCATAACCAGCTTCATCTTCTCATCATGTATCCTCTTGGCTCTTCTAATTCTGTTCTCTTCAGCCTTGTATTCAGTGAACTTATGCCTTGCAATGTTCATGATAAAGTTCCTTCTGTATTGAGAACTAAGATCACTCATCATTTGCTTGCACATATCTGAAATAGCAGTACATTCTTCATCCACTTGGTCACGTGCAATAGGAAGGGCAGGCAGATCTTGGTGAAGTTCCTGAACTTTACGTTTAACATCTTCCGGTGTGATGGCTTTGAGAGGGTTAGGGACAGATGAAGATGAGGGTTTTTCTAGGATAACTGAGGGATGAATGGTAATTTCTTGTTCTGATGGAGGGGGTGTAATGACTTCTTCAAAAGTTCTAAGATATTCATTTTCTGAATTTGTGAGTTGAGGGGTTTGAGATATTTGAGGTGAGGGGTTGTGAAGTTCCAACTCTAATTGTTGTAAAGCATTGGCAGGAATGCCAGTTTCAACAATGGCTTCAGTGGGAGAAGATTGATGTTCAGATAATGTCTTCTCTGAGTCATGGGAACTAGGTGAAACAGGTTTAGCAGACACATGTGTAGAAGATGCAACAAGGGTGTTTACTTGAGGAATAGCTTCAGAAGTTGCAACCTTTGCATTAACTTTTGATGCCACCTTCTCAATATGCTCCACAGAAGTAGGAGTATAAACACCTGTTTTTGTAATCAGGGATAACACATGTTTAGAGAATTGTTTCATAGAATCAGGGGATGGTATAAAGCTAACCACTGGTGTTTCAAGAGAAGCGCTAGTAGAAACTTCTTCTATACAGTTGGATTTAGGTTCTAAATCTGAAAAGATTTTTGAAAAAGAGTTTTGAACTGGAACTGTATAGGGGATGTTTTTAGCATGCTTTGGACCATTAATGACATAATCAGGAATATCTTTAACATTGATCTTTTTATAAATACCTTGATTTGCCAACCTTTGCACTAACTCAGCTTTAGGAATGAGAGTATCAAGAAATTCATTAGGTTCAGCTTCTACTCCACTTTCCCAGCTAGTTTCTTCCTAAGCCTTATAAAGCTCCACTTGCCTTATGGCTTCATGAGCTTCTTCATCATCATCATCCTCTTCAAGAATCAACCTTTGCTTCCTCTTCCTCTTCAAGTTTGTACCGGCCTTCTTAGTAACTTCTGGAGCAGCCATTGCAGCAGATCCAGAAGCACTAGATTCCTTAATTATTTCCAACTCTGCCTCTGCTTGAATAGCAGGCTCAGAGTTCCCAGGGTTCACTTCTTCTAAAGCAATCTTCTTACCAACAACTTCTGAGGTACTCCTAACACCAGAAGTACTTCCAGACTTCTTCTGGGGTGTAGAGCTTCTTGCTCTCTTGGGTTTAGATTCTGTTGCTTCTGATTTCTTTACTGCTTTCCTTTTCTTTTGTTGAGCAGGCAACATATATCTTGTGGCTAGTCTGTCTTCCAACTTCTGATCATCTCCTCCTTCCAGAAGTTTCTTATGCAAACCAGCAATGAGAGAAACTTCATCTCTAGACACAGAGGTGAGATAGAAGTGCTTGTCACTTTCTTCCTTCCTTGGTTTATACTGAAATTGTTGTATAATCAAGGGTCCTTGAGTCTTCAACACTTTCTTCATAGTAAAACCACTTATCACAGAGGGATAAGCATCAATGACGGATCCATAACCAGGGAAAACAGGTTTCAGAGAGTGAGTCAAATAACTTCTGTGAAACATGAAGGATAGGAATCTGCAGTAATGTGCATTTGTTGTACCCTTGGTTTGACTATCAGAGATAGCTTTACACATGTGCTCAAAGATAACCTTGGCAAAGTTCACCTCAACCTTTGTTCCCAAATAATATAAAACTGTTTTATAATGATTGGAAACTTGGTCAGATGAACCAACCTTTGGTAACAGAGAGTCACACATAATCTTGTAAAGTATCTTGTAGTATGGCTTCATGTCATTGTTGTTTTTGGAAGTAGAATTCTTGCTATAGATTTCCTCTTGTATGTAGTGACTAATATCTTCAGAGGGGTAAGGAACAATACCAGTAAATGACAACTGTGCTGCTTTCCTAATGTGCTCATGTCTGATCCTAATGCAGACACCACCAACCTCTGAGCGAATCTCTTTGCCCAGATATTCTTCATTAGGTATTGTGTCGCTGAGAGCTACTTCTGCCTTCATCCAAAAATCCTTCACTGTTTCTGGATAGACAGGTCCATTTAAACAATCTAAGAAAGTTATCAACTTTTGCGCCTCAAACGCTTCCTTGATCCCTTTAACACCGTTCGCTCTAATTCCTTCAAAGTCGACTGGTCTTTCAATATGAAGAAATAGGTCTAAAATAGGAAAACCTACTTTGTCTTTAGAAAGAACACCAGGAGTAGAGGCTTTAATGTCAGCAATCGGTGGTACATTGATATATCTTTCTCCTTGAGATTGATTGCGCTTGGTAGAAGATGCCATGATTCTGAGTTTGGGGGTTACGGTTTGCTAATTTGAGAAAAGAAAGAAATTGCTCCGAGTTTTAGAAGAGATGAAAGTGTGGGTAGTGAATGTGCAAATGTGTGAATATGAACAGTTAGTGTGTTTAAAAAGAAAAGAAAAATAAAACCGTGCAAAAACGTACTAACTGAAAGGACAGGGGTAAAAGAGTAACTTAACAATTCACAAAATGAATTTAGAACACAATCATCACTAACCAACTTCTTTCTCTAATAGCAACCAGACACGTGTATTAGAAGGTTAATTAAATATCTGACACGTTAGCAACAGTAATTTGAAGAGTTAACTCAACAGTTACTGCCACGTCATGTTCAGAACCACTCATATAAACTTCTGATAGAAATACCAGAAGATGGATTTGTCAACCTCTGATACACAAGTTCTGACTCCCCCTAACTTCTGATAAAGATACCAGAAGATGGTTTGTCTAAACTTCTGATAGAAAGATCTGACTCCCCCTAACTTCTGATAAACTTCCAGAACTTCCTAAAATAATATTCTTCACCAGAGTTCAGCTTATTCACAGATTTCCATCATATTAAGATTCCTTTTGATAAAATCAAATCTTTCAACAACTAAGGGTTTTGTAAAGATATCAGCCCATTGATTTTTAGTATCAATAAACTTGAGATCAATTACACCCTTCTGTACATAGTCTCTTATAAAATGATGTTTAATCTCAATATGCTTAGCTCTTGAGTGTAGAATAGGATTTTTAGAAATGTTGAGTCTTTGGTGATTGGCTACATTTTTGGTAAAATAAACTTTGTAGCAGGATGTGTGATAAGATGCCTCAACATCATATCACGCTTTTGGTAATGTGCGCGCGCGTGTGTTAATTATGGAATGATTCGTTTCTCTTTCATGAATCTTACATGGCGCCTGTGTATCTGGCTTATTTTGAGGATCATCATTTAATGCTTCAGATCCTTGTCAAGAATACTTTTATGAAGAATCTCCTTGAAGTATATTTTTGGAAAGAATCCTTTTTAATCAATGTGGTCAATGGCTTGAGTCAAACAAATCAAGCCCATGTTTAATTCTGGATCAAGGACTTTTGCTGGAGTATTTAAAGGTTGTGCAAAACCTAATTTAGTAGTTGTTCACGCCGTCATATTATTGTGTCTAGCTATCTAGGTTTTTGTGTGTGTATTGTTCTTTGTGAGCCTTTCTTGTGTCTCATTGATGCAAGCTTAGGACGTATTGTTTTTGAGTTGTAATGTGTGTGATCCTCTCCTAAGCTTTGAAGTACGGAGTTAGGATTGTGTGTGTTTTAGCACTCCAAGCCTTTAGGTACGAGTGTGTAGTTTTAGGAGTGTATCTCCAAAAACATTTTGTATTTGTGTTCTGAAATCCTTGCTGTCTGTAAGGTTGTAAGGGAGTGAGATGGGATCTCAGACTTAGAAGTTCCTAGGTTGAAGAGGTCCATTAAGACAATCGAGAAAAGATTTCAACTTTTGCGCCTCAAACGCTTCCTTGATCCCTTTACAACCATTAGCCCTAATTGCTTCAAAGTCGACTGGTCTCTCAATATGAAGAAATAGGTTCGAAATAGGAAAGCTTACTCTGTCTTTAGAGAGAACACCAAGAGTAGATGCTTTGATGTCAGCAATCGGTGGTACATTTGCATGCCTTTCTCCTAGAGATTGAATACGCTTGGTAGAAGATGCCATGATTCTGAGTTTTGGGGGTTAGGGTTTGCTAATTTGAGAGAAGAAAGAAATTGCTCTGAGTTTTAGAAGAGATGAAAGTGTGGGTAGTGAATGTGTAAGTGTGTGAATGTGAACAGTTAGTGTTTAAAAAAGGAAAGAAAAACAAAACCGCGCAAAAACGTACTAACTGAAAGGACAGGGGTAAAAGAGTAACTTAACAATTCACCAATTGAATTAGAACACAATCATCACTAACCAACTTCTTTCTCTAATAGCAAACAGACACGTGTATTAGAAGATTAATTAAATATCTGACACGTTAGCAACAGCAGTTGAAGAGGTAACTCAACAGTTACTGCCACGTCACGTTCAGAACCACTCACAAACTTCTGATAGAAATATAGAAGATGGATTTGTCAACTTCTGATACACAAGTTCTGACTCCCCCTAACTTCTGATAACATATATCAGAAGATGGTTTGTCTAAACTTCTGATAGAAAGGTCTGACTCCCCCTAACTTCTGTTAAACTTCTAGAACTTCCTAAAATAATATTCTTCACCAGAGTTTAGCTTATTCACAGATTTCCATCATATTAAAATTCCTTTTGATAAAATCAAATCTTTCAACAGCTAAGGGTTTTGTAAAGATATCAGCCCATTGATTTTCAGTATCAATAAACTTGAGATCAATTACACCCTTTTGTACATAGTCTCTTATAAAATGATGTTTAATCTCAATATGCTTATCTCTTGAGTGTAGAATAGGATTTTTAGAAAGATGAATGGCAGCAGTGTTATCACAATATAAAGGAATATTATGACTGCTTATTTGATAATCTTCCAATTGATATTTCATCCAAAGTAGTTGTGTACAACACTTGGCTGCTGAAATGTATTCTGCTTCTGCAGTTGACATAGCTATGATGGTTTGCCTTTTACTGGCCCAAGAAATCAAATTCTCACCAATGAATTGACAACTTCCACTAGTGGATTTTCTTTCAAGTTTATCACCAGCATGGTCAGCATCAAAGAATCCAATCAGTTTGTAATCATTATATTTCTGATACAGCAATCCAATATTACAAGTAGCCTTCAGATATCTAAAGATTCTCTTTACAGCAGTAAAATGAGATTCTCTAGGATCTGATTGAAATCTTGCACACAGACATACACTGAATAATATATCAGGTCTAGAAGCTGTTAGATAGAGAAGAGATCCAATCATACCTCTATATAACTTCTGGTCAACTTTACCTTCAGACTCACATTTGCCAAGACTTGATGTAGGATGCATTGGAGTGTTCATGGGTTTGCAGTCTTCAAGATTGTACTTCTTCAGAAGATCTTTGATATACTTTGACTGATGAATGAAGTTTCCTTTCTTTGTTTGATTGATCTGAATTCCTAGAAAGTACTTCAATTCTCCCATCATGCTCATCTCAAATTCATCTTGCATCATCTTAGAAAAGTTCTTGCATAGTCTAGCATTTGTTGATCCAAAAATGATGTCATCAACATAAATTTGAATTATTAGAATGTCTTTCTTCATGGTCTTCTTGAATAGTGTATTATCAACTTGACCTTTTACAAAACCATTGTCAACCAAGAAGTTACTTAGTCTCTCATACCAAGCTTTGGGAGCTTGTTTGAGTCCATAGAGTGACTTCTTTAGTCTGAACACATGATCTGGATTAGAAATATCTTCAAATCCTGGAGGTTGTTTGACATATACTTCTTCAGAGATTACACCATTTAGAAATGCACTCTTAACATCCATTTGATAAAGAGTAATGTTGTTGTTGACAGCATAAGAAGTAAGCAATCTTATAGCTTCCAATCTTGCAACTGGAGCATAAGTCTCTGTATAATCAATGCCTTCTTGTTGACTGTATCCTTGTGCAACAAGTCTAGCTTTGTTTCTTGTTACTTCTCCTTGTTCATTCAGCTTGTTTCTGTATACCCACTTTGTTCCAATAATGTTCTTGCCTTTTGGTGTTGTTTGATGATCATCAGATTCTGGAACTTGATTGTTCTCTGGTGCTTCCAGAAGTTAAGGAGTGGGAATAGGTTCACAACCTTCATCTTATGAGTCTTGAGAATCTGAAATTTCTATAGAAGACTCTGACTTTTCATGATCAGGCGCTTTATCATCAAACCTTACATGCATAGATTCTTCAACTGATTGAGTTTCAGAATTATACACTCTGTATGACTTGGAGCGCTCAGAATATCCAATAAAGATACCCTTACTAGCTTTTGAGTCAAATTTCTTTAGATAGACTTTAGTATTCAGAATGTAACAAGTACAACCAAATTGGTGAAAATAAGAAATGTTAGGTTTCCTTCCTCTAAAAAGTTCATATGTTGTTTTATTCATAATAGGTCTAATATAGATTCTGTTTTTAATATAACAAGCAATGTTTATTGCTTCTGCCTAGAAAAATTTTGCTAAAGAATGTTCATGCATCATGGTTCTAGCCATCTCTTGCAAAGATCTGTTCTTTCTATCTACAACTCCATTTTTCTGTGGAGTTCTAGGAGAAGAGAACTCATGGAAAATTCCATGTTCTTCACAAAAGTTTTCAAAAGGTTCATTTTCAAATTCTCGACCATGATCACTTCTAACTTTTAAAATCCTTAAATCTTTTTCATTTTGAATTTGAGCACAGAAGACACTAAACTCTTCATATGTATCATTCTTAGATTTCAGAAATCTTACCCAAGTCCATCTACTATAATCATCAACAATGACTAGTCCATACTTCTTTCCATTGAGTGAAGCAGTGTCACAAAGAGAATCTGAGTGATAAGTCAATTTAGGAAGGCCTCTTACATGATTGTCTTTGCTAAGCTTAGAGATTAATCTCCAGTTAGCATGACCCAATCTCTTATGCCAAACCCATTTCTCATCACTTAGAGTCAACAAACATCAGAAAGTTAGCATGACTGTCACATAATTGGCTTATGCTAAGTAGATTATGTTGTAGTCCATCAACCAACCAAACATCAGAAATAGAAAGAGAAGAATTACCTACTTTACCTATACCAATGATTTTGCCTTTCTAGTTCCCAACAAATCCTACAGTTCCTCCCTCTCTCAAAGTCAGGGTGAGGAACAAGTGCTTGTCTCCTGTCATGTGTCGTGAACATCCACTGTCCAGATACCATGAGCTTTGCCTTTTTCTTGGGGTGCATACCTGCAGTAAACATTATCTCAGACTTTGGTACCCATATTCTGATGGGTCCTCTAAAGTTAGTTCTTTTATCCTTCTTCTGTCTCTTGTAATTTCCAAAGGGTCCATAGTGAGGTGAGCCTTTAAAAACAGGTTTAGGTTTAACCTTTCCTTTGGACCTTGACCCAGAGTGTGTCAGCAAACCAGCTTTCAAGTTTGTACAGCCTGATCTCATGCCCCGAATACTCATAGGCTTGAAGATCTTCTGTACTCCTTTATAAGACTTGGATACTGAAGCAATGGGAGCAGAGGTTTTCAAAGACTCCACGCTTACTTGAGCATCTGACACTTTTGGATTTTCTGTACCATTACTAGAAACAAAATTAGAATAAAGATCAGAAGATGTTCTGCTAATACACACAGACTGATTTGAGTTTCCTTTGACAGTACTCCCCAAACCCTGTCTAGTGTATTTGCCAGCACCATAAATCATAGAGGCTAATTTATGCTTGTCAATATTGTGATGAACAAACTCTTGAAGAGCAATCTCATGCTTATCATAGGGTTTGTTACATGTTCTGCAACCATTTTCAAGAACTTGAATAGTCTTTAAGGACTTCTTATAGTCTTCTTGAATATGATTGACCTTATCATTGAGCATGTCAAACTTTTGTTTAAAAAGCTCTAGCTCATTTGATTTTTCCATGTACTTCATCACAGTATCTTTCAAAGCCTTAGAGAGTTGAGTATCAGATAGTTTAGAAATAACCTGTTCAATATCTTCTGAATCTGACTCAACATCACTTTCAACATCTGACTCTGCTGTGGCCATGAGTGCCAAGTTAGCTTCTGCATCTTCAGCTTCATCATCGGACAGCTTGTCAAGATCTTCCCATGTAGCTAGAAGACTCTTCTTAGCTTTGTTCTTGAAAGTGTTCTTTCTTCCTTTTCCCTTGGTGCTCAAGTCAGGACAATCAGCAATGAAGTGTCCAGGCTTGTTGCAGTTAAAACAATTCTTAGAATCATCCTTCTTATCTTTGTTTCCAGAACTTCTGTAACCAGAACCTTTGGATCCAGAACTTCTACCAGAGTATCTTGGTTTTCTTCTTGCCCACTTCTGGAACCTCTTGGTCAGAAGTGCAAATACATCATCATCTGATCCTTCTTCTTGATCATCTGCAGAAGATTCTTCTGTCTTAGATTCAACAACTTTAGCCTTGAGAGCCTTAGAAGGTCCAGAAGTAGTTGGTAGAGCCAAAGACTTCGTTCTCTTCTGAGGTTCATCAGAGGATAGCTCAATCTCATGACTCATGAGGGAACTAATTAAACCCTCTAGGCTTAGGGTGTCTAAATCCTTTGCCTCCTGAATAGCAGTGACCTTAGGTCCCCACTTAGCAGGTAAGCTTCTAAGAATCTTCTTCACATGATCAGAAGTAGTATAACTTTTCTTCAGAACTTGAAGACCTGCAACCAGAACTTTGAATCTTGAAAACATAGATTCAATGTTCTCATCTTCCTTCATTCTAAAGAGTTCATACTGTTGGATCAGAAGTGTTGCTTTTGCCTCCTGCACCTGTTTGTTTCCATCATAAGACGAGCATAAAGAATCATAGATACTCTTAGCAGTAGATTTATCTGTGATCTTAAGGTACTCTTCATGAGATATGCAGCTTATCAAGATATCCTTGACCTTGTGATGCTTCTTGTACGCTTTCTTGTCCTTGTCAGTGAAAGCTTGCCTTGTATCATAATCTAATCTTCCTCTTTCATCCAAACCTTGAAATGTAACTCATCTTTCAACTAAGTCCCAAAGTTCATCATCAATACCAACTAGGTGACTGTAGATTCTATCTTTCTACCAGGAGAAGGTAGAACCATCACCACTGAACTTAGGAGCTTTGCTGTTGTTGTTTTTATCATCAACATCATAGTTGAAAGGAATAGACACTCCTTCAGTTTTCTTCTCACCAGATCCAGATCCAGACATAGTGTTTTGACACAACAAGTAACTGTCTCACTGCAAAGTGATATAACAGAACCGGGCTCTAGATGCCAATTGAAGGTGTGAAAACACAAGAAGGGGGGTTGAATTGTGTTTTGGGTAGTTTTAAAAACTTCTTCAAAGTTTTGCAACTTATCAGATTTCGCAGCGAGCCAAGTTTAAACACAAACAACTTCTGGGATGGTGAAAGCGAAAACAGAGCAGGAATGAGTAAAACAGAGAGAAGAGAGAACACAAGAGATTTATACTGGTTCCTCTCACAAACCTAGAGTAGTCCAGTCCCCTTGCACTTCCAAGGGATTTCACTATAATCACACAAGATTACAAATGCTCAAGCCAACAGCAAGAGACTTCCTTTGCTCAAGTAACACCTTACAAGAGACTTCCAAATGCTCAAGCTCACCAGCAAGAGCCTTCTAACACAAATAGAAAATACAATGTTTGAACAACTGATAAATAATATCAGAGTTCTGAGAACAAAGAAATACAACTTAAATAACAAGATTATTCTTAGAATTCTTGAAAAGAAAACTAAGGCTCAACAACTGACAAGTCAGAAGTTGAAAACTGTTTGTCTTGAATTTTGATATAATCTCAAGTTGTATCTAAGTTAAAAAATGCTCTTTGAATTTTAGCAGAATAACAGCTCTTTTGTTCTTCGCAAGTGTGTTGTCATGTCTTCAAATTCTTCCTCCTTTTATAGATGAAGTTGGAGCGTCTTGAATTTGAGCGGACAATGATTAAATCAGCTACGTAGTACTGTACTATTGTTTTCATTTGAAATGTGCTTATCCAAATCAAGTAAAGATCAAAATCTGAGCCTTGATTTCGAATATTCGCCCAAATCAGGAAAACAAAGATAGTACAATAGTACAATCGTCATTATCATGAGGATAACGGTCTAAAAGAAATTCTTCTGCTCCTTCAGATCTTTGCCAAATAGATGATAGTCGTTAATGAGAATAAAATGTTCTTCTGGCGTCCTCTGCTGTTTCATCGTCATCAGAATCTACAGATATTAAATTTGCTTCTGATGAGTTCAACTTCTGGTTGACTTTGACTTGCAACTTTTGATGACTTCAACTTCTGGTGTTGTCTTCAGAACTTGCATTTTCCCAACTTCTGGGGATACTTTAGCATAGCAACTAGAACTTCAATTTCTAGTGAATATAAATTTTAACTTGTATATCTGCACACTAGAGTAAATTATTAGTATTCCCTATTGTATATTAATACTATTGTTATCATCAAAACTACTTGAGTTATATTAGAACCAACTTTGTTCCAACACTCATAATATGCATCTTAAATCACAAAATGTTACACGGGGTTGGGTAAAAAAAATTGCATGGGATCATCCAAGGTTGCCTTCGACAAAAGATAAGATATTGGAGTTGCTTCGTGGATTTGTAGATCAATTTCTTTTTGGAGCATACAATGGTATGGTTTTTCAGAATATGGTGATTATATATTATATATATAAATATAGTTTTCAATTATAAAGGTAATGACAACTGCGATTGGAAGAGAATCGAAACAACTTATGTGAGAGGTGAACTCTAAATCAAATTAAACACGTGTTTAATTTGATTTAGTGTACACTCAAATAGTTTATTTTCTTTTTAAAGCAAAAATACAATTGGAGATCGGAGATAATCTTAACACGGCACATGAAACTAGGAGTAACTAGAAAAGGAAGTTGGTGGTTTTACGAAAATAAAAAAGAAATATATATAGAAGTGTAGTGCTTATTCTGTTGTTTCACAACACACATTCTAATTCTACAATCTGCAACAGCATAGCAGTGTTGAACCTCTCTCGTAGATCGATCGATCGATCGAAAGATAGTGCGATGGATTCTTCTCACATGACCTCACTTCCTGAAGACATCACCGACGATCAACCTCCACAACCCGCTTCCGTTTTCGCTCCCGTTCCTCAACGTCCACTAACTAAGTAACACTTCTTCTTCCACTTCGATCTACCTTCCTTTTTTTATCACACGCGACGTCGTTTTAATTCATATTTATTATTTTTTAGGAGTTCTTCCGAAAAATACACACCCTTAGATTGGTCCGTTTATTTTGACAAAGAAGATGATGTTGCTATTCCTGAATCAAATGATGTTAGTTTTTTTTTTGCAAATTCTCAATCATCTATTTTTCATTCATTTTTTAGATTATTATTTTATTTCTAACATTTTTATTTTACTTATATTCAGGTTTTTCATGTTTCTGTTTACATGGTGGTGGCTATTCTGGGTATGTATGCTGCTCAATTCTCACTTACAATGTTTATTTAGTATACACTGTCAATCAATCATAATCGTAACGGGTAGATCATTACAAACGTTTGATTTTATCATAACTACTTTTCAAGTCATTCATTTGATTGATTGTGATTTGTTGATAGTGTAAAACATGTCAGACGTCGCTGATAGTGTATACAAATTAAACTCATTAATGAAATTAGAAAATTAGGTCTCTCCAATGAAATTAAACTCATTTTCAATGTTGTCCTTCAAGTGACATGGAAATTGGAACATTGTTGCTTATTAAAGTTATCATAATGTAATTAGAAAAATAGCAAAAGCTTTTAGAACTTTAGAGAGTTATAAAGTCTTGTTCTGATCTAGAACACAAACCTAGGAGGGAACCTTCAATGAGGGGAGGAGCTCTAAGGTTTTGGGGGTTAGTGTTGAAATTATGTTCTCTAGCAGGACAGATGTTTTACACGATGTCTGGGACAACTGTGTATTTGACCAGATGTCTCAGACAACTGGTTCGACAATTGGTCGACAGGATCAATATATAACTTTGCAGAATCGTAAAGGAATGCAGTAAACGACACACGTGTTTGTTAACCCAGTTCAATGCAAACTGCACCTAATCTGGGGGATACCAATCCAGGAAAGGAAATTCACTGACAATAGTTCTTAGTTTCCCGGTCTTATTTGAATAACACCTTTATTCAAAGCCTACTACTAAAACTATCCGGTGACTTTCTACCTAAGAGGATACTCCCTCTAGATATGAACCCACTCACCTCCCTCTAATTGGGATCCATCTTCTTTGTCATTTAACAATATTGTTGAATACAAATTCAACAATTATACCTTACTCTAAACCTTAGCACCTAAGACTTAAAGAAAGAACAAACTTGTGCAAATACACAAGTAATCAAGGTTGGAAAACAACTCCAATCCTTAACAAGGTTGAATGCAAATTCAACCGACTCAAACCAACCATTATGTGTTAATAAACATAGGGTGGTGCAAAGAATGACTCGAGCTAAACCCTAAGTTTATATGTGATTTTTAATCCTTGCTCTCGTACTTGAAAACGTAGCTTGAGTCTTCTTATATAGAGATGCAGCTCCGGAGATATGCTTGAGTTTTAGTTGCATCATGATAGGATATTTGTAACAAACTTTATAAGATAAAGTTTAAATTAAATCCTTTAAGAGTTAGTTATAATAAGATTTGTTTTAAATCTTCCAAACAAATCTCAACTAACTCTACTCATAGATATTATTTGTTTTTAACCATATAATTAGATTTGATCTCATCTAATTATTTCAAACAAATCTCAACTAACTCAAATAGAAGATATAAGTTGTTTTTAAATCTTCAAGAGTTAGTTATGATCTCAAATCATATCTATCACATAGGATTAATAACAAACTTTGTTGTCAATCCAAATCACAGCTGGTACTTGAAGATTCGCGCCTTTATGCATATTTGAAAGATACGCGCGCTAATGGATAGGCATTATCTTCAAAGTTGTAACTGGGTTAAGATGTCTTACCCGCATGTCTTAGGACATCTTGTTCGACATGTTGCTTCAACATGCTCTGAACCCAGTGACAAGATGTTTAGGACATCTTGTTCAACATGTTGCATCTGCACATCTTCAATATGCCAAGTGGTTTAGACTTTAATTACTTCAGCATTGGGGCTTCAGTTAAGTCACTTTGACCAAATTATTTTAGCCTTATGATGCATCCAATCTCAGAAGAACTACAAGTGTTGAGTTTGTAGAGAATGAGGGGAGGGGCTTTAGGGTTTATAGTGCTAGAAAATTAGTCGCCTTTTTATAGTGCTAGGGTCTTTAGTGGCCTTTTGGGTGCGGATTAATGTCTCTCCTGGTTGTCCCGGCATGCTCGCTCGGTAAGCACTTGGGCCCATCTGGCCGGTTGTCAAGACCATATGCATGTGTTTTTGGGGTACTGACCTAACGGCTAGTTATAATCATAAAAAACTAGTAACTAAAAGCTATTAACAACAAAATGGTAACTAACATCAAACCTAATAGGTAAATAACTAATCGGAAAACAAACATCTCTAACAAGGTGGTAGTGATGGATTTCCATTTTCCACCATTACCAACTTGATTTATTCATCACATGAAAGATCTGTGCTAAACTAGTAATTCTATAACACTACATCACCATTCTATTGTTGGTTATTATTACGCTCTCTCCGAACTTGCTTTCTGCAACTTAAGTGTGCACACATAGTATATATATAAATATATTTATGTACAATCACAAATGCTTTCAATAATTATTGCAAGAAAGCAGTCTGATAAAAGCTTCCAATTATTTCACAGGCTTTCATTTGCTGTCTCAACCGGTATAATTAAGGAGAAAGCTAGGGTGGTTGCGATGGACTTGAGAGGTCATGGAAAATCAGTGACAGATAATGATTTTGACTTATCTGTTGAGGTACAAAGTAATAAATAAACTAAAGTGAATACTTGTAAAACTTCTCTTGGCATGCCTTTCTCTGTTCCTCTTTCAAACTAAAATATGTTCCTCTTTCAAACTAAAATACTTCACTCCACTCCTTGTGGATTTCTGATATACATGTTGGATTTTGATATAGATTCTCCACACATTTCTATTTGTTTTCACATTACTTAGCCTTAAGCAGTATGCAACTGCAGTGCATTTTTTATTTGTTTATTCAAGTAGTTCTCACAGTATGTTGAAGCAATTTTTTCATATAATGATTGTTTGTACTTCTTACAGTTTCTGATGTTAATATCTCATTGATGTATCCCTTCCCCCCTTTTCTTTTATATACTATTTCTTCATTCCACAGGGGATGAAGACTTGTCTTCTCTTAGGTTTAATATGTGCATGGTACATTCAGAACTGCAATTATGCAGTAATTTAGTTATACCCGCTGTGGGTGTCTCAAGTTAAGGTTTGTATTGTGCATGTTTCGAAGCCATTGATAATGGAATCATGAGGGTTAATATGAAATGAAACAAGTCATTATTCACATGCTAAATGGTAATTTATAAAAGAATTTTGGCTGAAAATATGGTAATCAATAAAATAAATTTAGAATATAAATCACAGCATCACCCTTGCTCATCTAGTGCTGAGATATCACTTGCTCCTTTATTTGTAAATAGCATAACTGTCATTTGTAAATAAATTTAGAATACAAGTTTCTATCTGCAGCTGGTTCTCTTTTGAAAAACATGGTAATAGCACTACCAAACAATGCAAAAGGTTTCACCTCTTTATCTGAACTAAGAAAAACTCCACACTATTTAACCATGAACGTAGTATTTTATGTTTATTTTTATGAAGACTATGAACGTAGTATACTAAAGTCATAACTTAGCAGCCTTCCATAATTGGAATAATTAGAAAGCTATGTGACCTTCTCTTTGCTGGGGGTGTAATACTTTGATTTTGATGCACATGTGTTTGTATGTGTCTAATACTTTGATTCTGAGATATACATTATCAAAAGCAAAGGTAATTTTGATTTTGCATTAGCTATTGTTAGAAGTAATTTATATTTAAGGGTATTTTAGTATTTACTATGTTAAGTACTTTTGAACTTGTCTGTTAAGTTTTTCAATTTTAGGGCCTATGTGGCAAACTTTACTCTTTGTATAAATAGCTACTCTTTTATCAATGCAATTTAATTCTTCCTTTCATATTTGTGGCTGCTGTCTTTGTCCTCTTCTTACTATTTCATTGATTCATCACCTTGTACACCAACAAATTGGTATCTAGAGCTCCGGTTCGAATCCACGGGAAACACGAGTGAAACGTGAGTTGTGTGTGTTTGATTTTTGGTTCTTGATTTGTGTTGAATCTTGAACAAAAATCTGAACAGAATCACTTTTTTCTGATTTTGTGGGATTGGGAAACACGAGTGTTAGTGAGATTTGAGTGTACTGTACAAGGTTTAAAGATGAACGGAAATGGTGGCATGAGTACCAAGCTTCCAGTGTTTGATGGCAAAAACTGGAATCGTTGGATGAAACAAATGCTTGTATTGTTCGGTGCTCAAGGTGTGCTTGAGCTTGTCACTGAAGGATACGTTCCTGTTGCAGCAGATGCAACAGAGGAGCAGAAAGAGGCGCAGAAAGCTACAAGAAAGAAGGATCAGAAGGCGTTGTTCTACATTCATCAGTGTGTGAATGAGAGTGTGTTTGAGAAGATTGTTGATTCAGTGACGGCGAAGGAGGCTTGGGATCTTCTGACAAGGTGTTACGGTGGTGATGCGTCAGTAAAGAAGGTAAAGCTTCAAACCCTCAGAAAACAGTATGAGAATCTCAACATGAAGAACAATGAGAAGGTTTGTGAGTACATCTCCAGACTAATTCTGATTGCTAATGAGATGAAAGCTTGTGGAGAAACTCTTTCAGAACAAGTAATCATTGAGAAGGTATTGAGATCCCTTACCCCTCAGTTTGATTACATTGTTGTATCTATTGAACATTCCAAAGATTTGGAAACCATGAGAATAGAAGAGTTACAGAGCAGTCTAGAAGCACAAGAGTTGCGTCTAACTGAGAGAAAATCTGAAAGAGAAGTAGAGCAGCAGGCTCTGAAAGCAGCTTCTGAGAAGAAGCTTCAGAAGAAGCCTTGGTCAGAAGCCAAGAATAGATCTGATGGAGCTCAGAATCCAAAAACCTCAACTTCTGGAAAGCAGAAGTATGCTCAGAAAGGAAAAGACAAGACGAAGGTACAGTGTTACTCTTGTCAGAAGTTTGGCCATTTTGCATCTGAGTGCAAGTCAAACAAAGAAAGAAAGTCAGAAGAAGCAAATATAGCCAGAAGTTCTGATGACTCTGATAGTGAATTTGTTTTACTAATGGCTTCTGAATCTGATGATGTGAATTCAGAATGGTGGTATATGGATACAGGGTGTTCAAACCATCTTACTGGAAACAAGAAGTGGTTGGTTGATTTTGACTCTAGAAAGAGTACAAAGATCAGATGTGCTGATGATAAATATCTCAACGCTGAAGGTATGGGAAATGTCAAAGTTTTTTTGAACAATGGGAAAGCAGCATTGATTCAGAACGTGTGGTATGTACCAGGCATGAAAAGCAATCTGATGAGTGTGGGTCAATTGATTGAGAAAGGTTTTTCAGTTACTATTGAAGACAATCTTCTGAAGCTGTATGACGGTAATCAGAAGTTGATTATGGAGTCAGAACAGGGAAGGAACAGAACATTCAAGGTGAATGTTAGAACTGCAGACTCTGAATGTCTTAGTGCAACAAGTGTTGAGAAGGATAGTGAGTTGTGGCACAGAAGATTTGGTCATCTGAATTTCAGAAGCTTGGGGCGTCTGAAGTCAAAGAATCTGGTACATGGAATTCCTATAATCAAGAAGCCTGAAAAATCATGTGAGGTGTGCATGAAAGGGAAGCAACCAAGACTGCCGTTTGCATCAGAAGTAGCTCCAAGAGCAAAACATGCCTTGGGAGTAGTACATTCTGATGTGTGTGGACCATTTCCAGTACCTTCACTTGGAGGAAAGAAGTATTTTGTATCTTTTGTTGATGAATTCACAAGGATGACATGGGTAACACTCATCAAGTTCAAGCATGAAGTGTTTGCTGAGTTTCAGAAGTTCAAGGTGAAGGCTGAGAAACAGAGTGGTCAAAAGCTGAAGATTCTCAGAACTGATGGTGGTGGTGAGTTTAATTCTAATGAGTTTAAAACTTTCTGTGAGGAGAACGGAATTGAGCATGAGGTTACAGCTCCTTATACTCCTCAACACAATGGTCTTGCTGAGAGAAGAAATCGTACTTTGCTTGATATGGTGAGAAGCATGCTGAAAGAGAAGAAGCTTCCTCATCATTTATGGGGAGAAGCTGTTGCCACTGCAACATATGTGCTCAACAGATGTCCAACGAAGAAGCTGAAGGAAATAGTTCCTATTCAGAAGTGGACTGGAGAGAAGCAAAGTGTTAGTCATCTGAAGGTGTTTGGATCTGTATGCTATAAACATGTTCCAGAAGCCAGAAGACAGAAGCTGGATGATAGAAGCAAAGTAATGTTACTGGTGGGGTACCACAGTACAGGTGCGTACAAGCTTTATTGTCCAGAGACTAATAAAATTGAATTCAGCAGAGACGTCATTGTGAAGGAATTTGAAATTTGGGATTGGAACAAGTCTCAATCAAATTCTGATGTGAGAATCTCAGAGGATGGCTCTGAAGGTGAGTCAGAATCTGAAGGCTCTGAAGATGATTCAGAAGATGGAGATGACTCTGATGGTGACTCTGAGTCTGATGGTGATTCTGAATCTGACTCTGACTCTGAAGCCAATTCTGAAGGTCAGAATTCTGAAGCCAATTCTGAAGGTCAGAATTCTGAAGCCAATTCTGAAGGTCAGAATTCTGAAGCCAATTCTGAAGGTCAGAATTCTGAAGCCAATTCTGAAGGTCAGAATTCTGAAGCTAATTCTGAAGGTCAGAATTCTGAAGCCAATTCTGAAGGTCAAAATTCTGAAGCCAATTCTGAAGGTCAGAATTCTGAAGACAATTCTGAAGGTCAAAATTCTGAAGAAAGAATTTCTGAAGGTGCTTCTGAACAAGTTCAGAGGCTACGGAGAATCAGAAGCATCCCAAGAAGATTTGCAGGATTTGAAATGTTGCAAGACACTGAAGTAGACTCTGAGGGAGAAATTATTCAGTGTGCAATGTTAGTAGATTCTGAACCTGTGAGCACAGAAGATGCTCTTAAGCAACAAGTCTGGTTGCAGGCCATGAAAGAAGAACTTGATGCTATAAAGAGGAACAAGACTTGGAAGCTTTCAGAACTTCCAAAAGGCAAGAAAGCCATCAGCGTCAGATGGGTTTTCAAGCAGAAACTAAAGCCAGATGGATCAATTGGCAAACACAAAGCGAGGTTAGTAGCAAGAGGATTTCTGCAGAAACCTGGACTAGATTATTCTGAAGTGTTTGCACCTGTAGCAAGACACGAAACAATTAGACTGGTAATTGCAATAGCTGCTAATAGGAATTGGTCTCTGATGCATTTAGATGTGAAATCTGCATTTCTGAACGGTCCATTACAAGAAGAGGTATATGTGTCACAACCTTCTGGTTTTGAGAAAAAGAATCAGGAAGGGATGGTGTATAGATTGCATAAAGCCCTCTATGGATTGAAACAAGCGCCCAGAGCCTGGAATATGAGGATTGATTCATTTTTCAAGAAACAAGGGTTTCAGAAATGTGAGTTGGAGTATGGTGTTTATGTTCAGCACACTTCAGAAGGCAATATGATTCTGGTATGTTTGTATGTTGATGATATATTGCTGACAGGAAGTTCTGAACAAGAGATAGCTAAGTTCAAGAAGGTTCTGATGAATGAGTTTGAGATGACAGACCTTGGAAAAATGAGTTACTTTCTAGGGATGGAATTTCTATATTCTGAGAAAGGAATCATTTTGCATCAGTTGAAGTATGAACTTGAGCTTCTGAAGAGATTTAAGCTGGAGAATTGCAAAGTTGCTATCACACCCTCTGATACGAATCAAAAGTTGGATTTCGATTCTGATGGAGAGGATGTGGATGCTACAACCTTCAAACAGTTGGTTGGTTCTCTGAGGTATTTGTGTAATACCAGACCTGATATTTGTTTTGCAGTTGGAATGGTTAGCAGATTTTTGAGTAAACCAAAATGGTCCCATTACCAAGCTGCTGTCAGGATTCTGAGGTATATCAAGGGGACTCTGAAGCATGGAGTGCTATTTCCCTCTGAAGGAAGGACTGAATCAGAACTTCTGAGTTATTCAGATTCTGATTGGTGTGGAGACAGAGTTGATAGAAGAAGCACTTCTGGATATTTATTTAAATTTCTAGGAGGTCCTATTTCGTGGTGTTCCAAGAAGCAACCTGTTGTTGCTCTATCAACCTGTGAAGCTGAATATATTGCAGGCGCTGTGACTGCATGCCAAGCTGTGTGGCTTCTGAACTTACTGCAGGATCTGAAGATCAAGGTAAACAAGCCTCTGAAGCTGATGATTGATAACAAGTCTGCAATCAATCTTGCCAAGAATCCAGTGCTGCATGGAAGAAGCAAGCATATTGAGACCAAGTATCACTTTCTGAGGAATCAGGTTCAGAATGGAGTGCTTGAAGTTGTGCACTGTAGCACTCAGAAGCAGCTGGCAGATGTGTTGACAAAGGCTATCAAAACTGATCAATTTCTTCGTTTGAGGGATGGAATTGGTGTTGTCAGTTTTGTCTAAATATAAATTAAGGGATGGTGTTAGAAGTAATTTATATTTAAGGGTATTTTAGTATTTACTATGTTAAGTACTTTTGAACTTGTCTGTTAAGTTTTTCAATTTTAGGGCCTATGTGGCAAACTTTACTCTTTGTATAAATAACTACTCTTTTATCAATGCAATTTAATTCTTCCTTTCATATTTGTGGCTGCTGTCTTTGTCCTCTTCTTACTATTTCATTGATTCATCACCTTGTACACCAACAGCTATTCATTGGCAAAATGCATTTAATAATTCTTATTTTGATATGCATATGTTGCAGTATGTTGCATATTTTGATATGCATGTGTTGCAGTATTTCATAACATTCATAAAAGAAGCATTTAATAATTCTTATTTTCTCTAAATATGCTCTGCTTGATGATGTGGGGTATTTATTGTTGATGTTTAAACTTGTGGATTGGAACTCTTTGTAGGTTTCAATGATCGTACAGAATTAACAGAGGAGGAGTTGTACCAGTTGCGAAACTGCTGGGCATCTTGTTTTCTTGAGCTATATAACCCTCAAGTTGATTATGTTGAGAGTGTTGGTGATGAGGAAGAGAGCTAAGTTTGGTTATGCGAAGTTATGTGTAGTCTTATATTGATGTCAGGATAATGTTCTAAACTATTATGCGAATTGTTTTCGTTTTAATTTTAGATGTTGAATATTAAGTCTCATCATAACTATTTGGATGTTGAATTGTTTAGGTTTTAATTTTGGATAATTAATGTTAAGGAATGTTGAATATTATATGAATGTTGAATACTTTTGATTTTAATTTTGTATGTGTAATGTTATTTTTTAATGTTGCTTGTGGGTTAAATTTTTTGAATTTTGTATGTGGGTTAAAAAAAAGCAAGATTTAAAAAAAAAAAAAAAAAAGAGGTTTCAAAAAAAAATCGCAGGTTTTCCAAAAAAAAAAAAAATAGGTTTCAAAAAAAAAAAAAACGCAGCTTTCCAAAAAAAATAAATTTAAATGTAACATTTTACATCTGTGGAGTTTGGCCAGAAGTAAAATGTTGATGTGTATTTAAAAAAAAATAATGAAAAGGTTTTTACATCAAAGGAAGTTAGGGACAGAGGTAAAATGTACGCTTATTACATCTGGCTTTCGTCAGAAGTAAAAAGTGCCTAACTTACTATATCATATAAGTTTGCATCCCACTCTGGCCAGATGTAAAATGTGTCTTTCGCCAGTTGTAAAATGTACTTTTTGTAGTAGTGAAAGCTCTCTCATTAGGTGTGAAATCTTTCGCCCTAAAAATATCACTAACAAGAGGATCTTCAACCAAAGTGTGACAGTTTGTGGCATTTTCCTTCTCTAGGACTTGCTCAGTAACAACAATCTCATTATTATTAACAACTTTTGAAGGAGCAGGAATACTACTCCAAGTTTTTTTTATGTGTTTGATGTGTTTGCTGCCTATTGTCATTTTGTTCCTTATTTTTCTTTGGTGCCTCTGCAAACTTCATTGGGATAAGTTTGTTGCAATTTGAAATACGATGACCAACAATTTGACAATTAGTGCAATATGATGGTATTTTTTCATAAATCACTCCTACATAGAAAGCGAATCCTTCCCTCTCAACTAAAATAGATTCATGTAATAAATTATCCAAATCAACATCAATCAATATTCTAGCATAATGACCAAAAACACGGTTTTTAGTCGGTTCATCAAGAGAAATTGGGGTTCCAATAACACAAGCAATTTGAAAAAGAGTTATGCGCCTCCAATACTCTTGTGGCAAGTCACAAAATCTAACCCATACATGTGCATTCGATTGTTTTTGAGTTCCTGGATTAAAGTCTTGAGTCCACTGAGAATGTTTGAGCACTCCCGGTTTAATGTGTAAAGCGCCGGCAGACCAAATGTGTCTGAGATCCTCCGAGGATGAGAATTCAAACTCAAAATATCCTTTCTCGAGTGAGATCATTCTCCAAGCCGAGATAGATTTCCACAAATTAGAAAGAATAGAATAATGTTCTCTGCAAGAGGGAGCAATTTCTCATTTCTTCAAAAATGAGGCGACCATGAAGACTAAAATTGCAATTTTCAACACCTTTGGCATATTCTTTTTCAATAATTTTGATTGAAATTGATTCACCCTTAAAGCAAGGTTGTGGCATACACTCATAGAGAGTTTCCTTCTTATTGGGGATTTTCAAAGCTTGTGCAAAATTTAGACAATTGGTGTTTGCATTACTTGCTAGTTTAGAGATTTCAAAGTCTAAGAAACTCCATGGACATACAACATCAGTAGCCATGGCTGTAAAACAAATAGGCAAAAAAACCAGATACCAGAGCACAACAACAGCTACAGTAATACAAACTTATGAGCAACCAAACAGTCTCACCCAACCGAGAAAGTAGACTAACCTCTGGAGAAGAAAGCGATAAGAACAATCCTCAGCCGTTCTTGACTCACTCAACCCACCACAGACCGTTGGAGGAAGAACGAACGCAACCGATCTGAGCTTCCAACCCCAAAATTCGGGCGACGAAACACACAGATCGCTTTGCTACAGTGCCAGAGCATCAATCATATGGGTTGATTCTGATCAACCACCGTTGAGGAGCTGCTTTGAGACCGACCGCATGAAAAAATCTAGGAATTTCTACGATAAATCATCTCCATCGCACCTCTCTAAAATCAACCAAAAGTATTTTATCAATTTAAGATAGTGACATTGAATTGCATCACTATTATTTGTCACTTGTAAATATTTTTTGTTGCATACGCTGTAAGTTGTATTCTCATATATTATTTGTTGTTTAACTGATTTAGGATGAATAAATTATTTCAAAACAATTGATAATAATTTAATTTTAACTCATCTTGTGCGAATGGATGATATATTATTTTCTTTGTAAATTTAGTTGTTACGACTATTTTTAGTAAATTTAATATTTAATTCTTGACAAAAAAGATCAGCCCCATTGATAATTTATGTTTGGATCCATCCTGGTGTGTACCAAACATCCTATAAAACAATTAAGTTGTTTAATTCCTTAGTATTTCCTCTTCTCTTAAATACTTACATTTTGTATTTCTAAGTCTAACCAACTCAAAAGTTTATCAATCAATTTAAGAATAAGAATGCATTGAGTTTATTTTATCTTTTACAATGTCCTCTTCGGTAATAACAAGCTTGATCTCAATAAGCTACTATTTTTTTTAATACAATAGAGGTTCAAAAGCCCTCCATCAACTTTGTACAACTTTTTTATTGCCCAAAAAAATAAAATTGTACTAGCTACTTTTTATCTTGACCCAAAAGACCGTCGATATTTCTTGTGTACGGAATAGGCAGTCTTGTTATTTTAAAAATTGAAATTTTAGTAATTGATTTTTTATACACATTAAAGTTTTTTTTTTTTTTGGCTTCATCAATTCTAGTATTAAGTGGTTCAAACCCCCTCTCGATCGATTGCAGTTGCAGAAGATCGAACCGTGATTCTCTCTATCAAATTTAGCGTCCATAACTATTGAACCAAACTAATAACGATTGATACACATTAAAGTAATTTGGTTTAACTAGTTGCCAATCTAATTATATATTTGGATTTAATTTATATACACTAAAAAATTGATTTGAGAAGTTGCCAATCTAATTATTTATTAGGATTTAATTTATATAGGCTAAAAAATTTGGTCCATCAAATTTTACATTTTCAGACTTGTTTTTTTACTGATATTGTAGTTCTTCTGAGATTGGCTGCATCATAAGGCTAAAACAACTCGGTCAGAGTGACTTAACTGAAGCACCAATGCTGAAGTAATCAAGTCTAAACCACTTGTGCATATTGAAGATGTGCAGATCCAACATGTTGAACAAGATGTCCTAGACATCTTGTCACTGGGTTCAGAGCATGCATAGGTAGCATGTTGAACAACATGTCCCAAGACATGTGGGTAGGACATCTTGACCTAGTTCAGCTTAAAAGATAATGCTTATCCATTAAGCACGCGTGTTTGTTTTAATTTGGATAAAACGTGAATCTTTTAGTAACAAGCTGATATTAGGATTAATGATAAAGTTTGTTATTAATCCTATGTGTTAGATACGATTGGATTCGTATTTCATTAAGTGGATAGAGATTAATTCTTTATCTTTGTGGAGTTTGTTTTGAAACAAGTTTGTTTTAAAACTAACTCTTATTTGAGTGCATCTGAAAGACTGAAGATTATCTGAAGAATTGCACGCCTATATAAAGGACTAAACATAGAGCTTAAAACGCAACCCACAATAACTGAAGATTGTGAGTCCAAAGTTTTATACCCACTGTGCAAAACACTTAATAGCTCTTAGTATTGTTCTTGATACTTTGAAGTTTTGAGTCGTTGAATGTTGCCATTCAACTTTGTCTTTTAAACTGTGAAAGTTTAAAGTTGTTTTGTCACTTGGGATTAGTGATTAGAGGGAGTTGGGTAGGTTCTCATATTCAGGGGGAGTTAGCTCTTGAGTAGAAGATTACTAGGATTAAGAAAAGGCGTACATGCCAAAAGGTGTTTGGTAGTGTTGTAAGGCTAAGTATTGATTCAGATTAGTAGTGTTCACTTCATGAATTGATAACCTCCAGAGTAGGGCTTGTTATAAGTGCCGAACTGGTTTAACAAATTACTGATGTTGTTTATTGCTTTTGTCTACTTCAGTATTGCAATAACAAGTGATCCTAAAAACCCGTTGTCGAACCAGTTGTCTAGGACATCTGGACTACTGACACATTGTCCTAGACATTGTGTAAGACATCTGTCCTGCCAGAGAACATAATTTCTATTGGCATCAGAGCAGGCACCCTAACCTGCTGGGTGAGCTCCAGGAAGATATATTTTGTTCAAGATGGACAGGAGAGGATCAATCAACAGACCACCAATCTTGGATGGATCAAATTATGATTATTGGAAAGCAAGAATGGTTGCCTTTCTCAAATCCATGGATCAAAAAGCATGGAGGGCAATTATCACTGGGTGGGATCATCCAATAATCACAGCAGAAGATGGCTCCACAAGTCTAAAAGGAATGACAAATTGGAGTCCAGAAGAAGAAACTGAGGCAAGTGGCAACTCTAAAGCACTCAATGCCATATTCAATGGTGTTGATGAAAACATGTTCAAGTTAATCAACACATGTACTGAACCCAAGCAAGCCTGGGAAATTCTTCAAACTGCACATGAAGGAACCTCCAAAGTTAGAATGTCAAAGCTGCAACTTCTCACTAAGACGCCCCAACGTCTCGGTGAAACCGAAGTACCTATTCTAACCCGTTTATACCGTGAAAATGGAGAGAAATTTAAAATTAAATAAATAAATAATGGATAACACATATAACTCGAAACTTATTTTATTTATATCATAAAGAAAAAGGTGTATGCAGAAAGACACACTAGTTATCCAAACAAGACCTTGATTGTGCGATACTAGCACCTACATCGCCAACTGTATAAGGAGTAAAAAGAACTGCACACAGAGTCCAAGTGTTATAAGTCGATCGCCCCTGACTAAACAGGCCAAGATCTTAAATCTTGCAGCCAAGTGCACAATAATAATCCTTGTCAGGATTCAGGCAGCTGATCAACCTCGTGCGTCCCATACCACACGGCAGTGGACTTACACATCCTAAATGCAATTCTATATGCACTCTCAACAACTTATGGCAACTCAAACCCTAAGTACTAATTCAACTTCAAGAATTCATCACATCAATAAACATAACATACTCTAATCACCTAGGTTGAGTGCCAGTTTCCATCAATAACCTCAAAGTATCTTTATCATTCTTTCCTCACACAAACCTTACTTCTACACAATAAGTTCAATTCATACAATGAATAGTGTATGGTTGACTTCCCAGGAAAGAGAGGTAACCGTAAGAGACATAGTCTACCAAGTCTTTCCTTAGCCAGAACCCAACCGAATACAACTACTCAAAGTATCAAACTGCCTTTATGTTATTGGGATCTTACACTAACGATGTTGTTGTTTCTAACCTTAGAGAGTATATCTCATTCTTAGTTTACAATCACAATCATTCAAATATTCAAGTAAACATTTAGAAAATTGATCAAGTAATGCATGCACAACACAAACACAGATTATCATAGATCATTCATATGATAAATAATTAAGACCGGCGTAACCTCATTTAGCGATTCGAGGAAATCAACTAAAAGAGATTAAGCTCTCCTTAGTTATTTATCGGTTGTAGTGGCTGTGGGGACCACTACACACATATATATTAAGCTATTTTACGCTAACCATCCTAACGTGTACGAAATCTTGCCCCCACCTTAGCTTGTGATTAAATTCTTGAAAAACAGCACCTCTGATGGTAATCCTGCTAACAGCATAATTACCGATAATTCGCTAGTAGTTAAAATATGTAATTAAATAACTTCATGAAACTATAGCGACTAAAAATATTATTTTAGAAGCTTATAAATATCTTTCAAATAAAATCATAGTAGAAGTCTAGTAACGGCGTATAAATATTTATTATAAAAACCTTCATAAATACTCTACTAAATAAAATAAGTTAATTTGGACATAATTCCGACATCCTAATAATATTAAGAAAAACATTTAAAAATAAGTAAAGATTACCTTCACAAATCTTCGGAAGAAAAACCATTGTTCTAAATATATTGGCAATACAACGGTATACTAAAATTTACTCAACTCGAAAGAAACTGAACCGAAATATCCTCATTATAAACTCACTAGAAATTGAACTAATAACAAAATAACTTCACATACTCACACACACACACTTAACAAAGGTAATTTGAGAGAGAATCTTTTGAATTTGGATGAATGAAGGCTAAGAAGTGAAGCCTATTTATAGTAAAATTTTCTAGCATGAGGTGTACTTGTTTGCACTATTCATTTTGATGACTAAGAGTTTAAATTGGTGTGGTTCTTTCTGACTCTTCCAACGCATGATACAAAGAAGCAGGAGGTGTACATATCTAGATAAATTACTTAAAGAATGAAGAAATCTATTGTTTGAGATAGCATAAGATGCTCTTTTCTTGTTCATACGGAAATATACAAGAAAGTTCTACACACGAGGCATTTCATTTTAGTTCAATATCATAATATATCTATTAGTAACATAATTTAATATATAGACAATTTGTGGTATGTCACGTATGGTGTTCACTATAATAATTTCTAGCCAATAACTTCAGTAACTAATAACTAAAATGAAACCATGTGTAGTTTAAGAGAGATTCTAATATGGGCACAAACCCAAATAATTTTTCTTAGGCACACTCACAACAAAGGTAAAAAATTAAAGAAAAAATAATTAAAGTGAAGTTGATTGATGTGACTATTTTATTTTTCTTTTAATTTTATAAATTTGTGTATGTGTGCCTAAATTTGTGTCCAAATTCTTTGTGCCTAGATAAAAATTCCTCGTAGTTTAAAATCTAGTCTAGTTTAAAGGAAAACAAGTATAGTTTAATACTCTAGTTCAAATCTCTGGTTGATGAGATGAGATTAAATTAACTAGATGCCCGTGTTATATCAAGGTACATATGATAGCAATATATAGGTAACAAATCGTATATCAAATTAACTTAGCACACATAAAACTAACGTGTATATATACATACATATAATAACAATCAAGTTTTATATTTAAATAAATCAAATGATAATATAATATAGTGATAAGTATTTTGTAGCTCAAATTGAATGAAATCTGTTATTTATTTAATACACACAAAGCTCAATTTAAATTAAAATATTAATCTCATAGTGTAAATATTTCTTCATAAATTAGAGATAAAATAACTATTATTTTTCTCATAAATAATTATCCCATTTTTTAAGCCTTTTAAAAATTTAAATGAAAATCTATTGAAACCAAAAGTATATTAAACACGACAAAAATGACCAAGTTATAAAGAAATAAAATATTAAAATTTTAAGTAAAATAAAATATACCGTGATACGAAAGTCAGGATGTTACACTCACCACAAAATTTGAGAACTTGAGAAAGGAGGATGAAGAAACTATATCTGAGTTCAACACTAGAATACGAGATATAGCAAATTCAACCTTTGCTCTAGGTGAGAAGATACCTGAAGAAAAGTTATCCAGAAAAATCCTTAGACCACTACCTAAGAGATTTAATATGAAGGTGACTGCAATCGAAGAATCTCAAGACTTAGCACAATGAAGGTTATTGAACTTATTGGCTCAATAAAAACCTTTGAGATGTCTCTGGATGACAAACCAGAGAAGAAGATGAAGAACTTGACATTTAAATCTAAGGAAGGCCAAGATGATGATGAGCTATCACAGACTTTAGCTTACATTACAAAGGACTTCAACAGAGCCGTAAGTAAGCTGCAAGCCAAGTACGGGACAAATGTCCCAGACAAGAGGTCCAACATCAAGTCACAAGGCAAGACCAAGGGGGAGAATACTTCTGAGCAAAACAAAGAAGTGATGTTTTGAATGTGAAGGATTTGGACACATCAGACCAGAATGTCCAAACTTTCTCAGAAAACAGAAAAAGGGAATGGCATCTACCTTATCTGATTCTGAGGAAGAAAAAGAAGAAGAACCAACAAATAAAGCCTTCACTGGAACATTTGATACCAGCAGCAGCACGAGCAATGAAGATCTCCTACAAGAGGAATTGGATGAGAAATACAACAATCTCACCATTAAATGGGAACAATCTTGTGAACTTATAAGAAAACAAGATGAGGAGATGGAGAAACTAGCTCAAGAGAAGGAAGCACTAGAGGTTTCAACAACTAGCTTGAGAAAACAAGTTACACTACTTGCTCAAGAAAAGGAGGCACTAGAAGCATCAACAGCTGCTTTGAAAGAACAAGTTACCTTGTCAAACTCAAAACTCACTGAGATGACAAAATCGGTGAGAATGTTAAACAAGGAAACTGACATGCTTGAAGAAGTTCTTGAACTTGGTAGAAGCCCAAGTGACAATAAGGGATTAGAGTATGACAACTACAGCAAGGCTCACGAGAAGAAAATTTCCTCTAAGAATAGACCTCAGGACCAAATGTCAAACCACAAGTCACAACATCCTTCTCAGCACAAGCACAAGAAGACAGGATCCAAACCTCAACAACCTGCTGAACAAAAGAAACAGGTGACAAAGACACTTCATCTGACTCAACACAAGCAGAAAAGGTTTGAACAAAGGCCTCAGCCTCCAGCTCAACAAAGGAAGCATATTCCAGACCACATGTCCCAACATCATGCTCAACATGTGTCCCCCCAATACAAAGAGTACAAGGGACTACTGAAAAGATGTAAACATTGTGGAAAAGCTGGGCATCTGATTTCAGAATGCTTCTACCTCCATGGCTAACCTCAGAAGTCTAAATCACCAAGTCAGAACAAAAAGAAGATCCTATCTCCAAGGGTAAAACACAAGGAAGTTTTGACTAAAGTATGTAAGCCAACATCACCTCAAAAGGCTCATACTACTCTAAGAATATCTCCACATAAAAATTGGTATTTTGATAGTGGATGTTCTAAACACATGACTGGAGATGAGAGATACCTTAGAGAATTAAGGTATCATACAAAAGGAAGTGTTACTTTTGGTGATGGAGTTAAAGGTAGAGTCATAGGCATTGGAAAACTATCTGGTCAACATACTCCATGTCTAGATGATGTTCTACTAGTAGAAGGTCTCACTGCAAACTTGATTAGTATTAGTCAGCTATGTGAGCAAGGACTAAAAGTGCACTTCAACAATCATGAATGCACCATTGCTAATGATCAAGAAGTAGTGATGAAGGGGATAAAGTCAAGTGATAAGTGCTATACTTGGACACCTCACAACAATGGTCCAGAAATAGCTTGCTTGTCTGCCAAGGAAGAAGTTGACAACATGTCCTACCAGATGTCCCAACATTTGTACACTGGACAAGAAGCTGGAGAGATTTTGGTTGGGAGCGTTAGTGTGCCTCTGGGTATTCACACGCTCAAAAATGTGTCATAGACATTATTATAGAGGTAACGTGCAGAGTAAAGAAATATTAAAAATCTGCACGTAAAAAGAGGTAGCCTTAAGTTCTCCATCAATATATAAAAGGCTACTAAGACCTCATATGTGACACTACCAAAAGTTTCAACATCTTGTCAGACATCTCTTCCAAAACTCAAACTCTCTCTTCTAAAAAGAACTCTCTTCAACAATGTCTCAACAATCATCTAAAAACAACAGCTCTATTCAAGATGATTCAAAGACAACTGCAAATGAGGCATCCTCTCAAATGCCTAGGGTTGAAGACTTATGCGTTGATCAACAAGGGGTTATCACCAACGCTGTACCACTCAGCATGATCCCTCCAACAAAAGGCGCAATCAAGAAGAAGAAGACCAAGGGTTCAAAGAAGAAAAGGAACCCTAAAAAGACGAAAGCTCATGCAACAGGGAATGACACAGTTCAAGAACAAAAATCTACAAACCCTGAAAGCCAGCCTTCTGAGAATCAAGAATCATAAAAGATTTCAGAAGAGCCACATGTCAAACCAACTGATGAAGCATCAACTGATGAACATCAAGTCAATGTTGCTGAGCAGAACTCGCCTCCAGCCAATGAAGTTCCTCCGACAGAAACTCTCAACATTCCATCAGAACCTCATGAAGAAGAAGTTGATCCTAACTTGGATCAAACTATGTTCTCAGAAGAGGTTCCTGCACATGATGTCGAACCAAATGCTGCGACATCTTGTCTCGCTCCAACCTCTGAGCAAGAAAAGGTGCAAGATCATGAAGAGGAAGATGAAGATGAGGTCCCCCTGGCCAAGATTCTTCAAGGAATGAAGAAAGATAGTCAGCCTCAACAAGTTCTTGAAGAAGAAAGCTCAGACGAAAATGAAGGAGTACGTATTAGCATTCCAGTCAATGGAAAAGCTAAAACCTATAGGTCTAAGCAAGTGGAGACGCCTATCACTGAGAAGAAAGGGAAGAGGAAAGCTGAGAAGAAAGCTACTGGAGAAAAGACTTTTAAGAAGAAGAAACAGGTCGTTGCTGTAAGCGACTCTGAGACTGATGTCGAGCCTGATGTCCTAGACATCACGACCTCAGGAAGAAAAAGGATTGGAGGAAGAAGAATTCCTGCAAACATTCCTCCAGCTCCAATGGACATAGTCTCTTTCCACTATGAGGAAAGCGCCCAAAAGTGGAGGTACGTCTATCAACGGAGGATTGCTCAAGAAAGAGAGCTTCATCAAGATGCTCTAGAGTGCGAAGAAATCATGGAGCTTTTGGAGAAAGCTGAGTTAATGAAGACTGTCAAGGACCTGAGAGATTGTTATGAGATGTTTGTCAAGGAGTTCATAGTGAACATCACAAGTGCCTGTAGTGAAGGAAGTGAGGAGTTTAGGACGGTTCGAGTAAGAAGAAGAGATGTGAAGTTCTCCCCCACCACCATCAATGAGTATCTTGGGAGAACCACTTCAACTGAGACTGATGAAGCTGACTTAGTCAATGAGGTGACTAAGGAAATTACAGGAGGACAAGTGGAAGAATGGCCTAAGAAGGGATTGCTATCAACAGGGACTCTGCGTGTCAAATATGCTATCCTAAATAGGATTGGAGCTACAAACTGGGCACCTACCAATCATGGCTCTGGGATCACTCCAATGCTGGCAAAGATGATCTATCTAATTGGGACCAAGAAGAAGATCAACTTTGGTGATCATGTATTCAACCAAACAATGAAGCATGCTGAGACATATGCAGTGAAGCTACCTATTGCCTTTCCAAGCCTGATAACTGGAATGATTCTCAGACAATTCCCAACGATCTTACATCCTGATGAAGCTCCAACAAAGAAACCACAAGTCCTGAGCTTTGATTATAAGCTCTTTACTGGTACACATGTCCAGACATTGTGTTCCCAAGGATGAAGGAGGCTGCTGAAGCATCAAGCTCTATGCCTAGAGCCAACAAGAATGATGTTCTTGCTGAGCTGATGCAAATTTCAAAGACTTTGGGAGAAACCATCAAGACCAGCACAACAAGGAAACAACATGTGGACGATCTGATCAAGTCCATACAAGATGCTGCTGCAGAAGGAGAGAATGAAGAAGTTTGAGATGGTGAAGAAGCAGAAGAAGCTTGAAGAACAGACACTGGGTAATAGGTAAATAAGTACTTATGTATTTTTCCTTTTTTTCTGTTCATCTTCTGTAAATCTTGTGGTCTACCAAATGTCCTAGACATTGAAGACTTTGACATCCAACACTTAAAAAATTAATAGTGCACTCTTGTATGCTTTTCTTTTAATCAATGAATATTTTCCTTACCTTTGTCAAATTATGGTAAAAAGGGGGAATAATAATTGATGATAAGATAAGCTTTTTGGCAAGTAGAATCACTCTCTTGCTTTACGGATGAATAATAGCAAGCTTTAAAAAAATTAAAAACTAAAAAGCTATGCTAAAACAAGTGTGTCCAGAGCTAAATTTAAATGCTCAATATGATACTCTAAGAAGTCTAGTAAGTCTTGATCACTCTGATTAAGTACTTTCCGTTGCAACTCAAGACTTTGGTTCATTAAGTTACTAGGTATCTCATCCTTGGACTTAGAAAATTCATTGTAATGGATCATATGAAGACAAGACTAAGACTGTCTCATACTAGAAAAGGTTCATCACACATTCAAGATTGAAGAAATCCTGAATATTGAAGACACACAAAGATTCTGAAGATCAAAGACATTGAAGACCTGAAGAATCAGAATTGAAGATTGCATCAACAGAGATCAATTTGAAGATTGAAGAATTTGAAGATTGAAGACTGAAGAGTGCACATTCAACAAAGTGGTTAGTGGTTGTTTTAGCCATAATTTGCCAAAGGGGGAGATTGTAGTTCTTCTGAGATTGGCTGCATCATAAGGCTAAAACAACTTGGTCAGAGTGACTTAACTGAAGCACCAATGCTGAAGTAATTAAGTCTAAACCACTTGTGCATATTGAATATGTGCAGATGCAACATGTTGAACAAGATGTCCTAGACATCTTGTCACTGAGTTCAGAGCATGCATAGGTAGCATGTTGAACAACATGTCCCAAGACATGTGGGTAGGACATCTTGACCTAGTTCAGCTTAAAAGATAATGCTTATCCATTAAGCACGCGTGTTTGTTTTAATTTGAATAAAACGCGAATCTTTTAGTAACAAGCTGAGATTAGGATTAATGATAAAGTTTGTTATTAATCTTATGTGTTAGATACAATTGGATTCGTATTTAATTAAGTGGATAGAGATTAATTCTTTATCTTTGTGGAGTTTGTTTTGAAACAAGTTTGTTTTAAAACTAACTTTTATTTGAGTGCATCTGAAAGACTGAAGATTATCTGAAGAATTGCACGCCTATATAAAGGACTCGACATAGAGCTTAAAACGCAACACACAATAACTGAAGATTGTGAGTCCAAAGTTTTGTACCCACTGTGCAAAACATTTAATAGCTCTTAGTATTGTTCTTGATACTTTGAAGCTTTGAGTCGTTGAATGTTGCCATTCAACTTTGTCTTTTAAACTGTGAAAGTTTAAAGTTGTTTCCTCACTTGAGATTAGTGATTAGAGTGAGTTGGGTAGGTTCTCATATTCAGGGGGAGTTAGCCCTTGAGTAGAATATTACTAGGATTAAGAAAAGGGGTACATGCCAAAAGGTGTTTGGTAGTGTTGTAAGGCTAAGTATTGATTCGGATTAGTAGTGTTCACTTCCTGGATTGGTATCCTCCAGAGTAAGGCTTGTTATAAGTGCCGAACTGGGTTAACAAATTACTAGTGTTGTTTATTGCTTTTGTTTACTTCAGTATTTCAATAACACGTGATCCTAATAACTAGTTGTCAAACCAGTTGTCTAAGACATCTGGACTACTGACACATTGTCCTAGACATTGTGTAAGACATCTGTCCTGCCAAAGAACAGAATTTCAGAATATATAAACTAAATTAAGGAGTTACACTATGAACTTTTTTAATATTGTGATACTTAAAAGCATGTTGTGAATTTGAGAGAAACCATATCAATAATAAACTGATATGTGGGGAAAATGTTACAAGCAACCAAAAATAGGGTAGAGACAATAATGCAATAATTCAAAGCAATAAACAGTGGAAAAAGAACACAGATAAAATTGTTTACCCAGTTCGGTTATAACAACCTACTCTGGGGGAGTGCAACTTTATCTTCCACTATGATCAAAAGAGTAACGTACACAATGTGATCCCTATTGGGTTAGAAGAATTAATACCTAATTCTACCCAATGCCTGAATCTCTTCCTGTGACCAAGAGATTTAATTGACATAGCTACCCAAGGTGAATCAAGAACAATTTGCCCAAACCACTAGGATTATACCAAGAGCAATTCTCTCTAAAATCCTAGCTTTTTATTGATAGCAAAACCCTAAAATCCCCTTTATACGATTAGAAAATGGAAACCATATAAATACGTTCCCGCGCTACGCATCATGTGCAACTCCCGGCGCTTCATGCGCGTAGGAGGCAGCAACTCAAGGTTGCACCTGACAGTTCATGTGCCTCATGCGCAGGTGCAGTAGCTAACTTGTCTTCTGGTCATTGTTTCCAAGGAAAATATCAACAATTCTCCACCTTGACTTTAAAACGATGGTGATGCCAACTTCCTACCAACCATCATGCTTCCAACAACCCTTGATAGAATCACAAGTTGTACCTATACCCCTTCATCCCTCAGAATTCCTTCCGCCCTCTTGAAGGTTTTATCTCCTTGACTAACTTAGCTTCGTCACCTTCAATGGTTGGATTTCTCCCCAGATACTCATTGATGGTAGTTGGAGAAAACTTAACTTCCTTTCCTCTAACTCTGACTTTTCTGAACTCCTCGCTTCCTTCATTGTAGGCATTGGTGATTTTGACAATGAACTCTTTCACCAGCATCTCATAACAGTTTCCCAGGTCCTTCACAGTCTTCATCAACTCGGCCTTCTCTAGTAGCTCCATGATATCCTTACATTCAAGAGCTTCTTGGTTGAGTTCTCTTTCTTGAGCGATTCTGCGCTGGTAGATATACCTCCACCTTTGAGCACTTTCCTCAGAGTGGAAAGAAACTCTGTCCATCGGAGCTGGAGGGATGTTTGCAGGAATTCTTCTTCCTCCAATTCTCTTCTTCCCTGAGGTCGTGATGTCTAAGACATTTGGTTCGACATCAGACTCAGTGTCACTAACTGCTACAACTTGTTTCTTCTTATTTGAGGTTTTGTCTCCAGAAGCTTTCTTTGTAGCTTTCCTCTTCCATTTCTTCTCAGTGATGGGCGTCTCCACTTGCTTAGACATATACGTCTTAGCTTTTCCTTTGACTGGAATGCTAATTCGTATCCCGTCACTTTCGTCAGAACTTTCCTCTTCAAAGCTTTGTTGAGGCTGACTATCTTTCTTCATGCCTTGAAGAATCTTGGCCAGGGGGACCTCATCTTCATCTTCTTCTTCTTCCATTATTTGATCTTGAACTTCTTGTTCACGAGCTTGATCATGACCGGTTGTTGGAACATGTGGTTCGACATCAGGTGTTGGAGCCTCTTCTGAAGGCATATGTTGATCCAATTTAGGATCCTCTTCATGAGGTTCTGAGAAGATGTTGGTGGTAGTTTCTGACGGAGGAACTTCTTTGGTTGGAGGAGATCTTGACTCAGTAGTCTTGTTTTGATGGTCATTAGGGGATGTTGTTGTGTGTGCTTCACCTGATGTTCTAACATCTTGCTCGAGTTCCTCAGATGGCTTTGGTTCTAAGTCTTTGGTTTCTTGATCTATTTCTTTTTGGTCCTTTTGATCATTCTTCTCCACAGACTTGCCCGAGGATTTGCCCTTCTTTGTACTCTTCCTTGAGATTGATCTTTTGGTCTTCTTCATCTTCTTCTTAGCAGAACCTTCAGTTGGGGGAATCACGCTGAGTGGTATAGCGTTGGTGACGATCCCTTCTTGATCAATTTCAATTTATGAAACCCTAGGCATTTGAGAGGATGCCTCTTCTGTTTGCGTCTTTGAATCATCACGATTTGAGTTGTTGTTCTTGGATGATTGTTGAGACATTGTTGAAGAGAGTTCTTTAGAAGAGTAAATTTTTGAGTTTTGGAAGAGATGTCTGACAAGATGTTGAGACGTTTGGTAGTGTCACATATGAGGTTTTAGTAGCCTTTTATAGATTGATGGAGAACTTAAGGCTACCTCTTTTTACGTGCAGATTTTTAATGTTTCTTTACTCTGCACGTTACCTTTATAATGTCTATGACACGTTTTTGAGCGTGTGAATACCCAGAGGCACACTAACGCTCCCAACCAAAATCTCTTCAGCTTCTTGTCCATTGTACAGATGGTGGGACATCTGGTAGGACATATTGTCAACTTCTTCCTTGGCAGACAAGCAAGCTATTTCTGGACCATTGTTGTGAGGTGTCCAAGTATAGCACTTATCACTTGACTTTATCCCTTTCATCACTACCTCTTGATCATTAGCAATGGTGCATTCATGATTGTTGAAGTGCACTTTTAGTCCTTGTTCACATAGTTGACTAATGCTGATCAAGTTTGCAGTGAGACCTTCTACTAGTAGAACATCATCTAGACATGAAGTGTGTTGACCAGATAGTTTTCCGATGCCTATGATTCTACCTTTAACTCCATCACCAAAAGTAACACTTCCTTTTGTATAAGACCTTAATTCCCTAAGGTATCTCTCATCTCCAGTCATGTGTTTAGAACATCCACTATCAAAATACCAATTTTTATGTGGAGATATTATTGTAGGAGTATGTGCCTTTTGAGGTGGTATTAGCTTGCATACTTTAGTCAGAACTTCCTTGTGTTTCACCCTTGGAGGTAGGATCTTCTTTTTGTTCTGACTTGGTGACTTAGGCTTCTGAGGGTAGCCATAGAGGTAAAAGCATTCTGAAATTAGATGCCCAGCTTTTCCACAATGTTTACATCTTTTTAGTGGCCCCTTGTACTCTTTGTATTGGGGGGACACATGTTGAGCATGATGTTGGGACATGTGGTTTGGCATATGCTTTCTTTGTTGAGCTGGAGGCTGAGGCCTTTGTTCAAACCTTTTCTGCTTGTGTTGAGTCAGGTGATGTGTCTTTGTCACCTGTTTCTTTTGTTCAGCAGGTTGTTGAGGTTTGGATCCTGTCTTCTTATGCTTGTGCTGAGAAGGATGTTGTGACTTGTGGTTTGACATTTGATCCTGAGATCTATTCTTTGAGGAAATTTTCTTCTCAGGAACCTTGTTGTAGTTGTTATACCCTGATCCCTTCTTGTCACTTGGACTTCCACCAAGTTCAAGAACTTCTTCAAGCATGTCAGTTCCCTTGTTTAACATTCTCACAGATTTTGTCATCTCAGTGAGTTTTGAGTTTGACAAGGTAACTTGTTCTTTCAAAGCAGCTGATGATGCTTCTAGTGCCTCCTTTTCTTGAGCAAGTAGTGTAACTTGTTTTCTCAAGCTAGTTGTTGAAACCTCTAGTGCTTCCTTCTCTTGAGCTAGTTTCTCCATCTCCTCATCTTGTTTTCTTATAAGTTCACAAGATTGTTCCCATTTAATGGTGAGATTGTTGTATTTCTCATCCAATTCTTCTTGTAGGAGATCTTCATTGCTCGTGCTGCTGCTGGTATCAAATGTTCCAATGAAGGCTTTATTTGTTGGTTCTTCTTCTTTTTCTTCCTCAGAATCAGATAAGATAGCTGTCATTCCCTTTTTCTGTTTTCTGAGAAAGTTTGGACATTCTGGTCTGATATGTCCAAATCCTTCACATTCAAAACATCTTACTTCTTTGTTTTGCTCAGAAGTATTCTCCTCCTTGGTCTTGCCCTGTGACTTGATGTTGGACCTCTTGTTTGGGACATTTGTCCTATGCTTGGCTTGCAGCTTACTTAAGGCTCTGTTGAAGTCCATTGTAAGGTAAGCTAAAGCCTGTGATAGCTCATCATCATCTTGGCTTTCCTCAGATTTAAATGCCAAGTCCTTCATCTTCTTCTCTGGTTTATCATCCAGAGACATCTCAAAGGTTTGTTATGAGCCAATAAGTTCATCAACTTTCATTGTGCTCAAGTCTTGAGGTTCTTCGATTGCAGTCACCTTCATATTAAATCTCGTAGGCAGTGATCTAAGGATTTTTCTGGCTAACTTTTCTTCAGGTATCTTCTCACCTAGAGCAAAGGTTGAATTTGCTATATTTCGTATTCTAGTGTTGAACTCAGATATAGTTTCTTCATCCTCCATTTTCAAGTTCTCAAATTTTGTGGTGAGAAGTTGCAGCTTTGACATTCTAACTTTGGAGGTTCCTTCATGTGCAGTTTGAAGAATTTCCTAGGCTTGCTTGGCTTCAGTACATGTGTTGATTAACTTGAACATGTTTTCATCAACACCATTGAATATGGCATTGAGTGCTTTAGAGTTGCCACTTGCCTCAGTTTCTTCTTCTGGACTCCAATCTGCCATTCCTTTTAGACTTGTGGAGCCATCTTCTGCTGTGATTATTGGATGATCCAACCTAGTGATAATTGCCCTCCATGCTTTTTGATCCATGGATTTGAGAAAGGCAAGCATTCTTGCTTTCCAATATTCATAAAGATTTAATCTCTATCCACTAATTAAATACGAATCCAATCATATCTAACACATAGGATTAATAAAAAACTTTATCATTAATCCTAATCTCAGCTTGTTACTAAAAGATTCGCGTTTTATTCAAATTAAAACAAACACGCGTGGTTAATGGATAAGCATTATCTTTCAAGCTGAACTGGGTCAAGATGTCCTACCCACATGTCTTGGGACATCTTGTTCGACATGCTGCCTATGCATGCTCTGAATCCAGTGACAAGATGTCTAGGACATCTTGTTCAACATGTTGCATCTGCACATCTTCAACATGCACAAGTGGTTTAGACTTAATTACTTTAGCATTGGTGCTTCACTTAAGTCACTCTGACCAAGTTGTTTTAGCCTTATGATGCAGCCAATCTCAGAAGAACTACAACTTTTTAGGTAGCCCCACAAGATAAATTGCAACCTCTTCAGCCCCTATAGGGATCAAACATGTCCTCCTGAAGATACACTTGCATCCAACTATCATCGGGTTCTTAGATAGTCCTATAATCTTCACCAGCCCCTCTTCGACCCAGAATGCCTCCCGTAATCTCGAAGCCTAGCTTGTCCCCAAATAACCTTGGAATTTTAGGTAGTTGTTCAAGCTCCAACATCAAACTCTCCTTGTGCCCCACTACCTCTAGTAGCCCTACAAGATCCTAAGTTCGACTGTCGGTGTTCCCAATTACTTCTCAGAAGTTCTTCAATAGGTTTTGTACTTCTTCAGCCTCAATTGGAACATACCCCACGAGGTCTTCATAGTCGTACCACTTCGGTGAAACACTATTATAACACCCCGCATATTTATCTAGAATAATAATGGATTATTATTATTGGTAACCGTTATTATTACAACAGATAATTATGCACACGCAGGTGCTAAATACATCAGATAGTTCAGGAATAATAGCGGAAGACAACATGAATCACAACTCTAAGGGGAAACTAATACAACAGAAAGCAACAGGAAAAGAAAGCATGAAAGAAATGTCATCCAAAGCACAGCTACGAGCACACCAACCAGCATACCTTTAGCCAACTTGCTTATCTGAAGAAAAAAAAAATTGAATGGAGTGGGGTGAGACTACTAAGTCTCAATGGGTTCTACTACCCTCATAATGGCGACTACGCCGGGGCACCTAATCAGTCATAACATATACATTTCATAACATTATATCATAAAGCATAATAAATAAAACGTGTAACACAAATAATAACTCTTATTGTCTTTAACCGCAAGGACACTCTGAGGTGAGCATATCTCAGAGTCCTGCCATGTCCGACAAACGCGACGCATTCCGACATACAGCTCACAAATAATTCCGAATGGATACTTCCGATGGAAGTCCATAAGCGACATTACAAATCGCACATAACTGACTGATGCTAATTTAATTCTTACTACCATAATTTCCCAAACCCCAGTTCGCCATGAATACTCGCTATGGCGAGTTCATGCAGAAAGTCCCATGTTTTGCGAAATTCATCAAATTTTAAAGGTTACACCTACAATCCTCATCTAATACAGTGCAGAAATACAAAATATATAATATAGAACAGAATAGAGAGAAACTTGAGGCTAATTTCCCTCACACAGCTATAACCTAATAAATCCTTAAGTTTGCATGCATAGGCTAATTTCCCTCACACGCAGGTGCTAAATACATCAGATAGTTCAGGAATAATAGCGGAAGACAACATGAATCACAACTCTAAGGGGAAACTAATACAACAGAAAGCAACAGGAAAAGAAAGCATGAAAGAAATGTCATCCAAAGCACAGCTACGAGCACACCAACCAGCATACCTTTAGCCAACTTGCTTATCTGAAGAAAAAAAAAATTGAATGGAGTGGGGTGAGACTACTAAGTCTCAATGGGTTCTACTACCCTCATAATGGCGACTACGCCGGGGCACCTAATCAGTCATAACATATACATTTCATAACATTATATCATAAAGCATAATAAATAAAACGTGTAACACAAATAATAACTCTTATTGTCTTTAACCGCAAGGACACTCTGAGGTGAGCATATCTCAGAGTCCTGCCATGTCCGACAAACGCGACGCATTCCGACATACAGCTCACAAATAATTCCGAATGGATACTTCCGATGGAAGTCCATAAGCGACATTACAAATCGCACATAACTGACTGATGCTAATTTAATTCTTACTACCATAATTTCCCAAACCCCAGTTCGCCATGAATACTCGCTATGGCGAGTTCATGCAGAAAGTCCCATGTTTTGCGAAATTCATCAAATTTTAAAGGTTACACCTACAATCCTCATCTAATACAGTGCAGAAATACAAAATATATAATATAGAACAGAATAGAGAGAAACTTGAGGCTAATTTCCCTCACACAGCTATAACCTAATAAATCCTTAAGTTTGCATGCATAGTCTAATTTGGGGATTTCTAGCTACCTAGCCTAAGAACCCACCTGGAAATTGAAGCTTTAACCTTGCTTCTGGACTCTACACAGCTACTGCAACCCTCCTAGCTAATCCCACGGACTCTGGATAGAATTTGGAAACTTTGACTCTTGGAACCCTCTAACTTGCTCTATGAATTTGAAGTGTGTTTGATGATCAGAACTGGGTGAGGTTAAGGGGTTTTTATAGTGAGTTTTCCTGAAGTCTGAAGAGTGTAGAGATGGTTCAGATTCTAATTTGCATGTATTCTTATTGGCTAGAAAATTGGTGTGAAGGAAGTTGTTGTTGTTTTATGATTTTGCATGGCTTAGGAAATTGGAAGGGAAAGGCAGGCTTCAGACTGAGTCTCTGCACTGCAGTAGTTGGTGAAGGAATCTCAGAAGGAATACTGTTTACAAGAGGTGAAGACAACATGTGAAATGGGAGAAAATTGAAGAATTTGGAACTTATTTGAATATTGTTGTTTGGCGTGAGAAGAGAGAAAGAGTGAATGGCTTCTGATTCTGAAGTTTGAAATGAAAAGGGAAAGGATTTGCATGTAACTTGAATGGAGGGAGAGCTTTATGAGGTGTAGCTTTGTGAGGTAAAGCAAGCTTAAGTGGAATAGTGAGTCACTATGGAGGGAAATTGAATTCTTTAGTGTTAATTAAATCTTTATGTGAGGAATTTAAAGTGTTAATGTGTAGTTTAGTTTTAATAAAAATTCATAATCCTACACATAGCTCACTTAGTTCTCACAATTTAGTTAATTAATCACTCCTAATAATTTGAATAATTAGACAAAGCTCTAATTAAAAATTAATTAGGTAAATTAGAATTTGGGATATTACAATCTACCCCCCTTAAGAAATTTTGTCCTCGAAATAAAGAAATTTACCTTAGAATAGGTGATGGTAACTTTCTTTCATGTCGGATTCCAGTTCCCAAGTGAATTCGCCGTCTGGGGACTGAGCCCATTCAACTTTAACAATGGGAATTCTCTTGTTCCGAAGAGTTTTAACATCACGATCAACAATTCGAACTGGATCTGGTTGGTAAGTTAAGTATGGCTGAAGATCAATCTGTTCAAGCTCTACTGGCTGATATGGATCAGGAATGAATTTCTGAAGCTGGGACACATGAAACACGCCGTGTAGTCCTGACATAGATGGAGGAAGAGCTAACTGATAGGCTACAGGACTGACGCGTCGAAGGATCTGATAGGGTTCAATATACCTCGGACAGAGCTTCTTAGTTTTAAAAACACCGTGCAAACCTAACTTCGGTGTAACTCTCAAGAACACATGATCACCTTCCAGAAATTCCAGAGGTCTTCTCTAACGGTCAGCATAACTCTTCTGCCAACTCTGAGAAACTCTCATCTTTTCGTAGATGGACTTAATCTTCAAAGTTGTCTCTTGAATAATGTCCGGTCCTAACAGTCCGCGATCACCAACTTCAGTCCAACACAAAGGGGTCCTACACTTCCTGCCATACAACGCTTCGTAAGGTGCCATTCCAATACTGGCATGGTAGCTGTTGTTGTAAGCAAATTCAATCAAATGTAAGTGGGTACTCCAACTACCACCATCTTCTAACACACATGCACTTTATATACTCAAGCAATGAAAGATTTGAAGTAGCATCAGATGATAACAAAAGTAGCATCACAAGCTTCATGAGATTTTTAAAGGATGTTGTTTGAAGCTTAAAAGGTTTCGTTAGAAGGTTTAACAACAAAGTGACTTTTATGATTAATAGTCTTCCTCATCATCACAAAGTTCACAATGAGTTTTGAAGATTCAAGGAAGAATATGAAAATCATAGTTGAGGCAAAACCCATTTTTGATATATGTTTTATTGACAACAAACCTTATGGAATAAATGTTAAGTTTTATGAATGGTGATCTACTGATGTTTGCACTTGAGTTTTTGTAGAAAGATAGATATTGACAAAAGTGGATGAGCTAGAGGTCACTCACATCAACAAGTTCACTTTATATACTCAAGCAATAAAAGATTTGAAGTAGCATAAGATGATAACAAAAGTAGCATCACAAGTTTCATGAAGATTTTTAAAGGATGTTGTTTGAAGCATAAAAGGTTTAGTTGGAAGGTTTAACAACAAAGTGACTTTTATGATTAATAGTCTTCCTCATCATCACAAAGTTCACAATGAGTATTGAAGATTCAAGGAAGAATATGAAAATCATAGTTGAAGAATCAAGATTGAAAAACTTGCATCACAATCTACCCAAGAAAATATTTGATGTTATTATGTCAAAACTCACATTGAGTTTTGTTACATGCTTTGAAGATTTACTACTACAATTAACATCAATTGGAAGGATGCATATATTGAAGATCGTCAAAACCTACTCAAAGTTTTATCTTATCAAAGCTTCTTAAGATGAGAAAGTTTGAGAATGATCTTCCATGAGTTTTCAAAGGAGCTTATACAAAAAGCATAAACATTTTTATCATTCTCTAAACTAGAAAATGATAATCCTCATGATGAGTACACTCACGCCTCCACTAAATCATCTCAAAGATACTCAATGAACATGCAACAATGTGTGCAAAACATCAAAGAGAAATTATGGAAAGTTTTGCACCAACAAAAGATTTCAAAGTTGATTAACCAAAGAAAGAAACATTATCAACTCTTATGAAATAATGTTCTCATCATGAACATGTCCATTTCCCTAAAGGGCATTCATATCAGTTCAGCAAAATTACAAGAATCAACTTTGAAGAAGAAATCATTTCAAAAGTTGGAGAACGTTTTCAGAACGGTCTCCCAAGTTTGCGTGTTCAAGGATAATCACTTTTCCATAAGTCAACTTGGTACAAGACAAGCATGAACTTTTATATGGAAGTTATTTCAAGAATCATAACAATGGAATAAGTCATTTAAGCCAAGGAGTTAATTATGACTAGAGAACATTCTCTCTTAGTCATATTTAAGGAATCACAAGAACACATATTTTGGCAAGGCTTTATGTTCTCCAAGAACATCATTAATGATTTAATCTGAACCAATGAGAACTAGACAACACGCTGTACTTGTTTGTGAAGAGAATTTAAATACAAACACATGCCAGAGACCATCAGAAGAACATTCTCCAGACTCACTAAAAGGACAGATTTGATTGGACTGTTTTGCTTCTCTCACAACAGCTATTTTAATACTCTCAACTGTCATATTTGAAGTTCAAATATGAGAAGGACTTCTGCATCTATAAATAGCACCTTGGTTGCATTTGAAGAGTAAGAGTTGAAGCTACAAATCATCAAACACTTGTTTTGCCCAACAAGTCACAAAACTCTTCTTTTATTACTCACACTCAAGATCTTCATTGTCATCAATACTTCTGAGTTTATTGAGTAATTTTATTTGCTTCTCAAACTAACCTTTGAGTTTCTAAAAGCAAATACATCAAGAGACCACTTTTCAACACAATCCACTTTTAAGTGATTGTATCTTTGTCTCTTCATTTTACCACTCACACTCCAACTCTCTATCAACTCTAGGCGTGGGGACTGGACTAGCCTAGGATTTGGGTGAACCAGTATAACTTTTGTGTGTGCATCTCTCTTACCTTTAACTCTTTACTTACTGTATATACACATCACACATACCACTTTATTTACATTTAAGTTTAATTCTCACGCAGCAGAGACCATTCAGAGAACACTCTCCGAACTGGTAGTTTTATATTTCACTAGCATTTATCCAAGTATACACTTGAGATTAATTTTGTTAGAGTGCAGGTTTAAATTTTAAAAGGGTCACAATTCAAACCCCCCCCCCCCCCCTTTCTTGTGACTATTTCTTCCACTTCAATTGGCATCAGAGCTTTGGCTCTAAGGTTTGAGCACTTAACAGTGTTAGCAGTGTTAGAGGAAAAGATTCAGGAAGAAGTGATGTCAAAACCTACTAATCAAAGTGCATGCCATAAATGCAAAAAGAAGGGGCATTCCAAAAGTAAATGTTCTCATAACAAGAAAGTGCAAAGAAAGCTCACTTCCAAGAAGAAATCCATGATGGCAACAAAATCTGACTTTGATGATTCACATCTAGAAGAAAAGGACAGCATATGTCTCATGGTAAATGAAGAGGTAAAAAATTCTAAACCTTGTTCTTTATGTATAGAAAGTGAAGTTAAATTTGATAGTCTTCTAAATGACTCAAACTCTCTATCTCAAAAGTTTATATTTTTAGAAAATCAACTATTTGAGATTAAAAAAAATGAAAAATTACAAATCTTGAATGATAAATATTTTAAAACTATTCAAGAATTGCAATACTCTCATTTGAAAATGTTTGAACAACTTAATATTATCAATGAGAAACAAATCACTAATCAACTTCTAGAATGTTTTAAAATCCATGAAGATAATGTTGTTTTGAAAGAAGATGTTTTAGAATTGAAAAATGACAAAACAAACTCTGTAAAATCTATAGAAACATTTAAAAACATAAATGAATCACAAGTATTAGTTTTTGACAAAACTAGTTTAGATTGTAGAACTTTTCAAAAACAAAAGTCATGTGAAAGTTTTTTTGTTCATCATAAAGATAAAAAAAATACAAAGATATAAATACTCATATTGTTGCAAGTATGGTCATATTGAATCCTTTTGTTTTAAGAAAAATTTCAATAAAAAAGAACATTCTCATAAAAAACGAGAACAGTCTCAGAATGTTCTACAAATACAATCTTATTCCAAAACTTCCTATAAGAGATCAACTTATTATCATAAGAAGAAATCTTATAAGAGGAATAACACTAACCTTCAAGGACCCAAATCACTATGGGTACCAAAATCATTACCAACTTGTTTTGTAGGAGTGTCTTTAAGCAATCAAGAAAAAGTCTTGAGGCTTGGAAAATTGATGCTAAACGAATATGATTTTGGAAAGACAATATTTCAACACATTTAAAAAGCAAGGAATGGTGAATCTGCAACCTTTGGAATCATCCACAAAAACCACAAACCAAAGGTACATGTATCATTATTAAAATGATTTTGCATAAATTAAGGTGATTGACATGTTAAAGATCTAACACATAACTTCATTAAATTTTGTTAAAATTGGAATTGAAGTTATTTCATATTCATCCCCATGGTCATGATTGTTCTTTTAAAATCCTTATGTTTATATAGTTAGATGAATTTTAAACCAAATCATGTCTTCATGTGTTTTGAAAAAGATAAATAATTTTGTCATTATAAAGAGACTGCCAAGTAAGTATGAAATCTGTTACAAATTTATCCAAATTCTCTCTAATAGGACATGTTTCAAAAACTGACTGTGAAAATGATAAATTTTGTGAAACTTGTATTTATTGTTTCAAAAGTAGTATTTATTGTTTCAAGAGTAGTCTTCATTTAAAAAAAATATATAGTTTCAACCATTAACCTCTTGAACTACTTTATATTGTTCATTTGTTCTTGTCAAAACTACAAGCCTTATGATTTTGTAATACTTGAAGATTTATTCAAAGATTCACTTGGACCTTATTTTTAAAAGCATAAGAATGATTTCTTTCAAAGCTTTTAAGCTCCTTGAAAAATGGTTCAAACTTTAAAAACTCAAAAGTCATTTTTTAGTAAGTAGTGATCACTGAGAGATTTTGAAAAAACTTTCTTTCAAAACATTCTTTTAAGAAAATGTTTTTTTCACCTGATTTTCTTGATTTAGAATTTCAACAAAAACAGAGTTGTTTTAAAGAAAAATTCAATAGATGAAATATTTTTAATCAAGTGTTGAAAAATACTTTTGAAAGAAACCATAGACTTTGCATGCTATGTTTTTAGAGCTTGTTTCTATCTTAAGTAAAACTCCATGCCACTTTAAAAATTAGAAATTCATTCATATTATGCATTTATATTTTCATGTCATTATTATATACTTGGGATAGTAAACAAAACATTGAGAAATTTGTTTCAAAATATCATGAGCATATTTTTTTTACTCTCTCTAAGTTTCAAGTATATGCAATCCAAATTCTCATATTGTATGAAAAAATTATGCATAATATTTTTTGATAAGTTTGATTAGTCTCATGATAAAAGAAGCAATGGTGTTGGTGTTGATGTTAATAAACAACAATGATAAGAACTCATGGATCAATAGATTGAAACTGTTCACATATCATCTTAACAAATACATCCAAAGAATTGGAAGTTGGCTTACCATCATCCTCAAGATGGTACCACTCAAAGCTCCGTTGATATAATAAGATCGTTCTCTATTGGAATAAAAAATTATGTTGGTACACCGCTTTGAATTTATGATGAAATGATTTAACCATTGAGATCTTAAATGGAAATTCGTGTTAAAATGGAAGAATCTCCCTCATCAACTCTCAAGGAGGAATACAAGTTGTTTCACACGAATATGGAAGAATCTCCCTCATCAACTCTCAAGGAGGAATACAAGTTGTTTCACAACATATGTCAACATTGTCTATTTCCAAGAAAATGAAGCAAACAAAAGGTTTATGAGAATGACATGTTTACCATGTATCACCTTGATAAAAGATTGAAGATGGATCTCTCATATGATATTATCAATGAAGCAGGGTATGGAAAAGAGAACATACTTTTCTTTATGGAATGGTCCTCACCAATAATTTTTCTATCTACAAGATTGACTTCAAGAAGGAGAAAATGGACAATTCCTTTCACTTCAAAAATGTTCATTTGAAAAAGGAGATTGTTAATCTTGATGACTCTGCTCTTGAGGTTGGGAATAAAAGAAAAAGAAAATTTTTGAGAAAGAAAGTAGCTTGGATGAGTTACTTGAAGTTACGTTGAATCCGGGAGACCAATCAAAGAACGTTCTCCTTGCAAAGGCAAATAAGTTTTACTTGAAGATAACCAATTTCAGTCCTACCCCTCTTTTATCTTTACACCTCATTGATTTTAATTCAAGCATTGACATTGATCTTGGATTAACCTCTTCTCAAATCACTATTATAACATTTGAAGGTTTTACTTTCACAACCCGACCAACAAACCACTCTTTTCACCATTGATGAATTCTACCCAAGGATCTCTAAAATCCTTGTTAAGTTCTGAATTCTTTTTGAAGAAAATAAAAGATGAATATGAAAGTGGATTCTTGAAAGATCATAATGCTCTATTAATGGTCTCATGGAAAATCAAATGATGATGAAATCATAATGTTTTGACTACAACATTGAGCCGTGAGTAAATTGTTCTAAACACGGTGTTATCTTCATCCCTATTACATAAAGTTACTCTACAAGGATGATAAGTCTTAAAGAATATCTAACAAGATGAATTTACTCAACAATGGAGAATACGTCAAGGATGAAATTTCTATTCTCAACCATCAACAAAGTGTCCTCTATTTACAAATGACGAGCATGTGGTGAAATTACAAAATAATTAAAGATGCTCTCATCATTGAATCTCAAGTAATGAAATCCATTAAATAAGGTACGCAAAATTCTAAAGTTTTTAACATTTGCATCATAATAAGTTTGAATATCTTTATGCAATGTTATTATGTGATTGATTGGATAATCTTGAAATTTACAATGCATTATGACTTTTCTTCATACAAGTATATGACTTTAAAGCTTAAATGGTACATCATTGTTTTGTCATGACTTGTATATGCATATGCTAAATTCATAGCCTAATGCATTAAGTTTTGCACTCTTGATTCATACACTCTTTATGATATTTGCTCACACATTGCAAATTAATCTGTTAAATAGTGGTTACCCCCTGCAAAGTAGGTCGGTTTTGGAATACCCCCTGTAAGTTTTTTTTTTAAGATCCCCCCTTGCATTGTGGAGATTCTTTGGATTTCCCCCTTGGAGTGCCATATGGGCAAAGAATCTCCACGTTTCACCTACGTGGCACCTCCACGTGGATTTTAATTATTTTTTAATTATTTTTTTACCACGTGGCATTAAAAATTAAAAAAAAATAAATCTAATTTCTTTCTTTTTCTTTATTTTTTTTAAAAATTAATAATAATTCTAAAAATCAAAGAATTTAAAAAAAATTAAAATAGTTAATTAAAGTATTTCTTAATTTAAACAGTTAATTAAAGTATTTCTAAATTAAAAAAAATTAAAACAATTAATTAAAATATTTCTAAAAAATGTTAAAATGTAAACAAATTTATAAAAATCAAAGAAAAAAAAAATCAAAACATTATTAAAAATGTTAATTGAAGTATTTATAAAAATCAAAGAACTTAAAAAATAAAAATAAAACAAAATAAGAAAATTAAAAATAAATGAATTTAAACCTTCATAAGTCATAACACTAACCCAAAAATGAATTTGGTCTACAAATCTTTCATTAAAAATGGTGCAGCAACAACCCAGATCTTGTGCATCGTACAATAAATTTTTTTTACCCACAATAGCATGTATACTACTAATTCCATTTATTCAATTGATCCCTCAACTTGGCTTCCTCTTCATTTCGTGTCCATCAACCATAGTTTCTAGATTTGGTTTCAATTTTGCTTCAATTCCAATTCAAGAGACGTAAGAATTTTCCTTCACCATCGGTAATTCCAATTTCCAATTCCAGTTCCCAATCTTGTTCATGTTATGTACTCTATCTTTCACTTACTCATTTCAACGATGGAGAGATTTGGATCTAGGGTTGATCAATTTGGGATTTTGAGAGTTTTAGATTCAATTTGAGTTTCAAGGAGAGTTTAGAATGAAGAATATACAGATTGGAAATTCCAGAAAAAAGGGTGATGTTTGAGAGTGAGATTCGAAATCGCCGAGAGAGAGATTTGCGATAGAGGTGGGATTTCCGGATTTCGTGAGTGAGATTTGAACGGTGATGTTTGATAAAAAAGGGTTTATGGGTTGATTGTTGATTGGAGTTGTGGTTGGTTGTTTGAAATTTTGTTCACTCATGGTTGTGAATGGTGGTTGCTTGGCTGGAGTTTACAGTGAGGAGCGTGTGAATTGAACCAATTTGGAAAAAAAGATGATGAAATAAAAATACAAAAAGCAAAATAGTAATAATAATAAGATTAGAATAAACTGATATTATTATTTTTTATTTATAAAAATTAAATAATATTTCAATAAAATATAAACAATGATTTTTGTTCTTGATAATGTTCTTGTTGATGATGATGAAGATATTGTTAAAAGAAAGAAATTAGAAAAAAAAAAAAATTAATTTTTAATGCCACGTGGCAAAAAAATAATTAAAAAATAATAAAAATCCACGTGGAGGTGCCACGTAGGTGAAACGTGGAGATTCTTTGCCCATATGGCACTCCAAGGGGGAAATCCAAAGAATCTCCACAATGCAAGGGGGGGGATCTTAAAAAAAAAACTTACAGGGGGTATTCGAAAACCGACCTACTTTGCAGTGGGTAACCACTATTTAACCCTTTTTTAAATCATCATGCTAAGTGTGTAATGAATGAACATCATTGTTGTGCAAAATCACATTTCTACATCCTTGTAAGCAATACTTTTTCAAATATGCTATACTTGTATTGCTATCAAATTTTCGATATGGGATGTTTCATTTTATCAAGTTAGATTTTTCTCCATAAATTTTGGTTATATTTTTCAATGATCAAACTTAATTTTAAATGCTAAAAGTCAATTGAATTAACACTTTTCTTAATTCATTTATTATGGTCTTGTGGCAAATCTTTTAAAAGTACATTGATCACATTGTTGATCAATATTTTTTAAGTGCAAATTATGTTATGTGCTTAATGAAAATCTATTCTTAATGATCAATGAATAATTTTTGGAGTTAGTCTTTTAATTATTCTTCATGATAGACCTAAAATTTTAGAACAAGAAAAATGACAATGACTCGTGATTTTGATAATCAAATATATGTCATATTTCGTTATTACATAAGCTTGACTTATAGTGCACTTTTTATGAAAAAATATTATTTCTATAAGTCTTGAAGATGAACACTTTTCTCAATATAAAACTTTGAATGAAACCATTTTTGTTACACATCTTGATTAATATATATTTTGCTTGATGCAAGTGTAACTTTTTGAATATTGGTTTTTCAATAATTGAGATTTTGTTATGGCTTATGTAAAAGATCCTTCTTCAAAAGGTTTTAATGAATATCCATTTTTTGTTGGATTTATTATTTGAAGGATTTTAACAAGAGAATATATAATTGGTCTTCATGAGAATAATTTTGTGTCTACTCTTCATAAAATTAGAATTTGATCTAAGAATGATTCTAGCACATTTTGTTCTTAAATTCATATTAAACTTTTTCTCAACATAAAAGTGTTATTTCTACACTTGTGTGTAATGTTGTCATAATTGAGATGTGAACAAATATTTTTTTTGCAAAGGATTAAACTTTGAATATTTTGCTTTGAAAAAGAATCATCTTCAATATTAGAATATTCAGAAAAGAGAGAAATTTGTTTTTGACATTATGTCAATTTACTCTGATTTTACAGCTTCCTAATATGCGCAATTTTCTCTCTAATTTTAAAGTACATGGACAATTTTCAAATGATCCTTTATTCTTCAAATGACTACATATTAGTCTTGTCCATATTTTTGCAAATGATATTGTTTTAAAGGAAAAGATTATCTCCATCCAAATAAATTGAAACATTTATAATTCTCTCTAATTTTAAAGTTTATGGACAATTTTCAAATGATCTTTTATCCTTCAAAATACTACAACATAATCTTTGTCCATCTTTTTGAGAATTATTATATTATAAAGAAAACTATTACCTCTACCTAAACAAATTGAAACATTTAGAGAATATTCATCTCATAAGACTTAGGGGGAGTTTTCTAAATTTAAGAATGTGTGTTTATTTACAACTTACATTGTCATTGAGGTCAAAACCATTTTTTTTTGTAAAAATCAAGAGTGTATAACATCTATTTTTAAAAATCAAATGCTTATGTGTGTTTACATGTGATTTAAATTATTATTCATGTTATGATTGAAATATTGATTAGAATGATTATTAATCATCATACATGATGTGCTTTAATGTTTAAATGCAAACTTGAAAAGTTTGATATGTTAATGAACTTCTAGATTACATGATTTTTGTGCACAATACATTTCTACTCTTGAATTCTATCATTGCACTTCATATTTTAAATTATCCCCAATACTTTTTGATAGATGACAAAAGGGGGATATATATATATATATATATATATATATGATGGGAGAGAATTGTTAGATGAAACTAACTAATGAAGAATGTTTGAATTAACCTCTTGCATGTATTTAGGGGGAGTTTAATTAGAATGACAAATATTAAACTCTTGCATGTGTTTAGGGGGAGTTTAATTGAATATCTATGAACATTCTTGCATTTGTTATTATATCCATCCATAAAACATAAGATTTATTCAATAGGTTTGTCATCATCAAAAAGGGGGAGATTGTTGAGGCAAAACCCATTTTTGATATATGTTTTATTGACAACAAACCTTATGGAATAAATGTTAAGTTTTATGAATGGTGATCTACTGATGTTTGCACTTGAGTTTTTGTTGAAAGATAGATATTGACAAAAGTGGATGAGCTAGAGGTCACTCACATCAACAAGTTCACTTTATATACTCAAGCAATAAAAGATTTGAAGTAGCATCAGTTGATAACAAAAGTAGCATCACAAGCTTCATGAAAATTTTTAAAGGACGTTGTTTGAAGCGACTGAGTCTCTGCACTGCAGTAGTTGGTGAAGGAATCTCTGAAGGAATACTGTTTACAAGAGGTGAAGACAACATGTGAAATGGGAGAAAATTGAAGAATTTGGAACTTAGTTGAATGTTGTTTGGCGTGAGAAGAGAAAAAGAGTGAGTGGCTTCAGATTCTGAAGTTTGAAATGAAAAGGGAAAGGATTTGCATGTAACTTGAATGGAGGGTGAGGTTTATGAGGTGTAGCTTTGTGAGGTAAAGCAAGCTTAAGTGTAATAGTGAGTCACTATGGAGGGAAATTGAATTCTTTAGTGTTAATTAAATCTTTATGTGAGGAATTTAAAGTGTTAATGTGTAGTTTAGTGTTAATAAAAATTCTTAAGCCTACACATAGCTCACTTAGTTCTCACAATTTAGTTAATTAATCACCCCTAAGAATTTGAATAATTAGACAAAGCTCTAATTAAAAATTAATTAGGTAAATTAGAATTTGGGATATTACAACTATCACTCTCCTCTCTATCTCATACTAGATAGCCAAGAGCTAATGTTGGTTCGCATCCTCCAGTCCCACTATCGGAAGGCTCCAATTCAACCTGAAACTCCTCCAAAGTCTTAAACCCGGTACTTCCATTATGAACCCCACCTTGCAATTTGAAAAACCATCCAACTTATTCTGAAACAACCCTAAAATCTCATAACTCAATCATGTCAAGAGAGGCACTAGAGTCTAGAGTCTCACAAAAAGGTAAATTTTGATGTTTCTTGCAAATGAAGAAACCTTTTTTGTATTTTTGAAAACAAAGGGTAAAAATGGAAATGAAAATATTATTAGATAAAACATTAGAAAAATGAATAAGTTTGATAAAAAGGAGGTTTTAAAAAAATTGGTGATGTATTAAATGCAAAAGGTAAAAAAAACAATAATCTAAAATTAGATGAAATAAGCGGCGTAAAAGAAATTAAATACTACTTTTGATATTTTTGATTTAAAGGATAAAATAATAATAATAATAATAAAAAGACAATATGATATTTATGAGAAAAAAGAAATTAAAGTTGAGGAGGGTCAAAAAATGGAGTATGACATATGCCCCTATTTAAGTTTCTTCTATCGGAGATTTGAAAAAAAAGAAGATGGTTTTTGATGTTTTTTGTTTTGATTCGACGGTAGAAACACTTAAATACAAAATACACCATTTTTTGACCGGCCTAAACTATAAAATGCTTATGATGTGATGTTATTTATTTTAGACAATGAGAATTATCTGACCGGGAAAGAAACAAATTCGCTGGGGAACAAGAGTAGTGAAGACAGAAAGCGGTAAAGTCTTGTATGCGGACAGAAAGCAGTAAAGTCCTATGTATGGACATAAATAAAGACAGAAAACAATAAAGTTCTGTGTGTGGACAGAAAGTAGTAAAGTCCTGTCTGTGGACAGAAGTAAAGACAGAAAGCAATAAAGTCTAGTGTAGGGACAGAAGTAAAGACTGAAAGCAATAAAGTCTAGTGTGAGGATAGAAGTAAAGACGGAAAACAATAAATTCCAATGTGAGTACAAAAGTAAAGACGGAAATCAATAAAGTCCTATGTAGGGACAAAAGTAAAGACTGAAAGCGATAAAGTCCAATGTGAGGACAGAAGTAAATACAATGTCTACCAACATTGTGGGACGGTAAGGACACAACCAGGAAATAAATTGTCTGTTGTCATTGTGGGAGAGCGAGACAACCAAAAAGATAATTGTCTTGACCAGACATACTAGAGATGACTTCTTTTGGGGAAATTAAATGTAAGTTTGCAGTTGATCGTTTGTAAAACCTGCAACTTGAAATATGTTTAATGATGACATCTCTGGACCAGAAACACTGAAGATGACTCTTTCTGATGTATTAAAACAAGAATCATGATGGTCAATGCAATATGTATGAATGATTTTGTTTGCATATTGAATGTGAGTATGGATGTATGTATGGATGTATGAATGATTGTATATATGAATTTATGTTATGAAACTTGTATTTGTATGACTGGGTGACTGCATATGACTTCGACAAGATAAGACTGGGTAGGTAAGATATGAGCTGAACCAACGTATCCGTACAACCACTCGACAGTTTTTCTTTGGGGATAACACCCTTGTAGATAAATCAGATCATCGAGGCAAGGCCCGACATAATGTATCAGTTGATGGTTAAAATGATTGTTTCTTGGGGATAAAGCCCATTAGTCAGGAGTCTGGGAGAAGTTGCCATTTTATAAACCGAAACAGAACCTTTTCTTATGGTCATGCTTCGATAGTCATGCTTTTTTTTTCTTTTTTGTTTTGTTTTGAAATCCCTAACTTTTGCCTGGATCGACCTTTTAGGTTTTCAATCCACCGGGAATGTATTTTTTCTTTTTCTCTTTTTTTGTTTGCCCGCCCTTTCAGGCAAGAGAATATATCAAACTCTCTCCAGATCCTTCTTGGGCGTGAAAACCCATTCCCATCCATCCAAAGATTTTGCATGCAATTTCTTCTTCCCATAAGTTGTAGTCTGAATCATGAGCTAAATCCCAAGGTAATTAAATCTTCCATTATCTTGTGTTCGCCTAACTACCACTTTTACAATTCTATGGTGTTAATTCTTCAACTTGTAATTTTTATGTGCAAGTATTCTCTTTATTGGATATTCCTTGAAATCTCAAGATTGAAAGTCAGAATATTTCAGATTTTACGAAAAAATATATTTTTGGAGAATATTTGACTTGGATTGTGTTTGGTTTTAAATTGGATATATTTTAATACAATATTGAGAGATTTAGTTTTATTTTAAAAGATTGTCTTTTGAAATAAGTAGGCATATATTTTTCTATAAATAGAGATTGCTTTTGAAATTCCTGGCACGCTATGCACGATGTGCGATACGATGTGCTAAGCACCTTAATAGCTCTATCACATAATAATGCAAAGCAAATAAAACAAAACAAATAAAGGAGACAGAGTATTTGTTAACCCATTTCGGAACACAACTGATTCTCCAGAACAGGAAATTGTTGAAGAAGATCAACCTGCTGAGGTTGAAGAACCTGAAGATGATACCCAGCCTGACAAGGGTAAAGAAGCCAAAGGTTCTGAAGATGTGGAAGACTCCAATCCTTCTGACAAGGATATGGATGGAGATACCAAAATTGTGGATGTGGAGGATTATGATTCTGACCTCCCTCTGAATATGATTGCTGAAGACAACATTGCTAGAAGGACCAGAAGTGGAAAGGGTCCTGCTACTGTTGAAAGATCTCCTGCTGCTACCAAGGAGAAGAAGAAGCCTGTCAAGAGGCAAGTTCTGTATGGTCCCAAGAAGGGATACAGTAAAGCTGCGGTTCCACCTACCAAGAAGAAGACTCAGAAAAGAAAAGAGGCACCTACAAGTGACTCAGAGTATGATGTGGAGCAGGATGTAGCTCACATCAGTGAGTCTGAAGAAGAAACTGCTGAGGAGCGCAATGTGGAGCTTGATGTGGTCCACATTGAGTCTGCTGTGCAAAAGAGCTATGGGAAGAAGAAAATTCCTCAGGGAATACCTGATATCCCTGTTGATCTGATTTCCTTCCACAATCCTGCACATGCTGGAAAATGGAAGTACATTGCTCACAGAAGGTTAGCTCTGGAGAGGGAGCTGAGTGTTGAAGCCTTGCAGTGCAAGGAAGTTATGAGGTTGATCAAGCATGCTGGCTTGATGAAAACCGTTTCTGGGCTGAGTGACTGCTTTGAGAAGGTAGTCAAAGAATTTTTGGTAAACATTCCTGTTGGCTGTGATAAGTATCAAACAGTCTTTGTGAGAGGAAAGAAAATACATTTCTCTCCTGCTGTTATCAACAAATATTTGGGCAGAAGTGAAGAGCCCTTTGCTGAGATGGAGGCCAATGACAACTACATAATCAAGGCCATCACTGCTAGAAAGGTCAAGACTTGGCCTAAGAAGGGAAAATTGCAAGCAAGCAAGCTCACTCCAATCTACAACATCATGAACAGGACTGCTGCTGCTAACTAGGTACCTACCACACACAACTGTGATGTGGCTACAGGTTTGGCTAGGTTCATCTACACTGTAGGTAACAAAATTAATTTTGATTTTGGTACTTATATTTTTTATCAGACTGTCAAGCATGTCAAAACCCTAGCTGTCAAACTACCCATTGCTTTTCCTTCCCTGTTGTGTGGAATCATATTGAGCCAGAGACCTGATGTTCTGGGCAAGGATGATTTGTCTTGCAGAAGAGAGTCTGCTATTTCTTTTAGTCTCAAGCAGTCTGATGTGACTCCTGATGTGGGCACATCCAGCTCAACTAATGCAATGTCTAGAACAGACATGATTGCTGCTTAAAAGGAGACTTGTAAGGCTCTGGATGAGAAGAAGACCAAGCTGGAACCAGTCATTGCTGGACTGGAGCTTGAGGATGAGCAAACAATGGCTGAGGATGAGGAATTGGAGGAGGAGGAGCCCAATAACTCTGAAGCTGAGGAAACTGATGGGAGCCAGGATATTTGAATCTTTATAATTCATTATTTCCCTGTACTCAGTATTTCCTGTTGTTTTTTGCTTGTATTTTGTGGGTTATGCCCTGGATTTCTGTAGCACTTTTGTGTGCCTGATCTGTACTTGCTGCACTAATAATGGCCTGAGAGCCTTTTACTGTTCATGCACCATCATCTCTACATCTCATGCTATCTGCATTCTATGGTGTTTCACTTACTCTCTATGTGTTTGACTATATTTGTCAAAATTATGGCTAAAAAGGGGGAGTAAAAATTAAAATGAACAATTCTTTGAAGTCTTAACTGCAGCAAATTGTGATGTGTGGCACATCTGACTACACATCTTGCATACATGCGTATTTTTCTTCAAATATTTTCTCAACAAATTTTTTGAAGAATTAGTTTTCTAAAGCATGTTTTTCTGAAGACTTAATATGTACATTTTCAACTGGGTGATGCATTCTTAAGAAGTTCAATTGAAGATGTTTATTTGTGTGATGTTTGACACATCTGTGAAGTTTTAACTTGGTCATGCATTCTTAAGAAGCCAAGTTTAAAACATCTCTATATCTCTCTACTAGGTCATGCATTCTGAAGAAGCCTATAGGGAATATGAGATTTAGGGGGAGTACTTGGAAAGTGCTCTAGTTCAAAGGGGAATAAACTACTACTGGGTTTGCTACCCTCCCTTATGTGTGCATGGAATCTCATGCTTGTATGTGTCTGAGAATTTATTTTTCTCAGTCTTTGGGAATTTATTTTTCCTATCTTGTGAGAGTTTATTTCCCTCTTTGTTTGTGAGGCTCTTATCCGCTGCTGCATGCCTCTGATGTGCCTACACATCTCTCCAAGGTTTGTTGGGTGACTCAAAGATTATTTTAGCCCAAAATTTGCCAAAGGGGGAGATTGTTGAGGATTTTAGGGTGTTGGCTTCATTTGGTAAAATAAGCCTAATTCCATGATGTGGAGCATGATGTGTGGCACATCAGGTTTCACATCTGGACGCCCTAGCTGGATGCGCTTTTATTTATTTACACGCGATCTTTTGAAAAGTTTTGTTTTTCAAATTAAATCGTGCCAGCTTGCGCGCCAAGGAACAAGATAATCTTTCATGGTTCTGTTTTATTTTATTGGCCGACTTTGATCAAAAAGATTTAAAACAAACAATTAAAAGATTATGATCAAATAAATCTCAAGAAGAATTTACAAAGGCCAGCTGTCAACATTGAAGATCCAAGCCCATGAATCTTGTTCTATATAAAGGAAGACCGAAGACACCTTGAAGTACGAAGCCAAGAGTTAAAGAAATCGAGTCTTAGGTCTTAGTCTGTTCATTGTTATTTGTGAGCCTTCACTTGGATCATAGTTTTGATACAAGTAAGGACTGAGTTTTTAGAGTTGTAATCTCTAGGTTCCTTCTCCAAAGCTTTGAAGCAAGGAGTTGGATTGTGCAACACTCTAAGCCTTTAGGTACGAGTGCTTTGCTTGTCTAGGAGTGTGTCTCCATCTGAGTGTGTTTATTAAATCCTTACTGGGTAAGGTTGAGGGGGAGTGAGCAGAGGTTCTCATATCTAGGAGTTCCTAGGTAGAATTAGCACGGGTAGTTATTAAGTGAGAAGTTGTAAACCGGGGAGTTTAACTTTGAATTGATACTACCATAGTGGATTCATCCCTGGATTGGTATCCTCCAGAATAGGGCTTGTTATAAGTGCCGAACTGGGTTAACAAACTCATCGTGTTTTATTGTTTCCTGCACTTTATATTGTTTACTTGTTCATCAAGTTCAGCATGTTCACGATGTTGACACATTAGGCTACACATCGTACTATTCCTAAAGTGTACACATCGTGCTACACATCTGACACTTGCCACTAGAATTTCAATCACCATTATCATGACTTGCACTTGACCTTTCTAATAATGATACCTTGAAAGCTTTCAACTCTTCTTCCGTTTCGGAAACTTTCTTTTCAAGAGCTTTGTTAACTTTTATAATTTCTTTTAATCATTTGAAAGCTTTCCTAGTTTCACTACATAGATCCTCAAACGCACTTTGCAAATCATGATATTCTAACGAAGTATATGAGCTAGAGGGATTTTGGTTTACCTTTTTGGGAGCTTTATCCTTCTTTTTGTGATGATGAGTTGTGAAGCATACATTAGCCACTTCGCCTTCATCACTTGAACTGGAGCTTGATGATGAATGAGATGAAGAGCTACTACTCTCCCATGCAACATAAGCTTTCTTTCCTTTGCTCCTCCTTTTGTTTGAAGATGACTCCTTCTCTTTTCTCTTGAGATTAGGACAATCCGGCTTGTAGTGACCAACTTGGCCGCACTCATAGCATATCCTTTTCTTGGAGTACCTAGCATCTTCATTCTTCCGGTGGTAACCACTATCTTTCCGAAACTTCTTAAGATTGTCATCGGAGTGCCTTATCCCATTCTTTCTCACATATCTATTATAGCGTCGAACGAAGAGCTCCATTTCCTCATCATCGGAATCGTCTTCGCTTGAGCTACTTTCCACTTGCTCAACCTTTTTGGACTTGGATGTGGAGGGCTTTAGAGCAATGGACCTCTTATCCTTTTCTTTTTTCTTTTCGTTGTGTTTCTCCTTTTTCCCACCTTTCTCATGCTTTTCCAACAAATTAAGCACTTGTTCATGTTCCGTTAGCTTACCGAATAAGGTTGTGAGACTTAAAGTTGTAAGATCATTCGCTTCTTTGATTGCGGTGACCTTTGGTTGCCATGACCTATTAAGACATCTCAAAATCTTATTAGTAGCATCTTGATTAGTGATTGGTTTACCTAGACCATGTAACTTGTTGGTAATTTTTACAAATCTTTGTTGCATATCCGCAATGGTTTCACCATCTTGCATATGAAACAATTCGAACTCTTGAGTTAATGTGTTTATTTTGGATATTTTGACCTCATTAGTACCCTCAAAATGAGTAACTAATGTATCCCACATTTCTTTGGCCGAAGAACAATGCGACACTTGATAAAATTGTTCAATCCCAAGGGATTTGTCGCGGTGATTTTTGGATGTCGAGCTATTAATTAGCTTCGGATCGCAATTTAATGTTCCACCACCGATCTTTAATTTTTTCGAGGGAAAGGGGAAAAGTTCGTGAAATACCCTATTTTTAGAGATCAAGGTTCGGGGGTTAGTTATACGAAGGGAAGGTACTAGCACCCTAAGTATCTATAGTATCCTATAGGAACCTCTTGTTTTATCTATCTATGCGCTTTATTTTAATTGCTTGTAAAAATGTATAAAAATTTAGGGAATTGGAGTGATGATTAAGAAAAAGATTTTTGACTAAGAAAATGTGTTAAGTTTGTAAAAGAAAATGTTTTTGGTATTTTTAATGTTTAAGATAAGGAAAAAATGTTTTTGTTATTTTATGTGATTAAGATAAGAGAAAATATTTTTGTTATTTTGTGTGATTAAGATAAGAGAAAAATATTTTTGTTATTTTGTGTGATTAAGATAAGAGAAAAATATTTTTGTTATTTTGTGTGATTTGGGAAGACTTAGAGTCTTTTGCACTACGTACCCGAAGGATCAAAACCACCGTAGTTCGGGTTAGAAATTGCGAGTAAATGTGTTTGATTGATTTTAATGTTTTGAAAAAAAAGGTTTTAAAGGTAAAAGCCAAAATTGGCAAAATGTGAGGTTGATTTGTTTTTAAATTGTGAAGACAAGTCTAGATGATTAAATTGATTAAGGTTTGATCGTGAAAGCGAGGCGAACACTTGGTTTGAAGTCCAAGGTTTTTTGAGAAAAGAGTTTAAGTGACAAAATTACTTGGTTTGAATTCCAAGATTTTTTATTAATGAAAAAGTTTGAATGAAAAGAACACTTGGTTTAAAATCCAAGGTTTTAAGAGACAATGTTTGAAAAGGACACTTGGTTTAAAATCCAAGGTTTTAAGTGAAAATGTTTGAAAAGAACACTTGGTTTAAAATCCAAGGTTTTGGACTAAAGAAAAAGGTTTGATTGATTGAGTTTTGGAAATGTGGCTTGGTTTAAAATCCAAGCGTTTTTGTGTTTTGAAAAGGTTTGATAATGAAAATTATTTTTTTGTGTTTTGATTATATTTTTGAAAAGAAAATGTTTTTAGTATTTTGAAAGAGGTTTTGACCTCAACTTTTAGAAGAAAAATAGGTAATGATTATGCGCGAAAGCGAAACTAACTAAGAGGTTCTAAAAATCTAAACTAAACGCAAATGCGACTCACAATGATATGTTGATCAAAGTGTCACCCTTTCCCTCGGAATTTAACATTAATCGCCCTATTTGCGGAAAACGATAAAAAATAAATATGCATGCTATGCAATTTCTCATTTATGCTTTACATTCAATCCTATTTACATTCTAAAGACAATTGCGATAAAAATAAATATGTTATGCTATGCAAGAGAGGGGATGCTATGCACTTTTATTTATAGTTTACAATTAGTCCTAATTACATACTAATTCTCAATAATTAAAATAAATAACAATGTAAATAACAACTGAATACAATTATAATGAGATAAACTAAAACCGAAATAAAAACACGTGGAATAAGATGAACATACCAAATAGTGGAAAAAGCTAAAAAGAAACAAGCAAAATAAGCACTTAAATTTATAAGCTAAAAAAAGTGATTAAGTAAATGATCATGAGTTATAAAAATAAACTAATAAATTAAATAAGTAATTTTAAAAGAGTACTGATGTTAGTGCAAAAACATTTGACTCAAAAAGCTAGATAAGCTATTCGTTCAAATAAGCACTTATTTCATAAGTTCCAAAGTTAAACAAACAGAGGGGGTGCAGTATGCAGACAGAGGTGAGTGTGCAGGAAATCTGTTAGGAGAGAAATCAATTTTCTGTTGGGCTTAAGGCCAAAATCCATAATAGTAAAAATGTGGGGGAAGTATAAAGCCTTTTGTGAGGAAAAAAATTCATTTCCTTCTCTACTCTGTCTCTCTCATCCGAATCTCTCTCTCTAAATCTCTCAAAATGTTCTTAAAATTTTCCAGAACCCGGCGCGGTGGTCGCCGGGCCAGACGGCGGCACCACCGCGCCGGAGTTACTAAAACTCCTTAGTTTTGAAATAAAAATAACATCAACCCCCCTTAAAATTTCATTCTGAACTCAAATCCAAGCTTAGAATTTTCGAAATCCCTACCAATCGGTCGGATCGAGACCCACAGAGACGACGAGTTTTTTTGTTTCGATTTCGTTTCAGATTCCTCCTCTTCTTCCTCGTTTCTGTTCTTTTTCTTCTGTTTGGTTTCTATTTTTTGAGGTTTGATTTCGTGTGTGTGAGTGTAAATGTGTGTGTTGATTTTTCTGAGTTTGGTTTGATGAATTTTGTTGGTAGTGTGATGTTATTGATAGTTTTGTTAATGATTCTGAAACTGTGAAGGAGATGAATGAAATGTTATTGTTTTTGATTTTAGACTTGGTGATGATTTCGATTTTGAGTTAATGATTTTTGGGTTCTATGAAGAAAAAATTCTAGGGTTTTTGAAGTGTATGTGGTGCGGCTGTGTTTTTGTAAAATTGACTCCCTCTCTCTGATTATTTTGCTTCTGATTTATAACCCAAATTAGGGTTTGATTATTCACTGGATTATTGTTTGGACTGGAAAAAGATGAAAAGGTGTGGACAATTGATTTCTTGTTGCAGAGAAAGAAAATCAAAAGCCCTGGAAAAGGGGATGATTTTGCGTGTGATTGGAAAAAAGTAGCCTCTGACTTTGTGTTTGAATTTTAAAAAAATAAAAACAAATAATATAATAATAATAATAATAATAATAATAATAAAACTTAACAAAACAAATGAAAGGGGAGGGGGAAGGTTGCAGCGAGTGCTGCTTCCTCTTGTTTTTTTATATTTTTGTTTTAATTTTTTTTATAACAATAGTAGTATAATAACAACAATAATAATAAAGATAATAATAATAATAATAATAGTAAATAAATGGTATTCATTAGCAATAAATATAAAAAATGAAAATAATAATGGTAATAATATTTAGAAAAGGAAAGAATAACTACTTAATATTTTTTTGGGATTTTTTCAATGATATAATTAATAAATTGACATATTTTTGGATTTTGTGAAAAAAAAATAGAAAAGGAAGTAAATTATACACAATAATTATACAAGAAATTAAAACTAGCACAATTCGAATGCGGAGGAAAAATTCGAGATGAAATCGAGGTACAACGAGTATTTCAAAATACATCTTCGTCGATTATTTTTTTTAAAAAAGTATCGATTATTATGGACAAAAATATGGCCGACGAATGCAAAAATTTAGGTCAAAAAATGGTATATGACAGATGCTCCTATTTAAGTTTCTTCTACCGGAGATTTGAAAAAGAAAAAGATGATTTTGATGTTTTTTTTTTTTTTTTTTTGAATCGACGGTAGAAGAAACTTAAATACAGAGTACACCATTAATGCTATGATGTAATGTTATGAATGTTATGCTTGTGAGTGTTTGGAATGTAAGACAATGAAAGTTATCTGACTGGGAAAGAAACAAGTTCATTGGGGAACAAGAGTGATAAAGACGGAAAGCGGTAAAGTCCTGTATGTGGACATAAAGCAATAAAGTCCTGTATACAGACATAAGCAAGTAAAGTCCTGTATGGACAGAAGCAAGTAAAGACAGAAAGCAATAAAGTCCTGTGAACGGACATGAGCAGTAAAGTCCTGTGTATGGACAAAAGCAAGTAAAGTCCTGTGAGCGGACATAATTAAAAACAGAAAGCGATAAAGTCCTGTGAGCGGACATAAGCAATAAAGTTCAATGTGAGGACAGAAGTAAAGACAGTGTCTACCAACATTGTGGGATGGTAAGGACACAACAAGGAAATAAATTGTCTGCTGTCATTATGGGAGAGCCAGACAGGAAGGACACACGAACAATCACAGGGGAGTGACGCAAGTGACTCGACTGATGAAGAGAAATAACAAAAGGGATATCCAAGTCTATAAAAGAAGGGAATTCAACTCCACTGGGGACATGATATGGTTTAACTGAGCAAGATATTACCTACTATCATTTGAGTGATAACTTAATGCAGGCAAATATGAAAGTATCAGACATTATTTACTATCGACAAAGGGTAGCATATCAAGACAATGACTAAGGTTATCCACTACCATACAAATGATAGTATATCGAGGCAATATGAAAGAAAGGACATCATCCACTACCGACAACGTGGAAGCTTATCGAGACAATGACTGAACATTACCCATTATCATGCAAATGATAATATATCGAGGCAATATGAAAGAAAGGACATCATCCACTACCGACAACGTGGTAGCTTATCGAGACAATGACTGAACATTACCCATTATCATGCAAATGATAATATATCGAGGCAATATGAAAGAAAGGACATCATCCACTACCGACAACGTGGTAGCTTATCGAGACAATGACTGAACATTACCCATTATCATGCAAATGATAATATGTCGAGGCAATATGAAAGAAAAGACATCGTCCACTACCGACAACGTGTAGCTTATCGAGACAATGACTGAACATTACCCATTATCATGCAAATGATAATATATCGAGATAATATGAAAGAAAGAACATCATCAACCATCAAAGTGATAGCTTATTGAGACAATGATTGAATATTACCCATTATCATGCAAGTGATAATATATCGAGGTAATATGAACGAAAGGACATCATCCACTACCGACAACGTGGTAGCTTATCGAGACAATGACTGAACATTACCCATTATCATGCAAATGATAATATATCGAGATAATATGAAAGAAAGAACATCATCTACCATCAAAGTGATAGCATATCGAGACAATGATTGAATATTACCCATTATCATGCAAGTGATAATATATCGAGGTAATATGAAAGAAAGGACATCATCCACTACCGACAACGTGGTAGCATATCGAGACAATTACTGAACATTACTCATTATCATGCAAATGATAATATATCGAGGCAATATGAAAGAAATGACATCATCCACTACCGACAACGTGGTAGCTTATCGAGACAATGACTGAACATTACCCATTATCATGCAAATGATAATATATCGAGGCAATATGAAAGAAAAGACATCGTCCACTACCGACAACGTGTAGCTTATCGAGACAATGACTGAACATTACCCATTATCATGCAAATGATAATATATCGAGATAATATGAAAGAAAGAACATCATCTACCATCAAAGTGATAGCTTATCGAGACAATGATTGAATATTACCCATTATCATGCAAATGATAATATATCAAGGTAATATGGAAAGGAGACCATTATCTACTATCGAAATGATAGCTTATCGAGACAATGACTGAATATTACCTATTATCATGCAAGTGATAATATATCGAGGCAATATGAAAGATGACACCACTCGGGGAAAGTGAAAGTTTAATTGTTTGTATGCAAGCTTCTCGAATAAAGAGATTGCCACTTGCTGGTTAGAAGAAGAGCTCAATCCAGGAAAGAACTGGAGAGAAAATAGTTAAACAAGACTCTTTACCCAATGAGGAATGAACTCGACTGGGAAACAACTGAAGCAACCTTCTTCCACGAGGATTAGCTCGGTGGGGAATGTAGAAAGGATATACACTTTCTGCTTATGATCGACAATCTACTTGGAAAGAATGACACACCCACCCTTATTGTCGAGAATAGACACGACCAAGACAAGTGAATTAATGAATATGTAAACAAAATGCAGTCATGCATGAATTGTGTGGTATGTATATTATGTATGAATGAATGTCAAGAATGTATGAATGCTATGTATGTATTGAATGTATGTATGATTCTTGTATTTGTATGACCATATGAGACTTATATTTATGTGAATGTATGAAATTTGTATTTATATGACCGTGTGACTGCATATGACTTAGACGAGACAAGACTAGATATGTATGATAGGAAGCGGCCCGGCATGGCTTGTACAACCACTAGGCAATTCTTCATTGGGGATAACACCATTGTAGATGAATTAAATCAAATCATCGGGGCAAGGCCCAATACATAGTATCAGCTGATGGTGAAATGAACATTTGTTGGGGATAAAGCCCATTAATCAGAAGTTTGGCAGAGGTCGCCATTTGTGAACTAAATCAGAATGCTTTCTCAAGGTCATGCTTTCGACAGTCATGCTTTGCTTTTTGTTTTGTATTTTTTTTTTTTTTTTTTTTTTTTTTTTTGTGAAATCCCTAACTTTTGCCTGGATCGCCCTTTCGGGTTTTCAATCCACCGGGACGCTCATTTTTCTCTAAGCCGCCTCTTCAGGTTTTCAACTTAGCGAGCCGTTTTTTTTTGTAGCAATGACTGTATTTGTCTATCCGTTCTCCGCACAGATGTTGTTGAATGCTTCTATGACTCATGAGTTGGGGAAGAATATGCTTGCTTAAAAAATATGAGAAAAGTTCTGATTAATCAACTTTTAGATCCCATTGTTGAGGATGCTTCAAATCGGAAGTACTCTGACAGCTGAGGTGCCCCAAGTGAGTGAAACTCTGACTTTGAATCCATGAGGGGTATGCCCCTCGATGTAAGAACTTGCCCCTGATTGGCAGAATTCTGAGATAACTTGCCCCAATTTATGAGTGTTTTGAGTTGATCCACTCTTGATTAGACCATTTGCTTGAATTTCCTTTATGCCAAGAATAAATTTGCAACTAAAATTGTTTCTTTTGAAAAGTGTTTCTGATGTAATGTTCATGCAAGTTTTGGAATCGAAAAAAGATTTTATAGAAAACACGTGTAGTGTGTGTAGGAGATAGTCACTCAACAAACAGGTGGAGTCAGTTTTAACAAGATTTTGCTGATTATGCTTTCAAAGTGACCCAATTTCAATTAGGTCTTTTAAGGGTTATAACGTGGCCTGGTTCACGGTTTTGAAAAAAAAGATTTTTAGGCTCAAAGTTTTGTTTTAACCCACCCACTCTTCTTTGATGTCCTCCATTCCTAAATTCAATTAATTCATTTGACATGCTTTTGGTTATCAAGAGAATTTCTTTGACAATGATGTTTGAGATTGACCCTTTGGTCGTCAAGAGGATTTCTCTGATAATAATGCTTGAGATTGACCCTTTGGTCGAAGCTTTGATGAGATTCTTGAAGTGGCAGTCACTTGTTTATCCACAAGCTTTGATGAGATTCTTTTTTTTTTTTTTTTTTTTTTTTTTTTGTGTTTGTCCTTTTTTTTGATGTAGGACGATTGTGACTGCCACATGATATTGTGAGTTTTGTTTACTCATGACTTCTTGGATCTTAGACAGATTGATCCTCTTGTATTAGGATGTATCATTGAATCAATTGAAAAACTACCCTGCCCCGGGTCAAGATTTAAGGTTGTATTTTGTAAAGAAAGAACACCAACTTCTGGCTCAAAGGGGTTGAATACGGATTATCTCCTTATTTCTCCGGTGTTTGGGGAAGTGAAGCAATGCCTTACATCGTCAACCGGGTCTTTACTTAATGAAAGCATGTATCAACACATATAAGCAATTTTAAATCATTTTGTTTACATCATCCTCCCCTCAAGTTTGTTAACGAGATGAATGAAAAAAACATAGGAAAAGAGTGAATACGAATGGATGGATTCCAAAATATGCATGCTCATTGTTTTTAGAAACATTAATTAAAAGATACAACTTTAAAATGCAAACAAATGCTTGGCAAGAAAGAAATTGCAATAAAAGGGCCTAATGATCGTAGGGACAAGCTTCTTGATAATCTTGAATCACGCTGACAGAGAATCCATTGTTAGACAGAGTGTGAACTTTGGGCATTCAAGCTTGGATCATTGAAAGATAACATGTTGGTACAGACCAAATTCTGAACCTCTTTCTTGAGTGCATAACATTGTTCAACATCATGTTCGGGTGCTCCTTGATGGAAAGCACAAGTAAGATTGGTGCGATACCAAACAGGCAGTCTTTCAGACACAGGAGGAGGTGGCTTGGTATGGACAAGGTTTTTCGCAAGCAGAGCAGGAAGCAAGTTTGCATACTTCATTGGTATAGGGTCAAATGATTGCTTTCTTTGAGTATGAACTGATTGATTGAAGGGTTGTTGAGGAATGGTTGAAACAGCAGCAATATGTGGGTAAACAGGGGTATCTTCTCTTGTTAGACGTCTTTGACGGACCCCGTCTTCTAAACACATTCCCATCTCCACCATTTCAGTGAAATTGTTTGACACACGGCCAACCATCTTCTCATAGTAGAAAGGATTAAGGGTATGCAGAAACATCTTGCACAAATCTTTTTCTTCCAAGGGTGGACGAATTTGCGCAACAAGCTCTCTTTGAATGATTCATCTTCCTTTTGAGTCAAAGTCCGTAGTTCATCCCTATCTGGGGCCAAGTGTGAATTGTAATTGTATTGCCGAACAAAAGCATTAGCAAGATCATTAAAAGTGCGGACATCAGCACTGTCCAAATCCATCTACCATCTTAGTGCTGCACCAGTCAAACTGTCTTGAAAGTAGTGGATGAGCAGTTTATCATTGTTAGTTTGGGTCGACATCTTTCTTGCATACATAACTAGATGAGCTCTAGGGCAAGTACTCCCCTTATATTTTTCAAAATCAGGCACCTTGAACTTGTATGGAATTACAACATCGGGAACTGGAGATAGTTCATGGGCATTCTGACCAAACAATTCTTTTCCTCGGAGAGCTCTCATATCTTGCTGCATTTCATTGAATTTGTCATGTAGGTCATTCACCCTATCAAATCCTCCTACACTTTCAGAATGGAAGATAGGTGTCTGATCTTGTTGAATGGTATGGACTAGAGGTGCTGAAAAAGTCATCGTAGCCTGAGGAAATGATAGTCCGGGCTGAAGAACTGGCATTGCTTGCTGAGCACTAGAGGCTTGTATTTTAGAGACCACGGGATAAAACCCTGCATTGGGCCGATGCTGCGGCAGGCCCCATGTACAACCTTCCGGCCTAGTTAACTGAGAAGGGCTAGTGAGCACAGTAGTTGGCTGAATCAGAGAAGTGCTAGTGAGCTGAGGGACCGACACCTAAGCTTGAGCTTGATTAACCAAAATACTCGTTATCATGGCAGTTAGCCTCTCTATTTCCCCTTTCATATTTGTTACTTGCTCATGGAGTGCTTGGTTCTCTTGCTCAAGACGTTCCATCTTCTTGACTTGCTTGAGTGTTATAGGTACATGTAGACTTGTAGTAAATATGTCGGGCTACTTCCTTTGACTGAGGCAGAGAGAAGAGGAAAGTATGAGACTCGGTGTTGGAGACTTATGAATGCAGTATGATGCATGATGTGTTTATGCTAAAATATGCAAAGTTTTTTTTTCGATATCGAAAGACTTATACTAAATTGATTGTAAACATTGTAGATAAGATTTATTACGCTTGATGATCTGATACATTACAAGGCGTTTTCTTAATAAAAGGGACATTACAAAGTAGTTGACAAGTCCGACTTTCTTGAAATTAAACTTCCTAATGCTTCTTACAATATCCATATCTATGATGTTTACAAAAAAATTTAATTTAAGTCCTTCGGTATCGAATGAGAAAAAGTTTTATGAAGGAATGTATGTATGCATGATTATGCGAAAACATGGTGGGGTTAAGGCAAAATGTTGGAGCCAAAGGTGAAAGCCCCTCCCACATGGTGAGTACTAAAGTTTACATTGTACCTGGATCACGGGTTCTACAAAGTTCCCAAAGTTATCAACCTTCTTTTGGATATTATCGGTTTACGCGACTGACTCACGGTCCAACAATATTCGCAAGAAGGTCTCGTTTGAGTGTAGCCTCGCGTATCAACTAAATACAAGACTTACTCTTGACTTAGTCACCGCGCTACGTCCTAAAAGGCCAAGAGGGGTTAATGTGATTCTAAGGTTCACAGCTTCTCGGGACACTCACATTGAAAGTAATAATACCATCATGACTGTTCATGACAGCGAGTATTACCGTCGTGAGGCCTCCACTGAGCGGGGTTGTATCACATGTGCATCATAGTCCAAACTACTCTGGACATGTCACTATGATTCTACCCCATCCTAACTTATTGTTTCTCTCAAGTCCGGGTGTAGGACTTGTCTCACCACTCAAATAAGTTCCCAAACAACCATATATACAAACATTCAAGCAAGCAAGCAAAATAATAGCGCAAAGATAAAAAACAAGTTAGGCTCAACCCGCTTGGTTGGTCCCTAGTGAAGTCGCCATTTCTGTCGCGGTGATTTTTAGATGTCGAGCTATTAATTAGCTTCGGATCGCAATTTAATGTTCCACCACCGATCTTTAATTTTTTCGAGGGAAAGGGGAAAAGTTCGTGAAATACCCTATTTTTAGAGATCAAGGTTCGGGGGTTAGTTATACGAAGGGAAGGTACTAGCACCCTAAGTATCTATAGTATCCTATAGGAACCTCTTGTTTTATCTATCTATGCGCTTTATTTTAATTGCTTGTAAAAATGTATAAAAATTTAGGGAATTGGAGTGATGATTAAGAAAAAGATTTTTGACTAAGAAAATGAGTTAAGTTTGTAAAAGAAAATGTTTTTGGTATTTTTAATGTTTAAGATAAGGAAAAAATATTTTTAAATATTTTTGTTATTTTGTGTGATTAAGATAAGAGAAAAATATTTTTGTTATTTTGTGTGATTTGGGAAGACTTAGAGTCTTTTGCACTACGTACCCGAATGATCAAAACCACCGTAGTTCGGGTTAGAAATTGCGAGTAAATGTGTTTGATTGATTTTAATGTTTTGAAAAAAAGGTTTTAAAGGTAAAAGCCAAAAGTGGCAAAATGTGAGGTTGATTTGTTTTTAAATTGTGAAGACAAGTCTAGATGATTAAATTGATTAAGGTTTGATTGTGAAAGCGAGGCGAACACTTGGTTTGAAGTCCAAGGTTTTTTGAGAAAAGAGTTTAAGTGACAAAATTACTTGGTTTGAATTCCAAGATTTTTTATTAATGAAAAAGTTTGAATGAAAAGAAGACTTGGTTTAAAATCCAAGGTTTTAAGAGACAATGTTTGAAAAGGACACTTGGTTTAAAATCCAAGGTTTTAAGTGAAAATGTTTGAAAAGAACACTTGGTTTAAAATCCAAGGTTTTGGACTAAAGAAAAAGGTTTGATTGATTGAGTTTTGGAAATGCGGCTTGGTTTAAAATCCAAGCATTTTTGTGTTTTGAAAAGGTTTGATAATGAAAATTATTTTTTTGTGTTTTGATTATATTTTTGAAAAGAAAATGTTTTTAGTATTTTGAAAGAGGTTTTGACCTCAACTTTTAGAAGAAAAATAGGTAATGATTATGCGCGAAAGCGAAACTAACTAAGAGGTTCTAAAAATCTAAACTAAACGCAAATGCGACTCACAATGATATGTTGATCAAAGTGTCACCCTTTCCCTCGGAATTTAACATTACGCGCGCTATTTGCGGAAAACGATAAAAAATAAATATGCATGCTATGCAATTTCTCATTTATGCTTTACATTCAATCCTATTTACATTCTAAAGACGATTGCGATAAAAATAAATATGTTATGCTATGCAAGAGAGGGGATGCTATGCACTTTTATTTATAGTTTACAATTAGTCCTAATTACATACTAATTCTCAATAATTAAAATAAATAACAATGTAAATAACAACTGAATACAATTATAATGAGATAAACTAAAACCGAAATAAAAACACGTGGAATAAGATGAACATACCAAATAGTGGAAAAAGCTAAAAAGAAACAAGCAAAATAAGCACTTAAATTTATAAGCTAAAAAAAGTGATTAAGTAAATGATCATGAGTTATAAAAATAAACTAATAAATTAAATAAGTAATTTTAAAAGAGTACTGATGTTAGTGCAAAAACATTTGACTCAAAAAGCTAGATAAGCTATTCGTTCAAATAAGCACTTATTTCATAAGTTCCAAAGTTAAACAAACAGAGGGGGTGCAGTAAGCAGACAGAGGTGAGTGTGCAGGAAATCTGTTAGGAGAGAAGTATATAAAGACTTTTGTGAGGAAAAAAATTCATTTCCTTCTCTACTCTGTCTCTCTCCTCCGAATCTCTCTCGAAATCTCTCAAAATGTTCTTAAAATTTTTGTAACATCCCGCTCTTTCAATTACCTAATTAATTTTAATTAGAGTCTTGTCAAATAAATTGGAATTAATTAGAGGAGATTAAATTAATTAAGTCTTGAGAATTAAGTAAATTGTGTGTAAAGTTAGGAGTTCAAGTGGACCTAAACTACACACTAATACATTTGTCTCATACTTATGAGTTTAATTAACACAAGAAATTCAATCTCTCCCTCCCTATCCCTCACGTGTTCCCCTCTTCTTCATATACATATCAACACCTCATTAATCTCCCATTTTTCCTTCAATTAAATGGCATGCAATCTAGTGTCAAACATATAAGATTACACCTCATTTACTACCTAATCACACTCCTAATGTGATAACACCTCAACCTACTTCCAACACCTCATCACTCTAGATTTTGTAAACTAATAATAAGGCATGCAAAAGGAAGTGTATGTAAGGATTTAAGAGCATATAAGCCAAGACCCACTCACTATTTCATTTCACTCAATTTAATCTCAACAAAAACACTCCTCATTATTTCTCTTTCTCTTTCACACACCAAAGAGCAACAACAACCCTCACTCTCTATCACCACCATATGAAACCTCATTTTCCATCTCTCATCCAAGCTCTATTTCCTCTTGCATGCAACATCTAACAAAGTTTTGGAACAACCACTAGTTGAGAAAAGAATAATGATCCATTCACTCTTATCTCTCTCTCACGCATATATCTCTCTCTACCATGGAATCAACATTGTTGTTATCCTCAACATCATTTATGCATGCAATCACAGTAGCTACCCTTGTAGATATAAATGATTAAGCAGGAAAACTTATCAACCTTACCACTCCATTTAGCTTATTCTAGACAACATCAAAACCCATTCCATCATCCTTCGAACTTCAAATTCTGTCAAGAGGGTTTCGTGGGCTGTAGCTGGGAATTTTTGTAGCTGCTGTAGAGCCAAGAAGCATGGATTAAAGCTTCTTTGCAGGTGGGTTCTTAGGCTAGTTTAGTTAATTTTCCCCAAATTAAATATTTGCATGTTAACTTAGGAAAATTAGGAATTAATTGTGTGAGGAGAATTAGATCCCAAATTCTCTTCCATTGTGTTCTATATTAATTATTTTACGTATCTGCACTATCTCAGAAGTTGATTGTAGGTGTAGCTTTTCAAAATTGATGATTTTCGTAAAACAGAGCATTTTCTGCATGAACTCGCCATAGTGAGTTGCTAGCGAGTGTTCATGGCGAGCACCTAAGTTCTGGGCTGATGAAACTCGCCATGGCGAGCAACTGCTCGCCTAGCGAGTTGATTTAGGCCAGGACCTGCAGTTCGCCATGGCGAGGTAGGTAACTCGCCGTAGCGAGCTAAGTGCAGAAATGCTTATATTATTTATTTCTAAATTATTTTAAAAGCACTCGTTTTATATCATCACTGAGGTAGATAACTTGCAGATATACCATTTAATTAATGTACCACAGAAAGTCAGCACAATTCAGAAATTTAGGGAAATAACTTAGGATTTTAGAACCATGTATGTTCCCCGGGCTTGGGTTAATGATGGTAGTATGCAACTTAATTTAGTATCAGTCAATCATGCGCGGTTTAGTATGCTGCTTTATGGGCTTCCAATGGAACAACCCATTAGGAAAATGATTGTGAGCTTAATGCCGTGGTCGAATCGATCAGCGGATATGGCGGGCCTTCGAGACATGCTCACCTCGAAGTGTCTTAGCGGAATAAAATCAATAAGACGTTCTCTGTGATACACTTTTAGATATGTTTATTATTATGTATGACATGTTAGAAAATATATGGATTAATTAGGTGCCCCGGCTTAATAGCCTTTAGGAGGGTAGTAGAACTCACTGGGACGAAGTGAATGTCTCACCCCACTCCATTTTCGATATACGTAAGACAGGTTATTTCGGAGCAGGGACCAGGTTGGATCTGATGATTGGAGCTGTGCTTGGATTGTCAGCTTAGAAGATTTATTCTTCTTCCTTGTTTTAGATTAGCTTGTTATTCTGTTATCAACACTTCCCGATGTTTGTATTGAACATTATTATATTATCTTAATGATATTGTAGTATTCAGTTATATTTCTTTTAATTAATGTACTCAGATTCCAGTTTTTAATGTTCCGACTAAATATTCTAGATATTTTAGTTGGGGCGTTATAATTTTCCAGAATCCGGCGCGGTGGTCGCCGGGCCAGACGGCGGCACCACCGCGCCGGAGTTACTAAAACTCCTTAGTTTTGAAATAAAAATAACATCAACCCCCCTTAAAATTTCATTATGAACTCAAATCCAAGCTTAGAATTTTCGAAATCCCTACCAATCGGTCGGATCGAGACCCACAGAGACGAAGAGTTTTTTTGTTTCGATTTCGTTTCAGATTCCTCCTCTTCTTCCTCGTTTCTGTTCTTTTTCTTCTGTTTGGTTTCTATTTTTTGAGGTTTGATTTCGTGTGTGTGAGTGTAAATGTGTGTGTTGATTTTTCTGAGTTTGGTTTGATGAATTTTGTTGGTAGTGTGATGTTATTGATAGTTTTGTTAATGATTCTGAAACTGTGAAGGAGATGAATGAAATGTTATTGTTTTTTTATTTTAGACTTGGTGATGATTTCGATTTTGAGTTAATGATTTTTGGGTTCTATGAAGAAAAAATTCTAGGGTTTTTGAAGTGCATGTGGTGCGGCTGTGTTGTTGTAAAATTGACTCCCTCTCTCTGATTTTTTTGCTTCTGATTTATAACCCAAATTAGGGTTTGATTATTCACTGGATTATTGTTTGGACTGTTAGAGCTATGAACAAAACTAGGTGAAGAAATATTGAGTGAGTTGAGAGAAAGAGTGAGATCAAGGGAGAGATTTTTATTAATGATCAACTTGAATGATTTACATAGGTGTAGCATGTATTTATACACAAGGATTATTGAGTTAGCATTAACCAACTATGGTTACTTAGAAGCCAAGCAACTAACTCAACTAACTAACTAACATGCTTAACCAATTCTGTTTACTTGTTACACAAGTAACAGCTTACACAACATCTTAAACTAACCATATACCTAACTAACTTTGAATTATTCTCAATACACCCCTTTAATTCAAAGTCTCAAGGCTTTGAACATTCATCATTCTTCTCAAATCCTTGAATCTGTCAATCTTCAATGGTTTAGTGAACACATCAGCTACTTGTAGTTCTGTGTTGCAGTAGGTTAGCTTGATCTTTCCCTTTGTAACTTGGTCTCTCAAAAAATGAAACTTTGTCTCTATATGCTTGCTTCTGCCATGAGCAATAGGGTTTTTGGCCAGATTAATGGCTGATTTGTTATCAACCATTAGCTCAACTTCCTGTTCAATATCAATCTTCATTTCCTGCAGTAATGCTAGCAACCATAAGCCTTGACAGGCAGAAATATATTCTGCTTCACATGTGGATAGAGCAACCACATTTTGCTTCTTTGAACTCCATGATACAGGACAATTGAACAGTGTGAAGATATATCCCATTGTACTTTTCCTTTCAACTTTATCACCTGACCAATCAGAGTCACAATAGCCAACAAGCTTCCTTTGATTCTCATCAGTTTTGGAGTATAAAACACCATAATCAGTTGTGCCCTGCAGGTATCTTAGGATTCTCTTCACAGCTTGCATATGAGATAGCTTAGGTGTTTGCATGAATCTGCTAACAATCCCTACACTATGACATATATCTGGCCTTGAGTTGCAAGCATATCTAAGGCTTCCTACTATCTGCTTATAGTGAGTACTATTCACAGATTTTCCTTCATCATCAGCATTCAGATTTGAAGCAGTTTCCATTGGAGTGCTAGCTGGATTGCAATTCACCATGTTAAACCTCTTCAATACATCTGAAACATACTTTCTCTGATGTATCAGCATGCCATTACTAGTCTTAGTGAATTCCAACCCTAGGAAATACTTCAATCCTCCCAAATTTGTCATATCAAATTATGAGTTCAGCAGCTTTGTCAACTTATCAATTTCATCTTTACTACTTCCAGTTATCAGCAAATCATCTACATATAAACACACTATGCAAATTCTCTTCTGTGAAGTACCTTTAACATAGATTCCATGTTCAACAGTGCACTTTGTGTATCCATTTCTGCTTAGAAACTCATCTATTCTCATGTTCCAAGCTCTAGGTGCTTGTCTCAGGCCATATAGTGCTTTGTTCAGTTTCAACACATGATCTTCTTTTCCTTCAACTATGAAACCCTGAGGTTGTTCAATGTATACTTCCTCTTCAAGTGTGCCATTGAGAAAGGCAGACTTGACATCCAATTGAACAAACTCCCAATCAAAGTGATTTGCAATAGCTACAATCACTCTCACTGTTTCAATTCTTGCCACTGGTGCAAAAATCTCAGTAAAGTCAATACCATGCTTCTGTAAAAATCCATTGGCAACTAGCCTTGCTTTGTACTTTGCTATAGTTCCATCAGGTTGGTATTTCAACTTGTATACCCATTTGTCTGCTATAGGCTTCTTATTGGCAGGCAAATGAACCAAATCCCATGTGTTGTTCTTCTCAATTGAAGCTATTTCCTCATCCATAGCTTCTCTCCACTCTTCATATTTGGCTGCCTGTTCATAGGTCAAGGGTTCAGTATCTACAAACAGTGCCAAGTGCACTATATCCCCATCTGTTGTAATCATATCATCAGGAATTGACTCATATTCCTGTAGTGTTCTATTAGGAATACTTCCTCTCTCTGATCTTCTTAGCACAGCTGGCTCATTTGTTGCAGGAGCAGGTGTTGGCACAGTTGCTTCTTTAGTTACTTGTTCATCAAGCAACTGAAATGGAACATATTTTTGAACTGGTGATGAAGTATTGTCCCAATTCCAGCTCTTATCTTCTTCAAAAGTTACATCTCTGCTACTTGTCACTTTCTTTGTGATAGGGTTGTAAAGTTTGTAAGCACCTGCAGTGTAGTAACCTATCATGATCATCACTTCACTTTTGTCATCAAGCTGTTTTCTCTTTTGATCTAGTATGTGTTTATGACAGAGACAACCAAATACTCTTAGGTGCTTTACTGATGGAGTGTGACCTGACCAAATTGCCTCAGGTACCTTGTCTAACTGCTTTGTAGGGCATCTGTTCAGGACATAGCAAGCTGTAACTACTGCTTCACCCCAAAAGCTGTGTGGTAATCCCTTCTCTTTCAGCATACATCTTGTCATATTCATAATTGTCCTATTCCTTCTCTCTGCCATTCCATTGTGCTGAGGTGTGTAAGGTGCAGTGATTTCATGCTTGATTCCATTGGCAATGCAGTATGCAGTGAAATCATGTGATGTGTATTCACCACCACCATCACTTCTAAGCACCTTAATCTTCTTGCTTGACTGATTCTCAACTTCTAGTTTGAAGGACTTGAATCTCTGAAGCACTTCATCTTTGGTCTTCATTAACTGGATCCACATCATTCTACTAAATTCATCAATGAATGACACAAAGTATTTGCTTCCTCCTAAGGACAATGTCTCAAATGGTCCACACACATCACTATAGATCACATCAAGTGGCTGCCTAGCTCTCATAGCTATCTCCTTTGTAAAGGATTTTCTGGATTGCTTGCCTAACAAGCAATGCTGGCAGATATCATTTGGTACTTTTATAGCAGGCAAACCCTTCACTAATTCATTACTTTGCAGATAACTCAAACTCTTAAAATTCAAATGGCCATACCTCATATGCCAAAGCCAGGCTTCATCATTAACCTTCATAGCAGCCAGGCACTGGTTGGCAGAAATTTGAACTTGGAATGTGTTATTGTGAGATAGTGGAGCTCTCAGAATAATGTTCTTCTGTGAATCAAACACTTCCATAATATTGTTCTCTAGGTGCATGATGAATCCCTTTGCCAACAGTTGACCGATGCTTAGTAAATTTGTCTTGATTTCAGGTACATATAACACTCCTGTGATGAGTGCTTGATTCCCTTTCTTGCCTGTGACTAACACATCTCCTACACCCTCAGCTGGTATAGTTCTATTGTCAGCAAACCTTATCTTTGTCTTGGATGAATCTTTGAAGTTTACTAACCATTCTCTATGGCTTGTCATGTGTTTGCTGCATCCTGTATCAAGATACCAATCTTCATGATGAGTTTCTTCATCTGTGACTGTAGCCATTAGTAATCTAGGATCAACCTCTGATTCACGATCTTCTTGAACCAAGTGAGCATCAGGATCTTGGTTGTTTGCTTGTCTTGGTACCTTCTTTCCTCTGCAATCTTTGGCAAAGTGACCAAATTTCTGACAGTTGTAGCACTGTATACTCTTCAAGTTAACCTTCCCTTTCTTATCCTGATTAGAACCTTGGGATGAAGTTTCACCTTGATCATTGCTTTTCTTTGAGTTATCTTGTGAATTGTTGTATTTCTTGAACTTGTCTTTTCCTTTCCATTTGCCATTGCCTTTCTTCACAATCTGTGCTTGCAATGCTTGGTCAGTAGCTCTATCTTTTATCCTCTCCATGATTCTTTGTTCATGAGATTCAAGTGTGCATTGCAATTCATCTAGTGTCAGTGTAGTCATATCTTTTGTTTCCATTATTGCAACAGTGATGTAATCAAACTTAGGGGATAAAGTTCTCATAACCTTACCAACAAGAGTTTGATTTTCACAAACCTCACCACAACTTCTCATCTGGTTGGTGATGTTTGTCAGCTTGTTGAAATAGTCTGCAATGCTTTCATTGTTTTCCATCTGCAGTAGTTCAAACTTCCTCTTCCAAGTTTGTAACCTAACCTGCTTCAGCTTCTCATTCCCTGAGTGTGCCTTCTCAAGAATATCCCAACATTGTTTTGCTGAGGTTGCATTCTCAATCTTCTGGAAATTCACCAAATCTACACATTAGTGAATGAAGAACATTGCTTTGAAATCTTTCTTCTTTAATGCACGATGTGCAGTTCTTTGTACTTCTGTTGCATCTGCTGCAAGGTCAGTGATGGTAGTCTCTATCACATCTTGCACTTCTTGGAACCCAAAGATCACCTTCATTTGCTTATTCCACCGATCCCAATTTGTTGAATCAACAATTGGTAACTTGCCACCAAAACTGTTGCTGAGTGTTTCCAATTGACTTGTCATCTTCCTCCTATGTTAATTGATCAGATTATAGTGAATCTTGATCAATTCTTTGAAGCCACGAACCTTGAGGCTCTAGATACCAGTTTGTTAGAGCTATGAACAAAACTAGGTGAAGAAATATTGAGTGAGTTGAGAGAAAGAGTGAGAGAAAGGGAGAGATTTTTATTAATGATCAACTTGAATGATTTACATAGGTGTAGCATGTATTTATACACAAGGATTATTGAGTTAGCATTAACTAACTATGGTTACTTAGAAGCCAAGCAACTAACTCAACTAACTAACTAACATGCTTAACCAATTCTGTTTACTTGTTACACAAGTAACAGCTTACACAACATCTTAAACTAACCATATACCTAACTAACTTTGAATTATTCTCAATATGGACTGGAAAAAGATGAAAAGGTGTGGACAATTGATTTCTTGTTGCAGAGAAAAAATCAAAAGCCCTGGAAAAGGGGATGATTTTGCGTGTGATTGGAAAAAAGTAGCCTCTGACTTTGTGTTTGAATTTTAAAAAAATAAAAAATAATAATATAATAATAATAATAATAATAAAACTTAACAAAACAAATGAAAGGGGAGGGGGAAGGTTGCAGCGAGTGCTGCTTCCTCTTGTTTTTTTATATTTTTGTTTTAATTTTTTTTATAACAATAGTAGTATAATAACAACAATAATAATAAAGATAATAATAATAATAATAATAATAATAATAATAATAATAATAAATAAATAAATAAATGGTATTCATTAGCAATAAATATAAAAAATGAAAATAATAATAGTAATAATATTTATAAAAGGAAAGAATAACTACTTAATATTTTTTTGGGATTTTTTCAATGATATAATTAATAAATTGACATATTTTTGGATTTTGTGAAAAAAAAAATAGAAAAGGAAGTAAATTATACACAATAATTATACAAGAAATTAAAACTAGCACAATTCAAATGCGGAGGAAAAATTCGAGATGAAATCGAGGTCCAACGAGTATTTCAAAATACATCTCCGTCGATTTTTTTAAAAAAAAAGTATCGATTATTACCGACAAATATATGTCCGACGAATGCAAAAATTTAGGTCAAAAAATAATTGGCACAATCCACCGAATTTTGTAAACAAAATTGAACCAGGATCGTGATACCACTTGTTAGACTACTTGGCTACCACTTAGAAGGGGGGGGGGGGGTTGAATAAGTGGCCCTTTTAAACAATGTCGAATTTTAAAAATTTAGTTCAAAAGGTACGCGCGGAAGCACCACCGGATCGATAGTCTCTTTGCACCCGATTGATCACTGGAAAGGTAGTATAGCCTTGAACGAGATGATAAAGAACAAGAAACGATCGTGTGCAAAATATTCGAATTAAACCCAGTCCAAGCAAGTTACGAAAATATAGAGCCAACACAATCACAATCAAGATATATGTCAATTGAATTTTGGTGCACACGTACGAACACAAAAATTCAATTGAACCGAAAATTAAAGCAATTGCGTAAAGTAAAAGATTAAGGAAGAAAGACACAAACGATTGATTAGGGAGATCCCAATGGCCAGGTACGTCTCCCCCCAAATAACCAAACGGGTTATTTGGGCGTTTATTGATTAAAAAAACGTTTGAACAGTTGTGCACAATTTACAAAGACTCCAATAACCCTATATCGAATCTAATGCAAACTATGTGTAAAAAACCTCAACAAGTACCGAAGCTTCTCCCTCTGATTCCAACGATTCTACCCGTGCGCAATCCTCGCACAATCGTCCAGCTGAGTACCTCGCTTCTACGTTGTTGATCCTTCAAGATATCGCACAATCTTGAATCCTTGAGAAAAACCCAAACCTTCTTCACAAATCAACTCGATCACGCCTCTGATTCACCGCAAGCCGTATCGAAGGTTATCAACCAAATGTGCAACCTTTATCCGAATGATCCCATACTCACTCTTCAATGAATTGCAATTTGATGGAAGATGATGATCTTGTGAAGAATCACTCTTTGATCGAAACTCTTTACCCAATTTGAATCCCAAAGAGTTTATCAAAGCTATTTCACTTTCTCACAGGTTTTCTCTCTCGTACAATAACAAAGCACATTGCTATTTATAGAGAAAATAGGATTGAGCAAATTTAGGCAAAAATTAACAGACATGTATCGATACAACAGATGGTTTGAATCGATAAAAAGCCTTTGACCAGCGTACAAATTTGAAAAATTTGACCTATGTATCGATACAATGTCGAATTTTAAAAATTTGAAAAATTTGAATAAGTGGCCGTTTTAAACAATGTCGAATTTTAAAAATTTAGTTCAAAAGGTACGCGCGGAAGCACCACCGGATCGATAGTCTCTTTGCACCCGATTGATCACTGGAAAGGTAGTATAGCCTTGAACGAGATGATAAAGAACAAGAAACGATCGTGTGCAAAATATTCGAATTAAACCCAGTCCAAGCAAGTTACGAAAATATAGAGCCAACACAATCACAATCAAGATATATGTCAATTGAATTTTGGTGCACACGTACGAACACAAAAATTCAATTGAACCGAAAATTAAAGCAATTGCGTAAAGTAAAAGATTAAGGAAGAAAGACACAAACGATTGATTAGGGAGATCCCAACGGCCAGGTACGTCTCCCCCCAAATAACCAAACGGGTTATTTGGGCGTTTATTGATTAAAAAAACGTTTGAACAGTTGTGCACAATTTACAAAGACTCCAATAACCCTATATCGAATCTAATGCAAACTATGTGTAAAAAACCTCAACAAGTACCGAAGCTTCTCCCTCTGATTCCAACGATTCTACCCGTGCGCAATCCTCGCACAATCGTCCAGCTGAGTACCTCGCTTCTACGTTGTTGATCCTTCAAGATATCGCACAATCTTGAATCCTTGAGAAAAACCCAAACCTTCTTCACAAATCAACTCGATCACGCCTCTGATTCACCGCAAGCCGTATCGAAGGTTATCAACCAAATGTGCAACCTTTATCCGAATGATCCCATACTCACTCTTCAATGAATTGCAATTTGATGGAAGATGATGATCTTGTGAAGAATCACTCTTTGATCGAAACTCTTTACCCAATTTGAATCCCAAAGAGTTTATCAAAGCTATTTCACTTTCTCACAGGTTTTCTCTCTCGTACAATAACAAAGCACATTGCTATTTATAGAGAAAATAGGATTGAGCAAATTTAGGCAAAAATTAACAGACATGTATCGATACAACAAATGGTTTGAATCGATACAAAGCCTTTGACCAGCGTACAAATTTGAAAAATTTGACCTATGTATCGATACAAACACGTATGTGTATCGATACATATATCAGTTTCTAGAAATCTTGACTGATATGTATCAAATCATGCAAGCATGATTCGATACATCATGAGTTCTCTGGTCTATTGAGAGATACAGGTGTGTATCAATACATGCAAGCATGATTCGATACGTAAGCAACTCTCTGTCTCTGATAGACCAGTTTTGTATCGATACAAGTGATGTGTGTATCGATACAAAAGACACAAAATCAGTAAGAAGTGATTCCAGGACATTTGTATCGATACAAGTGATTATGTATCGATACAGAGTACCTAAAAATCAATATTTCAAAGTTTAAAAATAGTTTTTCGCTGTCAAGTTATTTGTAATGTTGCCAAAATATGTTCTACTCTATTTTCATGTGTTTTGACAATTATTAAAACATGAGGATGAACTGGTGCACTTACAATGGGAAGGAAATATATGCAGAAAATTTGAAATAAAAATACTCAATGTTTGATAGTAGCGTGTTTGTAGGGTGGTTAAGGTCATGATTCCCTTGATCATCGTGCAACACTTGAATAGGAAGGAAAACACTAACTGTTGCACGCCACACCACTTTCAACGGTAATTGCTACAACTCCTCATAGAGGCAAATTCCTAACTTGCCCCTTAGCTTCTCAAATTGCACAGCATCAAGTGCCTTAGTGAAAATATCTGCCACTTGTTCCTTTGTACCAACATGTTCCAAAGTCATAATTTTATTCTTAACAAGATCTCTTATGAAATGATGGCAAATATAAATATGCTTGGTCTTGCTATGCTGAACATGATTCATAGAAATATTTATGGCGGTCATGTTGTCACAGTACAATGTTAGAACATCTTGTTCGACATCGTATTCTTTCAGCATTTGCTTCATCCACACAAGTTGTGAGCAGCTACTCCCAGCAGCTATGTACTCTGCTTCAGCTGTAGATAATGCCACACAGTTTTGCTTTTTGCTGAACCTCAAGCGCAAGGGCTACTTATTTTCTTGGACATTCTCAATGGACCTGTCTATCCAGAAATTGTAAAGGACTTCTAGATGAAGGCAGAAGTGATTTCTAGAGGTATATCTCAAATAGAGAGTGAAGAAGCGTCTCAAGATGTTGAAGGAAACGCTGATCAAAGAAAAGAATTGGAATTTCTGGGTAAAGAGATTCGTTCAGAGGTTGGTGGAGTCTGTATAAGGATCAGACAAGAGCATATTGATGCAAATCCCTCTGTGATAGATGGTGCTATAGTGAAGAGAGTTGTTAGGAACCCAGGTCCTTTGGTTATTCCTCAAGTCACTTTTAAACCAAAGAAGTTTGAAGAGAATAAGTATTTCTTTCTTACTACTGTGTCTAAGGAAGAAGTTGGAGTTGTTGCTGGAATACATAAGAAACTTCTGGAGGGAGGAGGAACTCAGAAGTTGGATGACAGACTTACTACAAGATATTTGTTGCCTGTTCAAGAAAAGAAGAGGAAGGCTGATGAAAGGTCAGAAGCAACAGAGTCTAGATCCAAGATAGCAAGAGGATCCAGAAGCAACTGTGAGTACTTCTGGTGTAAAGGATACTTCAGAAGTTGGAAAGAAGGTTGTTGAAGAAACCCCTGTGAACCCAAAGCCTGCTGTTCAAGAAGCAGAGGCAAGTGAAATTTCAAGAAGGCCACCTTGTACTTCTAGCACTGCTGCTGCTACTACCCCAGAAGTACCTAGGAAGAAGAAATCTGTAATTAAAATGAAAAGGCAATTGAAACTGGCTGTTGAAGATCAAGAGGAATTTGAGACACAAGATGCTCTGAGGCAAGTGGCAGAATTCACTGCTAGGGAGGAAACTAGCTGGGATAGAGGTGTAGATGTTGAGCCCAATGCATTTCTGGACACTCCTATTCCTAAGGATGAGTTGGTGTTGAAATTGGCTAATCAAGGTATTTATAAAAAGGTTAATCTTAAGAATATTCCTGATTATCTCATTAATGGTCCAAAGCATGCTAAAAACATCCCCTATACAGTTCCTGTCAAAAACTCTTTTTCAAAAATTCTTTCTGATTTGGAACCTAAGACCAACTGTATAGTAGAAGTTGCTGCTAGTGATTCAATTGAAACACTAGTAGTTAGCTTTGTACCATCCCCTGAGTCAATGAGGAGATTTTCTGAACATGTGTTGTCACTGATTTCAGAAACATGTGTTGCTACTCCTGCCCCATTGGAGAATATTGAGCAAGTAGCCTCAGAAGTTAATGCAGAGGTTGCAACTTCTAATGCTATTCCTCAAAATAGTCCTCATGTGGAAAGAATTACTATTCTATCCCTAGTGCATGAGTCTATTCACCCTGTTTCACCAAGGTCTATAGATTCAGAAAATACCCTTTCTGATCACAACCCTAGTCCTCCTATAGTAGAAACTTTTGTTGAAACTGCTATACATCAATCATCTTCTGATATTATTGTATCCAGTATTCCAGCCCTTGAACAAGCAAAACTACATAAGCTAGCCTTGGATTTAGAAAACCCCTCACCTCAGAAATCACAACCACCACTCACAAATGTCCAAAATAACTTTCTTAAGTCCTTTGAGCAAGTTATTACACCATCAGATCAACAAATCACCATCATTCCCACAGTTACCCTAGATATACCATCATCATCCTCTGCTCCAACCCCTCTAAAGGCCATCACTCCAGAAGATGTTAAGCATGTGCTGATGGGCATTAATGATAAAATCAAGGGATTTCATCAAGATTTGCCTATACTTTCTGTTGCACCTGATCAGGTAGATGAAGAGTGTAAAGCTCTATTTGAGATGTGCAAGCAAATGGTTATTGACTAGAGTTCTCAATATAAGAAGGACTATATCATGAACATTGCTAGGAGGAAGTTTACTGAAGCCAAGATTGAGGAGGCAAGAGTGAAAGAAGCTCAGAGGTTATATTATGAGAAGATGAAGTTGGTTATGGCAGAAGCAGAAGATCAGTTATCCACTCTTTATGCTTAGGAAATGAAAAAGATTCTTCAAGTGGATACTGAGTCTACCGGTCTTATTGGCAAGGTTGATTCAGAGGTTGTTATCAAGAAATTGGAACATATCTCTGCAAAAGCTCTGAAGCAACTACAAGAGAAACTGCTCAACCCTTCTAACCAATCACAACGCTAGGATTCTGGCACATTTTTTTTGTGTTAATTGCTATGTGTTTTTATGTTCTATTGAACTTGTTTAATTTTAATTGTTTGAATGTTATAATATTATTGTGGTTAATTATTATGGTTTTATTTATATTGTTCAGAAGCTATATATATAATTGCTGCAAACATATAATTGCATTCAAACAAATTTGTTTTATTCATATAAAATTGCATTACAATAACTTTGCATTTTTCTAGATTTTTGCATTACAATAACTTTGTTCTAAGAACAAATTTTTGCATATGAAAAATCCAGATACATATGAAAACCTAAAAGAATTTTTTTTTTACAAGATGAATTGAAAGAATTGAACAAAAGGGTGTTGATCCAAACTTCAACCTTGGAGCCTGGAACCATCAGCCAATCTGATGATTCTTCTCAACCTCTCAAGCTACAAATTTCCTGTTTTGGAAACTTGGAGCCTGCCTTAAGTTCGTCCTGCTCATCCTCTTGCATATGGAGAAATCTTTGTACTTTTAAGAACAGAAGATGGTTGAGAAACTTGCATCTGATTTTTGAGCCAAACTATTCACCATCTTCATATGTTTCTTAGAAATCATAATCCATGAGGTTGCATCTCTTGTTGATGAGATTCTACCATGTTTCTCCTTTGAAAATTTCTTAAACCCATTTCTTTCAATCACTCTTCTATCCTCATCAATATTTTCTCTCATTTTGTTGAAGAAATGTCATGGAAGTGTTGAGTGAAATGACAAAGAGTATGGTGCGTTTTTATAGTAACTCTGGTGGTTAGGAGTTACCTCGTTTTTCGTTTTTGCATTAAATTCTTTGTGGTTTTTATCATCTTTGAATTTTTGACTTGACTAATTCTTTAGTCACGTGTTTTTTTATTTATTTGACTCTTTCTTTTTCTTTTATTCTTTTTGTTTAATGACAAAAGGGGGAGTAAGAGTAAATTAATTTAAGAACACTAACTGAAGCCAAAATAAAAGGAAAATTTTCAGTTATTGAATAATTATCAGTTATATTTTTTGAAAGGAAAATTTCTCTATACATGATACACGTAAGAGAAGATTGCACTTTTCTCTTAGGTAGATCTGACCAAGGAATAAAGCTTGCAAACATATCTTCTAGAAGTCAAGTGTGTAATGAAGTTCTGGATTCAATGTTAAAATTTTAAAACTATTTTAATCATTCATTACCGAATTCAGGGGGAGCTTGCAAAACTCATAAACCTGAAGGATGCACTCTATGATTAAAATAATAACCATTGTAAATTAATACTTGGTTTGTCATCAATCAAAAAGGGGGAGATTGTTGGAACAAAGTTGGTTCTAATATAACCCAAGTAGTTTTGATGATAACAATAATATTAATATACAATAGGGAGTACTGATAATTTACTCTAGTGTGCAGGTATATAAGTTAAAATTTTATATACAATAGAAATTGAAGTTCTGGTTGCTATGCTAAGAAGCGCTCCCAGAAGTTGGGAAAAGCAAGTTCTGGAGAATGACACCAGAAGTTGTGGTCACCAGAAGTTGCCAAGTCAAAGTCAACCAGAAGTTGAACTCATCAGAAGCAGAACTCATATCTCAAGATTCTGATGATGATGAAATAACAAGATTTGCCAGAAGAACATTCTATTCTCTATAACGACTATCATCTATATGGCAAATTCAGAAGAGGCAGAAGAAATCTCTTACAAGACCGTTATCCTCATGATAATGACGTTTGTACTATTGTACTATCTTTATTTTCCTGATATGGGCGAATATTCGAAATCAAGGCTCAGATTTTATTCTTTGCTTGATTTGAATTAGCACATTTCAAATGAAAATATTAGTACAGTACTACGTAGCTGTTTTCATCTTTGTCTGCTCAAATTCAAGACGCTCCAACATCATCTATAAAAGGAGGAAGAATTTGAAGACAACAACAACACACCTACGAAGAACAAAAGCGCTGTTATACTGCTGAATTTCTAAGAGCTATCTTTAACTTAGATACAACTTGAGCTTATATCAAAATTCAGGACAAATAGTTTTCAACTTCTGACTAGTCAGTTGTTGAACCTTAGTTTTCTTTTTAAGAATTCTAAGATACGTCTTGTTTTTAAAGTTGTATTGTTTTGTTCTAAGAACTCTGATATTGTTTATCAGTTGTTCAAACATTGTATTTTCATTTTGTGTTAGAAGTCTCTTGTTTGTGAGCTTGAGCATTGGAAGTCTCTCGTATTGTGTTACTTGAGCAAAGGAAGTCTCTTGCAGTTGGCTTGAGCATTTGTAATCTTGTGTGATTATAGTGAAATCCCTTGGAAGTGCAAGGGGACTGGACTACTCTCGGTTTGTGAGAGGAACCAGTATAAATCTTTTGTGTTCATCTCTTCTTTCTCTCCTCTGTTTTTCTTTCACCATTGCCAGAAGTTGTTTGTGTTTAAAGCTATTCCGCTGCTGATTCTGATAAGTTGCAAAACTTAAAAGAAGTTTTTAAAACTACCCAAAACACAATTCAACCCCCTCTTCTTGTGTTTTCACACCTTCACAAGATGCTATGGGTTTCAATTTGGAAGGTACCATTCCGATTATTTACTCACATAAAATGAAAAAGGAAGAAGAGTCCATTCCGGGTGATGTGGCATTGGTGTCCCGTGCCCCAACTTTAGAGGACTTAGTCAAGAAAGAGGTATTGAAGCTTGTCGAGGCCGGAATGGTGAATCCGGTTCAAACTCTTTTAAAAGTAGAAGGTAATGGGGAAAGACCCAAGAAAGTTCGTCCTAAAGCAAGAAAGAAGACTAGAAACAAAGGGAAGAACCAGTGGAAGGAGTGAATGAGTGATCTGGTTCTCGAAAAAGCATTGAGGATTCATAATAATGTAACTCCTATGAGGGATGAGCAAAATAGGAATCGGATTGAATCACATGTGAAGTACCCCCCATAAGTGGGTTGTTGGTCGTCAAGCATTGGGACGTTAAACAAGCGCATGATCTCTAAGGTCATGGACCGTCAAGCTATTGACGTTAAAAGAGCGCTTCTTGGGAGGCAACCCAATGTTTTTATTTATTTATTGCTAGTTTTTAATAGGCCTTGTTTTGTGTTTGGAGGTTAAGCAAAGGAGTAAAGTCGATTCACAGGATGATTGGTAATGCTTGACTCCTTGAACTTGAATTTAATTTTGTCTTTTATGAATGCTTTGGTCTATTTGAAAACTTGTGCACTATTTAAATTTGTTTGTTTTGAAATATGTGAAGTCTGTTGAGTTAGCATCTAGGATACATGAATATGTGATTTTCTTGTTGATTACCTGGTATGCTTGAATGCTATTAGAAAAGCTGAGGAAATTTTTCAAACATTGACCACTCGATAATCCGGCCCAGCCGTAAGGATTCGAGCCTAAACACTTAAAATTTTTCTTGTTATGAGAGATTCCACAGCTTAACTAATTCTCTAGAACTTGCTTATGTTCTCTTGATTGATTGATTGCTATGATTTACACACCGAGGCAAGTTGTTTTTACCTTGAGCCTTTTTGAAGCCACCCATTTTAAATGTTATATAAAAAAAGTTGGGGTTGCTTTTGGAATTAGCAACTAATTAAGTTTGGGGTGGGGTACTAGAGAACTGAAAAGAAAATATAGAGACACTTATCAAATAAATAAATAAATAAAGAGGTATCTCATAAACCTCTCAAAAAAGTATGATAGAAAAGAAAAGAAAAGCGTTTGAAAATAATAATAATAAGTTTTCTAGTATAAATTGCTAAAGTATATGGGGGAAAAGAAAACAATTCATTGTTTAAACAAAAAAAGGTGATCTTAGAAACTCCAAGTTTTTCTGCTTACCATACAAAAACATCCACCCTTAACCTTAGCCCCATTATAACCCAAAAGTCCTCTAAAGGTGTGAAATTGTATGCGTGTCGATTAACATTAGAATGGTTGAATAGTTATGACTGTGTCGATTGAGTGAAATTTGACCTTATTAAACAAGAGAGATGTGAGAAAGTGAAATGATTATTGTTTGGTCAATTTTTGTGAAGAGTCCTTTGTTTTTTGATACCATTTTTGTGTGCAAGAATAGTCATGATAGGAATGATCATAGGAGTGTTGATTATGATGTTTTGACTTGACTGACTTTGCTGATTGGAATTAAACTGTTGAGATAGTGCCAACTTTTCCGATTGATACAGGTATTCCTTGAGGACAAGGAAAAGTTCAAGTTAGGGGTTGTGATGACTTCACGTCATTACTATGCTTTTACAACAAATTCAAGGCAAAGTAGTATATTTTTATTTTGCAATATGCAAGAAATAAAGAGAAAAAGAATCAATACAAGACCGCTTGAAGCGCAAGAAACCGAAGAAAAAAGGAGAAATTTTTGATGTCTGGCGCGCGGCGCCAGGAAGGGTTTAGAAAACCCTGTGGGTTCTGCCAAATGCACGCGGCGCGGCCCAGTTGGCGCGTAGCGCAGGCACGTAACCCTAGGCCTATATATTCAGTTTTTCTCCTCATTCTAAACAGTTGGTGACAGTAAGAAAAAGGCGATTTTTGAGAGCAACTCCAGATCAAGTTTCCCTTATTTTGTAATGAATTATTTCACTCTATTTTGTGTTATTGATTTTTATAATGAGTAACTAAACGCTTAGATTGGATCCTGGGGATTCTAATTATTATTGTTTTGAACCATGTATTTCATATGATGTGTTAATCGAATTACGAAGTTAGTTTCAGTGAATTATCCTTTATTCTTAATGCTTTACATAACTTGATCACTTATGTTATGATTTTAATTGTTTGTTTACTAAGACATTAGAAGCAAATTAATTGACCTAGGGATAATTGTTCAATTAACTTTCACTTTAGACATATTGATTTGTTAATTGAGAATTCAAAGATTAAAGGGCAAAAACCTCAATTGATTATAGGTCATCCTAAGACATTAGGGATTGATAATCAATTGAGAGGATTATGTACCAAGACATTGGACATAGTTATTTATTTTAATCGAATCGTGGAACTACGTTTGTAAATTGTTAGCATGCATGGAATACCAAGACAATAGTAGTTAGATGAACCGAAAATGTCCAATCGTTTTCTCTCTTGACTTAAGAACCCTAATAATTTGCCGTTATTTTCCAAGAAATCATAATTCCAAAAGAATACCCCCCTTTTATTTAATTGTAATTTTTACTCTCGTATGATACCAATTACTGTGATTGATCCACTACAATCTTTGTGGAACGATAAACTTTAATACTTACTTTGACACTACGTGATTGTTTGTTTACTAATAGCCGACTTAAAAAGCAACATTCTTAAGTCGGCTAGACGTGCCACAAGCGCTTGCTAAAATCTAGACTTCTGAAAACGCATAAACTTTTACTGACCCAAAATGTAGTTTGTTAACTTAGGTCCAACTCGTCCTAACAACTCAAAACTTGTTATGTCAGGAAAACTTAAGCCGCGTAAGGAACCAACCTAAGAAGTGGCTAGGAACCGACCTAAAATATATTTTTTCCACTATTACAACTATCATAACTAACGGCAAAAGTTATTATACATAAGGCCATCCTTATGCATGGTGCATAAGGCATTTTCAGCCATTGGATCCCATTACTCCGCGCGTCCCCCAATTACTACGCGCGCTCCCCATTGCTACACTTACTAGAATTACTCGCGCGCCCCCTAGAAATTTCTCGCGCGCGCCCCCCCAGCCCCCCAATGTCTCGCTATCCCCACCCCCTTTGTGCTGATGCACGCGTTCTGTTTTTATTTTTAGCCTACTGGGCCTGAAAGCCCAGTTCCTTTTTGGGTTTTTTGTTGGTTTTGTTTTTTACCCAGTTTTACACTTACACCTAGTTTGCGCACTCCCAGATTTTATTCTTTTTCTCCCCTATTGTTACAAAATCATTGGTTATTTATGCAATGTTATTTTGAAAATCATTATGCTGGTTAAATGGTTTCATAAACCATTAAGTCAGACTTATGGTTTTAGTTATAATTTTTATTTTGAATAAAATATGAATATTTTATTGGAAACAATAAGAGATCTACTTTTGTTTCAGATACAACACTAGTGAAACCATTAAGTCACATTTATGGTTTCAGTTATAATATTTATTTTAAATCAAATATAAATATTTTATTTGAAACCATAAGAGAGCTACTTTGGTTTTCAGATACAACACTAGTGAAACCATTAAGTTATACTTATGGTTTCGGTTATAATATTTATTTTAAATTAAATATGGATATTTTATTAGAAACCATAAGAGGGCTACTTTGGTTTCAGATACAAAACTAGTGAAACCATTAAGTCACACTTATGGTTTCAGTTATAATTTTTATTTTAAATTAAATATAAATATTTTATTTGAATCCATAAGAGAGCTACTTTGGTTTTCAGATAGAACACTCATAAAACAATTAAGTTATACTTATGGTTTCGGTTATAATATTTATTTTAAATTAAATATGGATATTTTATTAGAAACCATAAGAGGGCTACTTTGGTTTCAGATACAAAACTAGTGAAACCATTAAGTCACACTTATGGTTTCAGTTATAATTTTTATTTTAAATTAAATATAAATATTTTATTTTAAACCATAAGAGAGCTACTTTGGTTTTCAGATAGAACACTCGTAAAACCATTAAGTTATACTTATGGTTTCGGTTATAATATTTATTTTAAATTAAATATGGATATTTTATTAGAAACCATAAGAGGGCTACTTTGGTTTCAGATACAAAACTAGTGAAACCATTAAACCACACTTATGGTTTATGCTAGGTGCTTCTTCATTGTAACAACCATAATCATCTCCATACCGACACCAAAATACCTCCTTCAACTTCCATTAACAACACCATACAAACCAATAATCATTAAATCACTATCTAAATCAACACCACCATCAATCTTCAACCACTTTCATTCTTCACCATTCCAAACCACCAAACACCTTCTCCAAGCTAATCGCAATCCTAAATCACAAAACCAAACCAACAAAATCAAAGAACAAAACAGAGGCAGAAAATGAAGAGCGAGGAGCAAAAACTAGAAGAAGAAAAAGCGGAGGGTCTCGCCGTCGCCATCAAATCTAAGAACTCCATTACTGGCCGCCGCACATCACCGGAGCACCACCATGAGCTTCTCACATCGCCGTTGGAATCACCATGCCACTGCACTACCAGACCGGAACCTCACCTCCCTCTCTCGCACGATTCCATTCTCACGGTGAACCTCACCCTTTTTCTGTTACCAGTGGATGGGGTACATAAGTTTATGCACGGTACATAAGTTTTCCTTATGTATAATAACCGGACCCATAACTAACTTTGACCGCTCTAAATAACAACTAAAATCAGTTAAAATTAGTTAACAACCAATTAACAAATGATAACAACTTGCTTAGATAACTTCTCACTCTGATGCTTGTTAAACAGGTAGGTAACAGTTTCTCCCTTCCTTGCATCACAAGTCTCAACTTTAGACATGGATTAATAACCAATATTATTTAGAAATTTATTTTGTTGTAGGATAAATTTATTGCTTTTTAATTAGATCTCGGTAGTTTGTTCTACCTGAATTTAATTAGTTTTTACTAAAAAAAAAATACTTTTTTAAAATTCTAAAAAAGTTGAGGTGTTTGTAAAAAAAAAAAGGCAATTGGTTATGTTGTGAAACCTTTTCTGCAAATGTATTTAATAAATCGCATCATAATGCCACTATTATTGTTTAATTACTTTTTAAAATATTTCCATAAATATTAACATAAAGTCATTTGGTTTTTTTATTGTTTTGATTAAAATAAAGTCATTTGATTAGATGCACATAAAAATGATTTTTTTTTTAAAAAAATATTTGGACAAGTAGTTTATTGATTTAAAATTTTATCCTTAAGAAGGAATAATTGGTGTTTGAATCCCGCCGCCACCCTCCTACATATATAATGCAACGCCTCTGTCAATTTAATTAAACTTCACGTGAAATACAAAGAATTTTTATATTATAATCTATGTATACAAATTAAATAATTTGTTCTAGTGTTAAATATGTTTTTAGTCCCTATCAAATGGTGACATTTGAAGTTTACTCCCTATTTAATTTTTATTATATTTTTAGTCCCTGTAAAAATTTTATCTCGAATAGTTTTAGTCAACTAAATTTTTTTTAATTATCATTAAATTCTTAAATTTTTTAATGATTTTTTTTGCAGGTATGTTTAAAATAACATATAAAACTTTTTTAAATTGCATAAGATTAATTAAATTTTTTTAACATAAGATTAATTAAATATAAATTTTTTAAATTGCATAAATTAAAGATAAAAATAACAAAAAACCACGATCAAAAAATCAAATTTTGAGCTCTTTTTGTTTGGAAGAACTTTCTGCGAATAAATCATTCAAAAATACACATTGAATTAATAGTAGGAACCAAAACTGAGTGCATAATAATTTTTCAGGGGCTAAAAATATAATAAAAATTTATTAAAAATTAAACTTAAAAAATGACCACTTTGTAAGAACTAAACACATATTTAATCTTTTGGATAATAGTACACGATTAAAAATTAAAATAAATCTTTAACAAAACTACCTTTTGGATACACAAAAAAGCATTTACCTTTTGGACCAAGATAAAATAAAATTCATAAATATATATGTTTTGACTTTTGATAGTACTGAAAAGGGAAATAAATAAAAAATAAGATTGTAAAAAAGTTGAGGAAATATTTCTCTTATGTTAAAAAGAATATCAATATATTTATTTTATTAATATAGGACAGGAGTCCAATAAATGTATGTCGATGAATACTGATCAGTATATTGATTTAAGGTTTGACTATTTATGTGTAATGTGTGGAAAAAGTTCATTTAGAAGAATTCATGGTATGTGTCCCATAAGTCTTTAAATGAACATTAATCATCACTATCAGCGATAAAAACTGTATCATAGTAAAGAAGAAGAAAAAAGACCCACTAGATATAAAAGTACGATAATTATCATATATGAATATAATAAAAAATATTAGCCAGCACGCATCATTAAAAGTATTAAAAATTTCAGAATGATTAAATAAATTTCAATTTTTAGCAAGGATTAATTTGGTGTTGAATTTTCTCTTGTATTCTTTCGTCTTTATATATATATATATATATATATATATATATATATATATATATAATTTATTTATCATTAAACACAATTGTGCTAAAAGTTTTTAAAAGGACGTATCTCATGTTAAACAATTTAAGAGAAACACAAATATTCTATTATATTTTATAGGAATAAATATGTATTTAATCATATTTCTTTTAAATTATTCAAAGTTATTAATTATTTATTTAGTATTTTCTTATACCTTTAGTCACAACCTTAAACTCCTTTAACCTTGAGTCACCAATTCCACTCTATTTTTTTTATTTTTTTTTATTAGATAAAGTGGTAATCTACTAAAATTAAATTCACATAATTGTGAGATTTCGGGTTCAAACCCGGATCATGAACAATCCCACTCTATTTAACCATATATTAAATTACATATTTATTAAGAACATTAATAGATAAACTATAAAAGAAAAATGTTAATATGATATCCTTCGACAAATCGTTTGGAAGAACTCGAATTCGATTTCTGATAGAACTAATTTTTAATCAAGTACGTTTTACTTACTTCGCAATTGAATTATAAATTATCAAACCTCTTTTACTGAGAATCGTGATATTAATACAAAAAAAGGTTAATATGATATATCAACTTTTAACCTAAAATATAATGCTAAACTTTCAATATTGTTAGGTTTTTGGGCTGTTAGCTTCATTTTCTAAAATAAGTCTATGTCCAAGATGTGGAGTTTGATGTGTAGCACATCAGGATCCACACTTCAACCCCCTAAAATACGTACCATTCTGTTTTATTTCGTGTGTAATCTTTTGAAAGATTTGTTTTGAAAAATAAACTCATATTTATTTGCGTGCTAAGAAACGAGCTAATCTTTTAAGGATTAAGTTATATTTTAAGATGGTCAGCTTTGATCAAAAGAGTTAAAACAAATATATTTTGATAATACTGAAGTCCAAGCCCATGAAGCTCATTCTATATAAAGGAAGACAAAAGACTTGGTTATATCATCGACTGAATCTATTGTTCACAAATTGAGTCATTAGGGTTTTAGTCTCCTTTTGTTCATTGTTTATTGTGAGCCTTCTCTTGTGTAGTTATTCTGAGATTGGCGGCATCATAAGGCTAAAACAACAATGCTAAAGCAACAAGGATAAGCTAAAACCACTTTTGCATAAACAAGATGTGCAAATGCAACATGTTGAAACAAGATGTCCTAAGACATCTGTGTAGGACATCTTGCCCCAGTAACAACTATGAAGATTCAAACTTATCCAATAACGCGCGCATCTCCTCAAATGTGCATCAGGCGGAAATCTTCAAGTATTAGTTATCAATAGGATAGATAACAAAGTTTGTTTTCGATCCTAAGTGTTAGATACACTTGGAAATCGTAACTAACTTAAATGGATAAAGATTAAAATAAAATCTTTTATCCAATGGAGTTTGTTTTAATAACTAAGTTCCATCGTTGTTCATCTAAGAGATCAAAGAATCTGAAGACCTGCACATCTATAAGAAGGCTAAAGTAAAACTCAACCCACAATAACTGAAGATTGTGAGTCCAAGACCTTGTACCCACTGTGCAAGGATATAGTAACATCTAAAGCTTAGGTTCTAAGATTTAGTTGCTTGTCGTTTGTTGAATGATTTGTTCAACACCATTGTTAAACTATTAAGTTTTGTTTAGTCACTTGGGATTAGTGATCAGAGGGAAGTGAGTAGGTTTTCACATCCAGAGGAGTGAGCTCTTGGATAGAAAAACACCTGGATTAAGAAAAGGCATACATGTCAATAGGTTTTGGTGTGCGTTGTAAGACTAAGTATTAATTCAGAGTAGTGGTTTTCCTTTTTTGGATTGGTATCTCCCAAAGTAGGTGTGATTTGCATCGAACTGGGTTAACAAACACTTGTGTCATTTATTGCTTTCCCTTTACTTCAGTACTTTTTTAATATTGGTCCAAGTAACCAATTATCGAACTAGTTGTCTAAGACATCTAGATTGTTACACAAGTTGTCATAGACATTGTGTACGACATCTGTCCTTCCAAATAACATAATTTCATCTTGGATCATGTTTGATACAAGTGCAATGATTGTTTAGTTGAGTTGTAAACTTTTGTCAATCGTTCCAAAGCTTTGAAGTACGAAACTAGTTCTTTGTCTAGGAGTGTGTCTCCATTATTGAGTTTGTTATTGATTGTACTCAACGTGACACGATGGGACTCAACGTGTCATGATGGGACTCAACGTGACACGATGGAATCTACTTGCTCGCCAAGACAAAATCAATTATATTTTTGAAGAAAATCTTAGCATCGTATCACGATGAAGCTCAACGCAGTACGATGGGATTGCTTGGTGACCACGCTGATGAAACGCACAGGATCAGTTATATTTTTGAACTGAATCTGCCCATCGTGCCACGATGGACCTAGCATGGCTTGTGAGGCTCATTACGAAAAGTATAAATAGAGCCTCCATAATTCATTATTTTTCATTCAGAAATAGAAGAACTTTCTATTCCTTTTGGAAAGAGGTTCGGAGGAGCTCTAAGGGCATAGTTTTCTCCCTTTACGGGAAAACTAACTCAGCAAGGTATGATTTCTTTAGGCTTTTTATAGTTGAATTCTTGTAATTTAATTATGTAGTCTTTTGTAATAATTCCTTAGGTTGTGGTGGAGAAGATGAACTCCCCGATGAATACTTGGGTCATGTAATTCAGTCAAAGTTATAATAAATCGCATTTATAAATTATTATTTGTTATTTGTTTTCTTGCTTTAACAACGTTAGCCGGAATCTGGCCGGATAGACGGCAACGCCTTTAGAATAAATAATCAGGGTTTACTTTAATAGTACCATATTAGGGTTTTCACTATTATTTGTTCGGAACTAGTAATAAATAACACTAGATGTGTAGAAACGGTAAAAAATTCTGAACTAGTCGTGACTTAACAATTAGAAGAGGAATCAGGAATTGGTTGCGACATAACAATTAGATGCTGAACAGCCCGATACTAAGATCTAGGGGCATTGGATGGTCGATGTTCATAATGCATGTATGTAAATAACTCTATCTAGTAATTAGGGTATGTGACACAGCGAGGTTAGGCTCTCGTAGGTGCCTTGGTTGCAAAAATAGGGAGACTTTGCCTACATATTGTAGCAGTAAGGTGCTACTAAAACAAGGATAAAATCGACGCCCGATAATAATATGAATGACTATGTTATACACCGATTATGCCGAGTATGAAGGAGGGAGTAAGTTCAACCACCATACCTTATATGTTATATGTTTTTGAATCAAAATATTTACTTTTCTTGCAACGCATATCACTTCTTTTTTTATAAACTAAAAACCTTTTTCGTAAAAACCAAAGCGAATGCAAAAACTCACGAACTAGAATAGCACTAGCGAAGGTTTGACACGATCCCTGTGGATACGAACTCATTCTAGACACCTAGAGTGTGAATTATTACTCGACGACAAACTGATCTAGTTTGTCAAAAAAATTTAAAAATACACAAAAATCAAAAAATCAAAAATTTTGTTAATGATTGTGAATTTTGATCTGTGAAATTCTGGCTAAGGCAAAGTCAAGATATTTAAGCGATCCTAGTGATCCACCTCACTTACCTAGAAATTTTCACGGTGACAAAGACACATGAAATAATACCAAAAATATTTAACACTATTCTTTTCCAGTACTACTGATGATATTCATTTGTTGTGCTTGACAAACAAATATCCTGGAATTTGAGTACTTCGACGAGCCAGAGAAAGAGCTAAGGAAAAGACTTAGCTCTAAAGCTAGCAGAATCCAGTAATCTCGAGAAAGAAGGAAAGCCTACCACCAAAACCATAGGGGACGAACAAAGAATCACTATGGGAGATTACTGCAAGAGGACTGACAATGATCAGATCTCACTGGGGTTCCAGCCGGCAAACCAAGCTAACTTTGATATCAAAGGTAACGTTCAACACATGGAAGGAACTTGAAGACAAGTTCCTTGAAAGGTTCTTTACCCACACTTTATTCCAGAAGCAGAAGTCTGATATTCTGAGTTTCAAACAGCATGAATATGAAACACTGTGTGAAGCTTATGAACGCTTCAAATTGCTCATGAGCAGGTGTCCTAACCACAGCATTAGTGCTATGGAGCAGATGCAAAATATTCATGGCAGATATGAAAATGCAACATTGCATGATACTTGATGCCTCGACTGGTGGGTCTATCAAAATTAAGACCTATGCAGAGACCAAGGATCTAGTGGAACAGATGTGCCAGAACGAATACAACATGCGTCATGACAGGAATGAGAAGATACTTGGACTTATCAAGGTGGACAAAGAAGTTGCTTACAAAGTAAAGATAGAGCTGCTAAAGAGGCAACTTGCTGAGAAAGAAAAAGTGGTAAAAGAAGCTAGTGTGAAACGGGTAGAAGGAGTCTGTGACTTCTGCCTAGAATATTGTCCAAACGGGCAGTGTTTGCCAGGAGGTGAAGAGCAGTTAAATTACATGGGAAACAACTACAACCCCTGTTGGAGTAAGCACCCAAGTTTACGCAGGGACCAGACAGGGAACCAGACTCAAGCAGTACCTCAACAAGGAAAACCATCTGATGACATGAATTTCTGCAGTATTTTAGGTAGTATTATTAGTATTAAAATGACCAAGGCAGGCCTAAATATCAACAAAAACCTGAAGAATCGAAAAAAAGCTTCAAGACAAGGTGAAGAAACGCAAAAGACAAGAAAAAGCCCATAAATGAAGAATATCAGCCCATCGTGTCACGATAGCACCCAACTTGACACGATGGAAACTCCTTGCTTGCCAAGACAACATCAATTATATTTTTGAAAAGAATCTTAGCATCGTACCACGATGAAGCTCAACGCAGTACGATGGCATTGCGTGGTGATCACGCAGATCAAACACACAGGATCAGTTATAATTTTGAATTGAATCTGCCCATCGTGACATGATGGACCTAGCGTGTCACGATGGCTTGCTGAGACCCATTACGAAAAGTATAAATAGAGCCTCCATAATTCGTTATTTTTCATTCAGAAATAGAAGAACTTTCTATTCCTTTTGGAGAGAAGTTCGTAGGAGCTCTAAGGGCATAGTTTTCTCCCCTTACGGGAAATAGGCTTTTTATAGTTAGATTCTTGTAATTTAATTATGTAGTCTTTTGTAATAATTCCTTAGGTTGTGGTGGAGAAGATGAACTCCCCGATTAATGCTTGGGTCATGTAATTGAGTTAAAGTTATAATAAATCATCTTTATAAATTATTATTTGTTATTTGTGTTCTTGCTTTAATATCGCTACTCGGAATCTTGGCCGGATAAATGGAGACGACTTAGAATAAATAATTAGGGTTTACTTTAATAGTAGCATATTAGGATTCTCATTATTATTTGTCCGGAACTAGTAATAAATAACACTAGGTTAAAGGAACGGCACAACAATCTTGAACTAGTTATGACTTAATAATTAGAATCAGGAACTAGTTGTAATAACAATTTGAACTGAATAACCGTAACTAAGATCTAGGGGTATTGGATGATCGATGGTCATAATGCATGTTTGTAAATAACTCTACCTAGTAATTTAGGGTATGTGACAAAGTGAGGTTAGGCTCTCGTAGGTATCTTAGTTGCAAAAGTAGTGGGACTTTGCTTACATAGGGTAGCAATAAGGTGCTACTAAAACAAGGATAGAATCTACGCCCGATAATAGTACGAATGACTATGTTATACACTGATTATGCAAAGTATGGGGGAGGGAGTAAGTTCAACCACCATACCTATCCTCTATGTTTCTGAATCAAATATTTTATTTTTCTTGCAACGCATATCGCTCTTTTTATAAATTAAAAACCTTTTTCCTAAAAACCAAAGCGAATGCAAAAACACACGAACTAGAATAGCACTAGCGAATGTTTGACACGATCCCTGTGGATACGAACTCATTCTAAAAACCTAGAGTGTGAATTATTGCTCGACGACAAACTGGTCCACTTGCCAGAACGTAGTTTGGAGGAGTTACTCACAAAGTTTGCAAGCATGAGCAAGAGAAATTTTGAAAGCATCCAGAACACAGTAGCCAACCAGGGGGCGACCATCAAAAGTCTTGAAACCCAAATTGGTCAGCTGTCTAAACTGGTAAGTACTCATGTTTCTAAAGACATTGCAGTTAACACGGTGGACAACCCAACGGAGGAGTGCAAAGCGTTGAAAGAGGCAAAGCCAAAACGTGAGCACGGTGAACCAGAAATGATAGATTTCAGAGTATTCGGAGAATGGTTCAATACACTAGGAATGACTATAGAAGAAGCCTATGATGAGTTCGTTGGTGAGCCGGAAGAATACAGAGAAAGCCTAGCACGAGCACTAAAGCTGCCACCCAAGAAGAAAGATCCTGGAAGCGTCACCATTATATGTTAGATTGGAGAAGAAGGAGTCAATGCATTGTGTGATGTGGGCTCAAGTGTGAATGTCATACCATTATCTTTGGCAGACAAATTCAAGCTCAGATTACCAACTGCAGGTACAACTAAAGAACTCATATTGGCTAACCAATCAACCATTCGACCAACATGTACAGTAGAAGATGTCCTGGTGAAAGTCCAAGACCTGGTTTTTCCAGTAGACTTCATGATCCTAGAGATTGGAGAAGATGAAGAACATCCCATCATCCTAGGAAGACCTTTCTTAGCAACGAGCAGGGCCATCATTGACATGGATCTTGGTGAGATGGCACTAAGAAGTGGAGAACACGTATTCACTATCTCAACTTCCAAGACAAACAGGGACAAATGCTGCAATCTCGAATGGAAGAATGAAGAAGCTACACCATCGACTCCAGCTCAGGTGAATTTGAAGATAAAGATAGAGGAGCTGGGGAATGAAATGGCGCAACTATAGGTAGAAGCAAAGGCCAAGGAGGAACCCGAGGGGCCGACTGACAAACTAAAGAGGTTGACTATTGAGGAAGAGATCCAGGTACCATGGGTCAAAGCATGGGGAAGAAACCGAAAAGCGGCCATAAGATCTAAGTTTGGGGTTAACACGCCACCTCTGAAGAAGCCAGCTACAACAAGAAGGAAGATACGGTTCCATAAGGTACAAGAGAACCGCTGGGTCAGCATACCACACGAAGAAGAGAAGGAAAGTCCACCAAAAGGAAAAGGTAAATCTATCATCAAACCAGTTGCTTCATATGATGATGGAAGGATCTATTTTGCCACCTTCAAAGAAGGACAGGACCCAGAGAAGTACGAGAAGAGCACCAAGAATGGAGGAGCTAAGGCGGAAGCTCCTAAAGAAGAGAGAGACATGCGAACCTATCCTCTATAATGGAGGAAATGCGTCGAGCTAATGAGACGCTAAACAAGCGCTGCTTGGGAGGCAACCCAAGGATAAGTTTTTAAATTCAGTATTTTGTTTTAGTAATTTTAATTACGTATTTGTTATGTATTTTCAATTCAATAAAATATACTTAGAATTCCAGCATGTCATATTCATCTGTTAATAGCCCCTGTCTTACAAAAAAATTAAATAATTGTTGTTGTTTATTATCTTGTGCATGAGAAACTGTTATAGATAAGATTGCAGCGAAGTGAGTTGTAAATTCTGACGATCCGAATTTCGCACCTTAACACAAATACCATAGGTGAATGCTCTGAATGTGGAAGTTCAGGAGACAATAAGACGAGTGATGAAGCGGTGTCTACAGATAAGTGTTCACGCCTTAGGATACCTAAGCCAAGTGAGAATTTGAGCCAAATATTTCCAACAGGTATTACTAATTTATTTCGATCTATGAGAGTACCGTGCACCTGTTTAATTTTTAGAACTTGCTCCAGTTCTCTGTAACTGGTTGATTTATCAAATTATGCATTGAGGAAATTTTGAAAGCATCCACCTTGAGCCTTACAAGCCACCCTTATGAATATTATTATCCTTTGATAATCACTTTGAACCGTAAAAAAAAATATATCCCTTTTCTTTCGGTGACAAACCACGATACAAGCCTATAGACTAGAAAAACAATGAATTACCCTCTTTTGTAGTTAGGTAATAGTTCTCTGATCATGGCAACAATCAAAGTTTGGGGTTGCTCATGAAACTAGCACCAATTCAATTTGGGGTGGGTATACAGAAAACTACCACTACAAAAAAAAAAAAAAAAGAAAAAAGAGATGCGAAAAATCCCTAAAAAAATAGTCTCTTAAAAAAATAAAAAAAAAGAAAAGAGACGGGAGAATAACAAAAATCCCTAAAAAAATAGTCTCTACAAAAACAGTGACAAAAATCCCTAAAAAAATAGTCTCTACATAAACAGTGATAGAAAAAGAACCACAAATGTCTCTCCGGTTCTATTCTCTAAAATACCAAGAATCAAAAGGTACCCTATGGAATAAGGTTGCGTACACAAAAAGGAAACAAAGTAATACTTAACTCCAAGTTTATCCTACTTATCCCAAAAATGTCCTACCTTGACCCTTGTCACGTTATAACCCTTAAAGACCTCCAAAAATGCATATCTATTAAAGTTTAACAGGTTGCTTAGAATATTTGCAAGCCTATGGTAAAATGGCATGTTGTGCGATGATTGAGAGTAACCCTTTCAATTTCGAGCGAAAAATGTGTGAGAGAGAGAGAGAGAAGGTTGAACACGGACTCTTGCAGACACTTGTCCGACTCGCTACTATCAACGTCTCCTGAAACAAGCAAGATTGAGTATTGCACGTTGCGGTAAGAATCAACGGTTCCATGCTGAACAAGTAAGGGTTTGAAATTCCTATCATCTTTATTTATTTCTTAACTCGCTAACGATCTTGTCTGAAAGCAAGTTACTTGAGGACAAGCAACAATTTAAGTTTGGGGTTGTGATGACAGGAATTTCTGCAGTATTTTAGGTAGTATTATTAGTAGTAAAATGACCAAGACAGACCCAAATATCAACGAAAACATGAAGAATCGAGAAAAAGCTTCAAGACAAAGTGAAGACACGCAAAAGACAAGAAAAAACCCAAAAATAAAGAAAAACAGCCCATCGTGTCACGATGGCAATCAACGTGACATGATGGAAGCTACTTGCTCGCCAAGACAGAATCAATTATATTTTTGAAGAAAATCTTAGCATCGTATCACGATGAAGCTCAACGCAATACGATGGGATTGCTTGGTGACCACGCTGATGAAACGCACAAGATCAGTTATATTTTTGAGCTGAATCTGCTCATCGTGCCACGATGGACCTAGCGTGGCACGATGGCTTGCTAAGGCCCATTACGAAAAGTATAAATAGAGCCTCCATAATTCATTATTTTTCATTCAAAAATAGAAGAACTTTCTATTCCTTTTGGAAAGAGGTTCGGAAGAGCTCTAAGGGCATAGTTTTCTCCCCTTACGGGAATACTAACTCAGCAATGTATGATTTCTTTAGGCTTTTTATAGTTGAATTCTTGTAATTTAATTATGTAGTCTTTTGTAATAATTCCTTAGGTTGTGGCGGAGAAGATGAACTCCCCGATGAATACTTGGGTCATGTAATTGAGTAAAAGTTATAATAAATCGCATTTACAAACTTAACAAAACAAGCTAACTCCAACTCATATATAAATAAAAAAGATAGTAGAGTACAAACTTGGGGGGACTAGACCAAAACTCAAGTGGGAGCCAACAAATGACAACTGCCTCATTAAAAACCTTACCCGTAAAACCCAAAGGGAAAAACCAGGTGAAGGGAAAAAGAGTGCAGTGCTCCAGAAATAAATACAACAAAATAAAAACCATCATTTAGATAAACACACCCTAAAACTAGGCAGGCCCAGTTTATTCTTCAACAAAAAATCCTGAGAGAACGAAGGAGGATCACTCCAACAAGTAAGGGAGCTCAAAGTAAGACCATGATTTGCAAAGAGATCAGCTTGTTATTTGTTTTATTGCTTTAACAACATTAGCCAGAATCTGGCCGAATAGACGGCAACGCATTTAGAATAAATAATCAGGGTTTACTTTAATAGTAGCATATTAGGGTTTTCACTATTATTTGTCCGGAACTAGTAATAAATAACACTAGATGTGTAGAAACGGTAAAACATCCTGAACTAGTTGTGACTTAACAATTAGAGGAGGAATCATGAACTGGTTGCGACATAACAATTAGATGTTGAACAGCCCGATATTAAGATCTATGGGCATTGGATGGTCGATGGTCATAATGCATGTATGTAAATAACTCTATCTAGTAATTAGGGTATGTGACACAGCGAGGTTAGGCTCTCGTAGGTGCCTTGGTTGCAAAAATAGGGAGACTTTGCCTACATAGTGTAGCAGTAAGGTGCTACTAAAAAAAGGATAAAATTGACGCCCGATAATAATACGAATAACTATGTTATACACCGATTATGCCGAGTATGAAGGAGGGAGTAAGTTCAACCACCATACCTATCCTCTATGTTTCTGAATCAAAATATTTATTTTTCTTGCAATGCATATCGCTTCTTTTTTTATAAACTAAAAACCTTTTTCCTAAAAACCAAAGCGAATGCAAAAACTCACGAACTAGAATAGCACTAGGGAAGGTTTGACACGATCCCTGTGGATACGAACTCATTCTAGACACCTAGAGTGTGAATTATTGCTCGACGACAAATTCGTCCACTTGCCAGAACGTAGTTAGTTAACAAACTCATTATGTTATTTTTTACATTTTGCAATTTATTGTTTACCTTGTTCATCAAGTTTTAGTATGTCCAAGATGTTGGCACATTAGGTATTACATTATATATCATATTCCTAAAGTGCCCCACATTGTGCTGCACATCTGTCACTTGCTACTGGAGGTATCAGAGCATGAACCCTGCCTGTTTTAGGGTGAACTCCGGGGAAACTTTCTAGCATTATGGACAAGGACGGAACGCTAGTTAGCAAACCACCTCTTCTGGATGGTACCAACTGTGACTATTGGAAGTCACGCATGACTGCCTTCCTAAAGTCACTTGACAGAAAGATGACAGGAATATCTATAGTATTTTAGGTATAATATTAGTAATAAAATGACTCAAGACAAGCTCAAATACGAAGCAAAACCTAAAGATTCGAAGCAAACTGCGGAAAGGAGCAAGAATACAAGAAAATACCAAGAAAGGAGCAAAAATTGGACAAATGAGCGAGCCATCGTAGCACGATGACTCCCATCGTGTTGCGATGAAAGTTACTTGGTGCACCAGGTGATTACGCGCAGAAATGTGTTTTATTTTTGAAGAAAATCCACACATCGCAGTACGATGGGTGCATCGCAGCACGATGGCATGCTGAGGTCCGTTTAGAAAACTATAAATAGAGCTCATTTCCCTCATTATTTTTCGTTAAGAAATTGTGAGCATTCTCTACTACTGTAGAGTTGTTCTAGAGGAGAAAGGAGGGTAAATGAGCTCTCTACAGGAAGAACTTTCCCCATTCACGGAAAATGTAACTTCCTCGGCAGGGTATCTTTCTTTAGGTGATAACTCACTATTTGTGAGTATTATTATGCTTTTGAATGTAGATTTGTCACCTGCCAATACGGTTTTGTATTCAATGTTTAGGTTTATTTTATGCATTTATGAGTCTAGTATGTATTTAGGAATTTTATGTAATCTCTTCATATAAAGAGAGCTCTAGAATCATTTGGTGTCAAGACATACCACTGGACCATTGAAAAGGTTCAAGAGCCAAGGCAAAGGATAATCAGAGTCAAGACAACCATTCCGTACAACCACAAGAGGCGGCTGACCAGTCAACACAGTCAAAAGCCGCCACGTCAGATGAAGAATGCGAACGGGCGCTAACGTGAGGAAAGACAGCTGGCGGATTTCCCATGTGCAAATTGTGCTGTCATTGTACTAATCATTGGGGGAATTTGTTTTATTCCTTTGGGCTGTCTTATCCTCGGATTTAGGGAGGCCCATGATCCAAGAGATTGTCCTATGTAAAGGTGCCTTAAACCCTAAAGTTAGAGAGCTCAGCCGTTGTGAATAAAGAAGAACCCTAAGACGTTCATGGTGGTAACTGAATTCTAGTCTGCTGTTGGACTTGGAGCTTGAGACATCAACTCTAAGGCCATCTCATTTGTAGGTTTAAATTTAAGAATTCATTTTTATGTGTTATCTTATATCTTTGGTTGTTATGGATTCTATGCTCATCATGAGCTAAACTCTTAATGTTGAAATTATGTGAAGTTTAATTGAAAGTTTAATATGTTTATGTGATGTATGTTTGTATGCTCTTTTAGTTCATTTGTTATTTTTCTATATATTCATATCTAGGACTGATCAACTTAGGTTTGAATACAAGTTTGTTATTAAGAGACATTTAATAATGAATGGATTGAATGAACTAATGTGGTTAAGTGAGGTATAGACATATATTCTCTACTTGAAGTCTTAGACATAAGCTTTAGGGTCATAGTAAGAATACAACCACGTGTTTTCTGCACTGTAATAAAGTAAGTTTGACCTAGACATAGGATTCATCTTATCACGCATTACATTATCTAACATTGTAGACATACATCATAAGGCAAGAGTTGCTTGCAGGAGTCTTGCCTACACTTATCTCATCACACACATATTAAGCTGGATATTAAATGGATCATAAGTTCAACATGCTTTCACAACTGTTTTCTCACACTCTTTTAATCATTTGTGTCTTTAATTTATTTGCAACCCTAAACTGTTATTTTGTTACTTTAATCACTCATAAGTGTAAAATTAATTGAACTAGTCTTGGAGTGAGATTTCCTTATCACAATTCATGTGGGAACGATACTTTTTCTTATTACTTGTGCTACAGATAAGACTGTGTATACTTGCACATTGCGAAAAAATTATTTCACACTTAACAAACGCAACATTAGGTAGCATGATTTTACTCTTGTAGTTTAATTATGTAATCTCTTGTATAGGTCCTTTAGGTTGTGGTGGAGAAGATCAACTCCGCTATGAATATTTGGAGTCTTTGGTTGACTCGAAGTTATAATAAATGATATTTAATACTGTTTGTCTTATTTACTTTGTTTCTTTAAATACTTTTTCAATAATCTTGCCGGATATGCGGAAGCACTCTCAGAATAAGTGTTAGGTGAACTTAATACTTGTCTGAAACTAGTAGTAAATAAATCAAGGGGTATAGAGACGGTAAAATCCGAAACTACCTTCGAATTGAGATGGTAGATGCGGAATCAAGAACTAGTTGTGAACTGAACAATTAGAGGCTGAATAGTCTGATACCAGGCTCTAGAGGCTATTGTCGATGGGCATAATGCATGTATGTGGATAACTCACATTGTAGTTAGGGTATGTGACAAGCGAGGTAGGCTGTTGTATATATCCTAGTTACAATTGTAGGGAGACTTCATATATATATTAGTGTAATAGTAAGGTATTACCACATAAAGGATACAATCGACGCCGCTTGTTAGACTAGATAACTATGTTATACACCTATCATGCCGAATAGTAGTAGGCGAGGGAGTCGAACCACCATATCTTTCTTCTTTATTTATATCTCGTTTTAATTTTCTGCAACGCATATCACTATTTTCAACTAAAACCTTTTTAAATCTAAAGCGAATGCAAAAACTACAAACTTAAATAACGCTAGTCGCGCATTAGCATGATCCCTGTGGATACGAACTCATTCTAGACACCTATAGTGAAAATTATTACTCGACGACAGATTGGTGCACTTTCCAGACCGTAGTCAAGCTTTTGGCGCCGTTGCCGGGGGTATTGTGTTTACAATAGTGTAACTAGATTTAATTAAGTTTGGCAAAAAAAAATTAAAAAATACAAAAAAAATAAAAAATAAAAAATTCTTGTTGATGATTGTAAATCTTGATCTGTGAAAGTTCTGCTAAGGCAAAGTCTTGGTACTTAAACGATCCTTATGATCCACCTCACTTACCTGGAAATTTTCATAGTGATAGAGATACATGAGACAAACCCAAAAATATATATATATATATATATATTGCTTTTTCCAGTGCTACTAAGGTATTTGTTGAGTGCATTTAGACATGTACCCAAGGGCACTAAGGATTAAAGGGCTAGAGCAGCCCACAAAAGTCAACATTCTCACAAAACGACTCCTAAGGAAGGAGATGGGAGATAAACCAAAAGTGTAAAAGTGAATGCTGCAAAGCATGGTCAATGGTCAGGTAGATCATTGGGCCAAAATGTGTAAAGCAATAAAGACTGTTCGAGATAAAGGGTTGTAAAAAAGCAATTGTTACAAAAAGAAGGAACATTTAATGAAGGAGGTATGAGAAAAAGAGAAGCCATCAAAAATGCATTGATCACAACCAGAAGGAACGTTCCCTAACTCGCCTTAAAATAACAAAGTAGGCATGCATCAACATTTAAGTTTGGGGTGAAGGAACCACTCTCTATGAAACTACGCCGGAAAATAAGTCGTCAACAGGGGTAGTTGAGGGTGTGGTAAATCAGACCTGGTACTATCGAGAGCGTGAGAAATATTATTGGATGATGGTGAGTGCTTCAAGCCGGAAAAATGGAGAACAAACGAGAAACATGCAAACCTATCCTCTGTAATCGAGGAAATGTGTTAAGCTAATGAAACGCTAAACAAGCGCTGCTTGGGAGGCAACCCAAGGATAAGTATTTATTTTCAGTAATTTCAATTTTGTATTTTCAATTCATAGTATGTACTTAAGAATTCCATCATGTCATTTTCATCTATTAACACCCTTATTAGACTTGTAAAAAAAATTGAATAATTGTTTGTTGTTTATTATCTTGTGTATGAGAAATTGTTATAGGTATAATTGCAGCGAAGTAAGCTATGGATTTTGATGATCCGAATTTCACACCTTCACATGAATACCAAAGGTTATTGCTCAGAAGTGCGGAAGTTCGAGAGACAACGACACAAGTGATTAAGTCAATGTCTGCGGGATAAATGTTCAAACCTTCATATACCTAAGCCAAGTAAGAATTTGAGCCACATTTTTCCACTGTATCACCAATTTCTTTCTATATACTTTGAGAGTATTGATGACATGAATTTCTATGGTATTTTAGGTAGTAATACTAGTAATAAATTGACCAAGACAGGCCCAAATACGAAGGAAAACCTACAGAATCGAGGAAAAGCATCAAGACAAAGCAAGAATACAAAAAAGACAAGAAAATGCCAAAAAAGTGAAGAAATGTGCCTTTCATCGTAGCATGATGGATCCCATCCTGCTTGCTGGCCAAGAAAAACAGAAGAATAAATCTGAAGAAAATCTGTTCATCGTGCTACGATGGCCTATATCGTAGTACGATGAACTTACTTGGCGACCAAGCTGATGAAACGCAGGAGATCAGTTATAATAATTTTGAACTGAATCTCCCCATCGTAGCACGATGAGTCCATCGTAGCTCAATGGCTTGCTGAGGCCTGTTAGGAAAAGTATAAATAGAGATCCTAAAACCTCATATTATTCATTAAGACATAGTAGAACACTCTCTAGTACTCCTAGAGTTGTTCATAGGAGCTCTACGGGCATAGCTTTCTGTTGGAACAAAGTTGGTTCTAATATAACCCAAGTAGTTTTGATGATAACAATAGTATTAATATACAATAGGGTGTACTGATAATTTACTCTAGTGTGGAGGTATATAAGTTAAAATTTTATATTCACTAGAAATTGAAGTTCTGGTTGCTATGCTATGAAGCGCTCCCAGAAGTTGGGAAAAAGCAAGTTCTGAAGAATGACACCATAAGTTGTGGTCACCAGAAGTTGCCAAGTCAAAGTCAACCAGAAGTTGAACTCATCAGAAGCAGAACTCGTATCTCAAGATTCTAATGACGATGAAACAACAAGATTTGCCGAAAGAACATTCTATTCTCTATAACGACTATCATCTATTTGGAAAAATCTGAAGAGGCGGAAGAAATCTCTTACAAGACCGTTATCCTCATGATAATGACGTTTGTACTATTGTACTATCTTTATTTTCCTGATATGGGCGAATATTCGAAATCAAGACTCAGATTTTATTCTTTACTTGATTTGAATAAGCACATTTCAAATGAAAATAGTAGTACAGTACTACGTAGTTGTTTTCATCTTTGTCCGCTCAAATTCAAGACGCTCCAACATCATCTATAAAAGGAGGAAGAATTTGAAGACAACAACAACACACTTACATAGAAAAAAAGCGTTGTTATACTGCTAAATTTCTAAGAGCAATTTTTAGCTTAGATACAACTTGAGATTATATCAAAATTCAAGACAAACAGTTTTAAACTTCTGACTAGTCAGTTGTTGAACCTTAGTTTTCTTTTCAAGAATTCTAAGATAAGTCTTGTTTTCAAAGTTGTATTATTTTGTTCTAAGAACTCTGATATTGTTTATCAGTTGTTCAAACATTGCATTTATTATTTGTGTTAGAAGTCTCTTGCTTGTGAGCTTGAGCATTGGAAGTCTCTTGTATTGTGTTACTTGAGCAAAGGAAGTCTCTTGCAGTTGGCTTGAGCAATTGTAATCTTATGTGATTATAGTGAAATCCCTTGGAAGTGCAATGGGACTGGACTACTCTCGGTTTGTGAGAGGAACCAGTATAAATCTTGTGTGTTCATCTTTTCTTTCTCTGCTCTGTTTTACTTTCACCATTGCCAGAAGTTGTTTGTGTTCTAAGCTATTCCGCTGCTAATTCTGATAAGTTGCAAAACATAGAACAATAAGTGTTTAAAACTACCCAAAACACAATTCATCCCCCCCCCCCCCCCCCCCTTTCTTGTGTTTTCACACCTTCAATTAGCATCTACAGCCTTGGTTTTGTTATATCACTTTGCAGTGAGACAGTTGTTTGTTGTGTCAAAACACTATGTCTGGATCCGGTGAACAAAGCAAAAAACCTGAATTAACTGCTATTCCCTTCAACTATGATGTTGATGATACAAACAACACCAGCAAAGCTCCTAAGTTCAATGGTGATGGTTCTACCTTCTCCTGGTGGAAAGATAGAATCTACAGTCATCTAGTTGGTATTGATGATGAACTTTGGGACTTAGTTGAAAGAGGAGTAACATTTCAAGGTTTGGATGAAAGAGGAAGATTAGATTATGATGCAAGACAAACTTTCACTGATAAGGACAAGAAAGCATACAAGAAGCACCACAAGGTCAAGGATATCTTGATTAACTGCATATCTCATGAAGAGTACCTTAAGATCACAGATAAATCTACTGCCAAGAGTATCTATGATTCTTTGTGTTCATCTTATGATGGAAACAAACAGGTACAAGAGGCAAAAGCAACACTTTTGATCCAACATTATGAACTTTTTAGAATGAAAGAAGATGAGAACATTGAATCTATGTTCTCTAGATTCAAAGTTCTGGTTGTTGGCCTTCAAGTTCTGAAGAAAAGTTATACTACTTCTGATCATGTGAAGAAGATTCTCAGAAGCTTACCTGCTAAGTGGAGACCTAAGGTCACTGCTATTCAGGAAGCAAAGGATTTAGACACCCTAAGTCTGGAAGGTTTAATCAGTTCACTCATGAGTCATGAGATTGAGCTAGCCTCTGATGAACCTCAGAAGAGAATGAAGTCTTTGGCTCTGGCAGCTACTTCTGGACCTTCTAAGGCTAATGTAACGCCCCAAATTTTATAAACTAGTATTTTCTTTATATTATTAATTGAAGTATTTTTATAAAATGAATTTATTATTTAATTATATCTTTCATAATAGCTTGAAAAAAATATTATCAGTGTGTATAGAATATTATGTCTAAAGTGTGAGAATGTGTAAGTAATTATTTTCTTGAAAGTAAACAATAGATATAGAAAAATTATAGATCTAACCTATTAATTTAATGTGAGAGATGATTAGGTTTGAAAATTTAATCTTAACAAATTTGGTTTAACTTTTCATCTAGACTAGCATTTCAAAAGTAAAGTTACACTTATATGGGAAACATTATTGTGTATGTCTTGATAGTTTTATTCCTTTGTATAGACTGATAAATAATTTATTATTTTGAATAAATTTAAGAAAAGTAAGTCTAGAATTCAATCATGAAATATCTTAGTAGCTTGTGGTAAAATTCTTGACTTAAAATTCTATCGAATTTTGGACAGTTATTTACTAGACAGTATAAATTATTATCACAGAAAAAGAAAAGAAAAATATTTTTAAAATCACAAAAATATGAAGATTAAGATGGTGTTATTAATTTTATCATTTATGTTATAAAAGAATAAATTAAAAATTAAATGAAAATTAAGAGATAAGATAATTTCTAAAAGAAAACAAAGCTTTGATGCTCTTGATTTGAAGGGATAATTATGATGAAACTCATACTCATGAACCTTTAGGTCATCATGTCTAACTAAAATTGATTCAAGCTGTTAATTTCCAAACATAGGCTTATTTTAAATAAGTTTTCCTCCATCCCCTGTACTCTGATTCAATTTATTTTAAGAAAATATAGTCAAAAATAATTAACTTACTACTAACTAATACATAATGATGCATTTTCTATATGGATTATTTTCCTTTTCCCCATATATAGTCTTTATGTCCAACATTTCTAAGAGAAAAATATGATACTACTTAATCAAATATTTCTAGTTACTGGATATCTATTTTGGCTTTAGTTTAGACATTTAAAATTGAATCATGGTTACTCTTCTATATAGTTTCCTAAGCAACATTTATTTAGTTTATTGTTTTGAAATTAAAAAGAAAAAAATAAAAGAGGAAATGAAATGAAAACATGATAATCGATGACGTGTATGATGTTTGCATGATTTTAAGTCATAGTCACGTTTAAAATAATGTACATAGGAAGTAATTGACATACAAGTTTCTATATCAATAGTATTGTGTTGGGTTTTTATATACTTCTAGAATATGAAGTTCTGGGATTTACTTTAAGAATTTTAGAATTTCAATTATAATTTTAGTAAGTTAAGAGATAGTCATTTTGATAAGTGAATAGGTATTATAGAAGATATCATAGAAGAAGGTGATTGCTCAAGTTATTTTGGAAAGCTTTGAGGTAAGGAGAATTACTAATAATAAGTTTTGATGAGCACAAGAAATGTGTTACTTGTATATATATTATTAGTTATAATTAGGGGAAGTTGTGTACTTAATGTTACTAGTTTTAAATTCGTTAAGGTATATGTAAAATGTTGAGTGATTGATTTAATTGATTATATGTTTGAATAAAGTTTCTTCAATATATGATTCGAAAATGTTGTCAATTGATTTGGCTATTGAATTTGTTAATATCAATGTTTTATGAGGGAAAATAACTAAATTATTTATGTCCTAAATTTGTTTATTTATAATGATATCTATGTGCTTGAGTGCTTATGATGAAAGTTAAGGTGATCTCTCATAAGTTGCATTATGAGTCTTGAGGATTAATATGTCAAACTATATGTGACAAAAACAATTCAAGATGAAGAATTACATAACTAATCACCCTAGGTTGGTGAGGAGCAAAACAGGATGTTTCTTACAGTACTATAATGTATGTAAGACTGAGGATAGGTTCGGCTGGGTCGACTACAAACCTACTGGGGTTCACCGGCGTTTTGAACTCCTACCAATAGTCAGTGGTAGCCCCTCTGACTGGAGGAAATCATAAAACCCGACGTGGTGAAACCTGACTGTGCAGGACTATCTATAATAAGGTGCAGCGCTCGGGCCAGAATGGTTGAGACATATTTGATATATGTTCGTTGCAAACGACCATGATATGGTAGTAGAAACGGCCTTATGCTCATAATAGTGGTCTCCATGGAGTAGGTTTGAGAAAGACATTATTAAATAAGAGAGAAGACTAACTTTAAGTTAGAAGACTAACTTCAAGTAAAGAATTTTGATTGAATTTTATATAAATTATAAATGACCAAATTTTAGTGATTGATCTATTTGCTGATTTACATATTTGATAAAGTGTACTATCTTTCTCTTTGACTATTTGTTGATATGTGACGTTGATAATGTTTTGTGTACTTGATATTTTAGTGATTATTTGATTTTACGTGACTATTTGATTACTTGATTCTATTTGATTTAGATACATGATTAGATACTCAGGTATGCATATATATACTAGTAAAATAAAATCCATGTGTATTTGTACAATATTATGTGTAGCCTTGTGACATCATCACGATGGTAACTTGTGTACGAGTAATTCACCCCTTACAACAGTTAGTGCAGGATATCATAGATCTCAAGTTGAAGTTCAAAAACAACATTGTAAGAGGTATTAACACAAAGATCGTTAGCGTTGACTAGTGACCTAGTTTTCATTTCAGAGTCTGAGGGTTATTGATGACATCATTGGAGTACTCTTACATGTTTAGTGTTTTGACCAGCTCGTGATCATTTGTGGGTTAGAGTCTTTTGTAGAGATTAATGTTTAATTATTTCCATGTGAAAGCTTGTAAGATACTGATGTGCAATGAAAATATTTTATGTTTCGGAAATCCTTTGAGCATAAGTAATTGATATAATTGATGTATATTATTTATGGGCTTACTCTAAATTTATATAAAGAGAATTTTGAAAAACTTTTAAAGAAAAAACTAGTACTTGTATTCGAGTACATTTCTCACTTATTGCTTTCATTTTACAATAAAAATAAATCAACAAAATTGTATATATTACTTCTATTTAAGCATTTGAAATTGGGTAGTGAACTGTGACGCTCTTCTTTTCAGTATCTGAAAAGGCGGTGTTACAGCTAAGGTTGTTGAATCTGAGACAGAAGAATCTTCTGCAGATGATCAAGAAGAAGGATCAGATGATGATGTATTTGCACTTCTGACCAGGAAGTTCCATAAGTGGACAAAAAGAAAGCCAATATATTCTGGTAGAGGTTCTGGATCTAAAGGTTCTGGTTATAGAAGTTCTGGAAACAAAGATAAGAAGGATGATTCTAAGAATTGCTTTAATTGCAACAAGCCTGGACACTTCATTGCTGATTGTCCTGAATTGAGCACCAAAGGAAAAGGAAGAAAGAGCACTTTCAAGAACAAAGCTAAGAAGAGTCTTCTAGCTACATGGAAAGATCTTGACAAGCTGTCTGATGATGAAGCTGAAGATGCAGAAGCTAACTTGGCACTCATGGCCTCAGCAGAGTCAGATGTTGAAAGTGATGTAAAGTCAGACTCAGAAGACATTGAGCAGGTATGCATCCCAAGAAAAAGGCAAAGCTCATGGTATCTGGACAGTGGATGTTCACGACACATGACAGGAGACAAGCACTTGTTCCACACCCTGAATCTGAGAGAGGTAGGAACTGTAGGATTTAGTGGGAACCAAAAAGGCAAAATCATTGGTATAGGTAAAGTAGGTAATTCCTCTCTTACTATTTCTGATGTTTGGTTGGTTGATGGACTACAACATGATCTACTTAGCATAAGTCAATTATGTGACAGTAATTATGATGTTGTGTTTAATAAGAATGCATGTACTGTAATTAACAATTCTGATAAATCCATTTTGTTTAAAGGTTGTAGAAAGGGCAATGTTTATAAAGTTAATTTATCTGATCTGGAAGATCAGATTGTGCTTTGTTTATTGACCAGTTAGCACTGCTTCACTCAATGGAAAGAAGTATGGACTAGTCATTGTTGATGATTATAGTAGATGGACTTGGGTAAGATTTCTGAGATCTAAAAATGATACATATGAAGAGTTTAGTGTCTTCTGTGCCCAAATTCAAAATGAAAAAGATTTAAAGATTTTAAAAGTTAGAAGTGATCATGGTGGATAATTTGAAAATGAACCTTTTGAAAACTTTTGTGAAGAACATGGAATTTTCCATGAGTTCTCTTCTCGTAGAACTCCACAGCAAAATGGAGTTGTAGAAGAGATGGCTAGAACCATGATGCATGAACATTCTTTGGCAAAATTTTTCTGGGCAGAAGCAGTAAGCACTGCTTGTTATATTCCGAATAGAATCTATATTAGACCTATTCTGAATAAAACAACATATGAACTTTTTAGAGGAAGGAAACCCAATATCTCTTATTTTCACCAATTTGGTTGTACATGTTACATTCTGAATACTAAAGTTCATCTTAAGAAATTTGACTCTAAAGCTAGTAAGGGTATCTTCATTGGATATTCAGACCGCTCTAAGTCATATAGAGTGTATAATTCTGAAACTCAATCAGTTGAAGAATCTATGCATGTAAGGATTGATGACAAAGTGCCTGACCATGAAAAGTCAGAGCCTGCTATAGAAATTTCAAAATCTCAAGACTCAGAAGATGAAGGTTCAGGACCTGATTCTACTCCTGAACTTCTGGAAGCTCCAGAGAACAACCAAGTTCCATAATCTGATGATCATCAAACAACACCAAATGAAGATCCTGATCTAGAAGAAACAACAAACTACAAGTCATCACATCTTGAAGAGCTTATCATTGGTAATAAGAACAGTCCTAGGAAGACAAGATCAAGTTTTAGGGATGAAGAATCATTATTTGGTCTAGTTTCCTTGATTGAACCTAAAACCATTGATGAAGCATTATCTGATGATGCTTGGATAGTTGCAATGGAAGAAGAACTGAATCAATTTCAAAGGAATGATGTATGGGATCTGGTACCCAAACCAAAAGACAAGAACATTATTGGAACAAAAGTCAACTACATTATTCAGAAAGACTATGAAGAAAGACATTTTGATCATTCAAATATATGTTGATGATATCATTTTTTGATCAACTAATGCTACACTTTGCAAGAACTTCTCTAAGATGATGCAAGATGAATTTGAGATGAGCATGATGGGAGAATTGAAGTACTTTCTGGGAATTCAGATCAATCAAACAAAGAAAGGAAACTTCATTCATCAGTCAAAGTATATCAAAGATCTTCTAAAGAAATACAATTTGGAAGACTGCAAACCCATGAACACTCCAATGCATCCTACATCAAGTCTTAGCAAAGAGAAATTTCTTTCTTCTCCCAAATTAGCAAACCCTAACCCTAAAACTCAGAATCAATGACATCTTCATCTAGTAAACAACGTCAACTACAACAAGGAGAGCAATTTGTTATTGTCCCTCCTGTTGCTGACATTGAAGCCTCTACTCCTGGTGTTCTTACAAAAGATAAAGTGGGTTTTCCCATTTCTGACTTATTCTTACTGATCGAAAAGGCGGTGGATTTCGAAGGAATAAGAGTAAATGGAGTAGATGGGATCAAGGAAGTGTTTGAAGCGCAAGGGTTACTTATCTTCTTGGATGAAGGCAGAAGTGATTTCCAAAGGTACATCTCAAATGGAGAGTGGTGAAGCGTCTCAAGAGGCTGAAGGAAACGCTGATCAAAGAAAAGAGTTGGAATTTCTGGGTAAAGAGATTCGTTCAGAGGTTGGTGGAGTCTGTATTAGAATCAGACAAGAGCATATTAGGCAAGCAGCAAGGCTACCTTTATCTGGAGTTGCTCTTCATCCTACTGAAGAATCTAGTCACATTATTCAGGAAGAAATTTAATGCAAATACTCCACTTTAAAGAGTAACAGGGATATGAAACCTTACTACAAAATGATCTACAAAATTATGTGTGAATCCATATTACCTAAAGTTGGTTCATCTAACCAAGTTTCTCAATACTATAAGACAATCTTATACTATTTGGGAAAGAAGGCTCCTGTGAATTTTGCTAGAGATATTTTTGATCACATGTGTAGAGCCATCACTGATAGTCAAACTAAAGGCATCACAAATGCGCAATATTGCAGATTTTTGTCCTTTATGTTTCACAGAAGTTACTTGTTGCAATCATTAAAGCCTGTCTTTCCTGGATAGAGTTCTTTTATTGATGCACATCCCTCTGTGATAGATGGTGCTACTGTGAAGAGAGTGGTTAGGAACCCTGGTCCTTTGGTTATCCCTCAAGTTACTTTTAAACCAAAGAAGTTGGAAGAGAATAAGTATTTCTTTCTTACTACTGTGTCTAAGGAAGAAGTTGGAGTTGTTGCTGGAATTCATAAGAAACTTCTGGAAGGAGGAGGAAATCAGAAGTTGGATGATAGACTTGCTACAAGATATATGTTGCCTGCTCAGGAAAAGAAGAGGAAGGCTGTTGAAAGGCTAGAAGCAATAGACTATAGATCCAAGAAAGCAAGAGGATCCACTCCTAAGAAGAAGTCTGTGAGTACTTCTGGTGTTAAGGATACATTAGAAGTTAGAAAGAAGATAATCGTTGAAGAAACCCCTGTGAACCCAGAGCCTGCTGTTCAAGAAGCATAGGCAAGTGAAGTTTCAAAAAGGCCACCAAGTACTTCTAGCACTGCTGCTGCTGCCTCAGAAGTACCTAAGAAGAAGAAATATGTGATTAAGAAGAAAAGGCAATTGAAACTGGCTGTTGAAGATGAAGAGGAACTAGAGAAACAAGATGCTATAAGACAAGTTGCAGAGTATACTGCTTGGGAAGAAACTAGTTGGGATAGTGGTGTAGATGCTGACCCTAATGCATTTTTGGACACTCATATTCCTAAGGAAGAGTTGGTGATGAAGTTGGCAAATCAAGGTATTTACAAAAAGATTAATCTTAAAGATATTCCTGATTATGTCATTAATGGTCCAAAGCATGCTAAAAACATCCCCTATACAGTTCCTGTCAAAAACTCTTTTTAAAAAATCCTTTCTGATTTGGAACCTAAGACCAACTGTATAGTAGAAGTTGCTGCTAGTGATTCAATTGAAACACCAGTAGTTAGCTTTGTACCATCCCCTGAGTCAATGAGGAAGTTTTATGAACATGTGTTGTCACTTATTACAGAAACAGGTGTTGCTACTCCTACCCCAGTGGAGAACATTGAGCAAATAGCCTCAGAAGTTAATGTAGAGGTTGCAACTTCTGAAGCTATTCCTCAAAATAGCCCTCATGTGGAAACAATTTTTATTCTATCTCCTGTACATGAGTCTATTCAACCTGCTTCACCATGGTCTAATGATTCAGAAAAGACCCTTTCTGATCATAACCCTAGTTCTCCTGTAGTACAAACCTTAGTTGAAACTGTTATACATCAATCATCTTCTGATATTGTTGTATCCAGTATTCCTGCCCTTGAACAAGCTAAACTACAGAAGCTAGCCTTGGATTTAGAAAACCCCTCACCTCAGAAGTCACAACCACCACTCACCAATGTCCAAAATAACTATCTCAAAACCTTTGAGCAAGTTATTACACCACCATCAGATCAACAAATCACAATCCTTCCCACAGCTATCCTAGATATTCCATCATCATCTGCCCCAACCCCTCAAAAGGCCATCACACCTGAAGATGTTAAGCATGTGCTAATGGGCATTAATGATAAAATCAAAGGATTTCATCAAGATTTGCCTACTTTCTCTATTGCACCTGATCTAGTTGATGAAGAGTGTAATGCTCTATCTGAGATATGCAAGCAAATGCTTAGTGATTATAGTTCTCAATACAAGAAGGACTATGTCATGAACATTGCTAAGAGGAAGTTCACAGAAGCCAAGATTGAGGAGGCAAGAGTGAAAGAAGCTCAGAGGCTATATGATGAGAAGATGAAGTTGGTTATGGCAGAAGCAGAAGATCAGTTATCCACTCTTTATGCTAAGGAAATGGAAAAGATTCTTCAAGTGGATACTGAGTCTACAGGTCTTATTGGCAAGGTTGATTTAGAGGTTGTTATCAAGCAATTGGAACTTATCTCTGCTAAAGCTCTGAAGCAACTACAAGAGAAACTGCTCAACCCTTCTAACCAATCACAACCCTAGGATTCTGGCACTTTATTTGTTTTGTGTTTTTATTACTATGTGTTTTTATGTTTTGTTGAACTTATTAATTGTTATTTGTTTGAATGTTGAATATTATTGTGGTTAATTATTCTGGTTTTATTTATATTGTTCAGAAGCTAGATATATAATTGTTGCATACACATAATTGCATTCAAATAAATTTGTTTTATTTATATAAAATTGCATTACAATAACTTTGCATTTTTCTAGATTTTTGCATTACAATAACTTTGTTCTAAGAACAAATTTTTTTTGCATATGAAAAATCCAGATACATATGAAAACCTAAAAAGAAATTTTTACAAGAAGATGAGTTGGGAGAGCTGAAAAGAGGGTGTTGATCCAAACTTCAACCTTGGAGCCTGGAATCTAAATCTCTCAAGCTACAAATTTCCTGTTTTGGAAACTTGGAGCCTGTCTTCAGTTCGGCCTGCTCCTCCTCCTGCATATGGAGAAATCCCTGTTCTTCTAAGAACAGAAGATAGTTGAGAATCTTGCATCTGATTTTTGGATCAATCTCTTCACCATCTTCATATGATTCTTAGAAATCATATTCCATGTGGTTGCATCTCTTGTTGATGAGATTCTACCCTATTTCTCCTTTGAAAAAATTCTTAAACCCATTTCTTTCAATCACTCTTCTATCCTCATCAATATTTTCTCTCATTTTGTTAAAGAAATATCATGGAAGTGTTGAGTGAAATGACTAAGAGTATGGTGCGTTTTTATAGTAACTCTGGTGGTTAGGAGTTACCTCGTTTTTCGCTTTTGCATTAAATTCTTTGTGGTTTTTATCATCTTTGAATTTTTTACTTGACTAATTCTTTAGTCACATGTTTTTATTTTTTTTTTACTCTTTCTTTTTCTTTTATTCTTTTTGTTTAACTGAAGCCAAAATTAATTTTTTTTATTTCATTTAAATTCAGTTATTGAATATTATCAGTTATGATTTTGAAAGGAAAATTTTTCTATTGAAATTAGAACTTTCTATACATGATACACGTAAGAGAAGATTGCACTTTTCTCTTAGGTAGATCTGACCAAGGAAGAAAGCTTGCAAACCTATCTTCTGGAAGTCAAGTGTATAATGAAGTTCTGGATTCAATGTTAAAATTTTAAAACTATTTTAATCATTCATTACTGAATTCAGGGGGAGCTTGCAAAACTCATAAACCTTAAGGATGCACTCTATGATTAAAATAACAACCATTGTAAATTAATACTTAGTTTGTCATCAATCAAAAAAGGGGAGATTGTTGGAACAAAGTTGGTTCTAATATAACCCAACTAGTTTTGATGATAACAATAGTATTAATATACAATAGGGTGTACTGATAATTTACTCTAGTGTGCAGGTATATAAGTTAAAATTTTATATTCACTAGAAATTGAAGTTCTGGTTGCTATGCTATGAAGCGCTCCCAAAAGTTGGGCAAAAGCAAGTTCTGAAGAATGACACCAGAAGTTGCCAAGTCAAAGTCAACCAGAACTTGAACTCATCAGAAGCAGAACTCATATCTCAAGATTGTGATGACGATGAAACAGCAAGATTTGCCGGAAGAACATTATATTCTCTATAACGACTATCATCTATTTGGCAAAATCTGAAGCAGCGGAAGAAATCTCTTACAAGACCGTTATCCTCAGGATAATGACGTTTGTACTATTGTACTATCTTTATTTTCCTGATATGGGCGAATATTCGAAATCAAGACTTAGATTTTATTCTTTACTTGATTTGAATAAGCTCATTTCAAATGAAAATAGTAGTACAGTACTACGTAGCTGTTTTCATCTTTGTCCGCTCAAATTCAAGACGCTCCAACATCATCTATAAAAGGAGGAAGAATTTGAAGACAACAACAACACACTTACGTAGAATAAAAGCGTTGTTATACTGCTGAATTTCTAAGAGCAATTTTTAGCTTAGATACAACTTGAGATTATATCAAAATACAAGACAAACAGTTTTCAACTTCTGACTAGTCAGTTGTTGAACCTTAGTTTTTTCAAGAATTCTAAGATAAGTCTTGTTTTCAAAATTGTATTATTTTGTTCTAAGAACTCTGTGTTTATCAGTTGTTCAAACATTGTATTTATTATTTGTGTTAAAAGTCTCTTGCTTGTGAGCTTGAGCATTGGAAGTCTCTTGTATTGTGTTACTTGAGCAAAGGAAGTCTCTTGCAGTTGGTTTGAGCAATTGTAATCTTGTGTGATTATAGTGAAATCCCTTGGAAGTGCAAGGGGACTGGACTACTCTCGGTTTGTGAGAGGAACCAGTATAAATCTTGTGTGTTCATCTTTTCTTTCTCTGCTCTGTTTTACTCTCACCGTTGCCAGAAGTTGTTTGTGTTCTAAGCTATTCCGCTGCTAATTCTGATAAGTTGCAAAATTTAGAAGAAGTTTTTAAAACTAACCAAAACACAATTCAACTCCCCCTTCTTGTGTTTTCACACCTTCACTTTCTCCCCATACGGGAAAGTTATACTCAACAAGGTATGTTTACTTTAGGCTTTTATGTTTAGATTATTTTCTTGTAATTTAAATATGTAGTCTTTTGTAATAGATGCCTTTGGTTTTGGTGGAGAAGATGAACTCCCCTATGAATATTTGGGTCATGTGGTTGAGTCAGAGTTATAATAAATGTTTATTAAGTATTTTGTTTGTTATTTACTTTCTTGCACTTTAATAACGCATTCTCGTAATCTGGCCGGATAAGCGGGAGCGCCCATAAAATAATATGTTAGGGTTAGCTTTAGTATTTATATTAAGGTTGCTTTAATATTTGTCCGGAACTAGCAGTAAATATGCTAGATAAATAAAGACGGTAACATCCTAAACTAGTTGTGAATTGAGCAATTAGAGGAGAAGTCGGGCACTAGTTGTGAACCGAGCAATTAGAAGCTGAATAACCTGAAACTAGGATCTAGAGGCATTGGATGGTTGATGAGCATAAATCATATATGTTGAATAACTCACCTAGTAATTAGGGTATGTGACACATCGAGGTTAGGCTCTCGTAGGTACCTTAGTTATTAATGTAGGGAAACCTCACATATATTAAGGTAGTAGTAAGGTGCTACCACAACAAGGATAAAATCAACGCCGAATATTAACCTGAATAACTATGTTATACACCGATCATGCCAAGTATGAGTAAGGGAGGGAGTTCAACCACCATACCTATCCTCTATGTTTCTGAATCACTATCTTTACATTTTCTGCAAGCATTCCGCTTAATTTTATAAAAACCTTTTTCCAAAAACCCAAAGCGAATGCAAAACTACAAACTTAAATAACGCTAATAATGCTTTGGCACAATCCCTGTGGATACGAACTCATTCTAGACACCTAGTGTGAATTATTACTCAACGACAAACTGGTGCACTTGCCAGAATGCAGTCAAGTATCGTGCACTTGTGCATTTTCTAGAACTTGCTTTAATTCTCTGCTTACTAGTTGATTTCATTTATACACATTAGAGGTAATTGTTTGTTATAAATAATATAGTTTTTATTCTTGTAATTTAAATTATGTAATCTTTTGTAATAGATCCTTAGGGTTGTGGTGGAGAAGATGAACTCCCCTATGAATATTTAGAGTTTTTGATTGAGTCAAAGTTATAATAAATGTTTTCTAGTTCTATTTGTTTTATTTATTTTCCTACTTTAATCACGTTTCTGAAATATTGTTGGATAGAGAAAACGCTCTTAGAATTGATTATTAGGTACACTAATAATGGTCCGGAACTGGTAGTAAATAAATGTAGGGGTATAGAGACGGTAACATCATGAACTACCTTTGAATTGAGATGGTAGAAGAGGAATCAGGAACTAGTGTTGAACTGGGCAATTAGAGGATGAACAGTCTGATACTAGGCCCTAGAGGCAATGGTGGATGGGCATAATGCATATATATATGAACAGCTCACATTGTAGTTAGGGTATGTGACAAACGAGATAGACACTCTTAGGTATCCTAGTTATAATTGTAGGGAAACTATATATATATATATATATATATATATATATATATATATGGGTAATAGTAAGGTATTGCCACTTCAAGAATAAAATCGACGCCGCTTGTTAAGCTAGTTAACTATGTTATACACCGATCATGATGAATAGTAGCAGGGGAGGGACTCCAAACCACCATACCTATCCTTTATATTTCTGTTTCAATTTTACTTTTCAGTCCGCATATCGCTATTTTCCTTAAAACCTTTTAAAAACACAAAGCGAGTGCCATCTATGTCAAAGACTCCAAAGAGAAAAAAACAATGCCATGATCAAAATTAGGAGTGACCATGGCAAGGAGTTTGAAAATTCAAGATTTGTTGAGGTTTGCTCCACTGAAGGTATATGGCATGAGTTCTCATCTCCAATTACACCACAACAAAATGGTGTGGTTGAAAGAAAGAACAGAACTCTGCAAGAAGCAATAAGAGTTATGCTACATGCAAAGAATCTACAATACTACTTTTGGGCATAGGCAATGAGTATTGCATTCTATGAACACAATCGTGTCACTCTAAGAGAAGGTACCTCAACCACACTGTATGAGATTTGGAAGGGAAGAAAACCTACTGTTAATTACTTCCATGTCTTTGGAAGCAAATGTTACATCTTGGCTGACAGAGAATAAAAAAGAAAGATGGATCCCAAGAGTGATGAGGGAATGTTTCTTGGCTACTCTATAAACAATAAAGCCTATCGAGTCTTTAACACCATAAGCAAGACAATGATGACATCCATAAATGTAGTCATAGATGATAGTTCTTATGAGAAAGTGCACGGTGTGGAGCTTGATGTGGTCACATGAACCCCCCAATGGCCAACCTGAAGACTCTGAAGTTGAAGAAAGTTTTAAGAAGATTGTTCCTGAGGAGAATGATACTCAGAGAAATAGGGTTCCCTCAATCAGAGTTCAGAAGAATCATCCTAGAGAACTCATAATAGGAAATCCAAATTCAGAAGAAATAGTCTCCAATTCTTGCTTTGTGTCCAAAATAGAGCCAAAGAATGTGAAGAAAACTTTGACAAATGAGTTATGGATCAATGCAATGCAAGAGGAGTTAAGTCAGTTCAAGAGGACTTAATACCAAGACCTAAAGGAGTCAATGTCATTGGAACAAAGGTGGTTTACAGAAATAAGTCTGATGAAAGTGGTGTTGTCACAAGGAACAAGGCTAGGCTTGTTGCACATGGATACTCTTAGATTGAAGGAGTAGACTTTGATGAAACATTTGCTGCAGTAGCTCGTCCTGAATCCATAAGTTTACTTCTAGGGGTAGCATGTATCTTAAAATTCAAGCTGTTTCAGATGGATGTGAAGAGTGCCTTCCTAAATAGGTACTTGAGTGAAGAAGTATATTTAGAACAACCTAAAGGATTTGTTGATCCTAATCTTCCAGATATTGTCTATAGATTGAAGAAGGCATTGTATGGCTTCATTTGCTAAAATAAGCATATGTCTAAGATGTGGAACCTGATCTGTAGCACATCAGGATCCACACCTGGACGCCCTAAAAAATGTGCCATTCTGTTTGATTTCGCGTGTAATCTTTTGAAAGATTTGTTTTGGAAAAAAAAACTCACACTTACTTGCACGCTAAGAAATGGGCTAATCTTTTAAGGATTCGGTTATATTTTAAGATGGTCAGCTTTGATCAAAATATTTAAAACAAATATATTTTTATAATCATCAAATTTATCTCATGAAGACTTAGTTCGATCATCAACTGAAGCTATTGTTCACAAGTTGACTCATTAGGGTTTTAGTCTTTCCTTTGTTCATTGTTTATTATGAGCCTTCTCTTGGATCATGTTTGATACAAGTGAAGGGAAACCGATATACCAGAAGCAGCGGAATTTAAAAAAAAATCGATTTCTTTTCCTTGGATCATTGCGAAACTGGATTGAATCAGTGATAGTATTGTTACCTTACGAACTGTGGAAGAGAAGTTTCGGTCACAAACTGAGCAACGTAGCAAAGCCTCTACTCGTCCACACGAACGGTTCTCCTCTGGTTCCCGGTGCTAGCCAAGCGATCAAAGGTTACAGAGAAAGTGTGCGTTTCTATTCTTTCAAAAAGAATGAGCCGATTTGTCAATGCTTGACTTCACCACAAAGTATCTATTATAGAACTTCTTGTGTGTTCTGCAAGTCAGGGTTATTACTATTGGGCTTCCTTAAGCCCATTATTATTTGCTAAGTAATTAGCCTTTTGCTAAACGCACCCCTTTCATAAGTCATACTTATGTTTCTCTTTTGATCATTCTATTGTTGTGACCCTATAGGATCTTGACATGTTGGCAATAGTATTAAATCTTATATTTAATATTATAAACAGTGAGTGGTATCTAGCAACACATCACTGCTACCCAAGTGACAGGAATGTCAGGTGATTAGAAACCTTTCATGATAATGTATATGTGTACAATTACTCTTTTGTCCTGATATCTATATTGAACACAAAGCATAGATAGTGTCATCCTTATATAGTTCAATATTTATATTTCTTGATCTCGAAACATACTGAGTAACGAATAAGTCTAATATCTCATATTGACTTGATTCGGCATGGCCATGCAATTTTTCAATCATGTTCATCAAAAGGCCTAAAGATAAATCTCTTGTTTTGCAGGAGGGACAAATCCCATCTAGGACACTCATGTCCCTCAGCATGATTCGTCAAATGCCCATTAACCGACGTTATGGTTATCCTGTTACAGATAACGTTTGAACGGTAACAAAACATTTAAGTCCACATATAGGGATCATAGTGGTTTTAGGTCTAAGAGTGATATACACTATTATCACAATGAGAGTATCTTATGACACTTTCATAACATACTATGTAGTACTCTCATGATGGGTCAATCCAGTATAAATATTACTCCTAATATTTATACCTATGCAAACACTTAATATCTCATATTCATGATCCGTGAGATGTGGTCATCAGTCCACATACATAATAATCTATGCGCTTTATTATTATCCCAATTCATATCAAAGCTCGACTACGGATACTTTTAAGAATAGTGTTCTTAAGTTAATGTAATCTCACGATTAAGTCTCACTTAATGTTTCATCACATGAACTATCTATTCTAGGGACTTTATTATTTTGAAACACAAACATAATAAAGAATGCCTTATTATATATATATATATATATATATATATATATATATATATATATATATATATATATCAAGTCTCAAAAAACAAACACTATCAAAATAGATTGGCTTTTAGGGCTTACTCCAACAACAAGTGCAAGGACTGTTTAGTTGAGTTGTAAACTCTTGTGAATCGTTCCAAAGCTTTGACGTATGGAACCGATTCTATCTAGGAGTGTGTCTCCATTGTTGATTGTAAAATCCTCCCAGTTGTGAGGTTTAGGGGGAGTGAGCAGATGTTCTCATACTTAGGAGTTCCTAAGTAGTATTAGAACGAGTAGTGTTTAAGTAATAAGTCGTAAATGCGGTTTACTAGGGCTTTGAATAAACATTATCATAGTGGATTCCTTCCAGGATTGGTATCCCCCACAATAGGTGACGTTGCACCGAACTACGTTTATGATGACAGGAATTTCTGTAGTATTTTAGGTAGTATTATTAGTAGTAAAATGACCAAGATAGGCCCAAATATCAACAAAAACCTGGAGAATCGAGAAAAAGCTTCAAGACAAGGTGAAGAAACACAAAAGACAAGAAAAAGCCCAAAAATAAAGAAAATCATCCCATCGTGTCACGATGGCACTCAACGTGACACGATGGAAGCTACTTACTCGCCAAGACAGAATCAATTATATTTTTGAAGAGAATCTTAGCATCGTACCACGATGAAGCTCAACGCATTACAATGTCTTTGCTTGGTGACCACGCTGATCAAACACACAGGATTAGTTATAATTTTAGAAAGAATCTGCCCATCGTGACACGATGGACCTAGTGTGTCATGATTGCTTGCTGAGGCCCATTACGAAAAGTATAAATAGAGCCTCCAAAATTCATTATTTTTCATTCATAAATAGAAGAACTTTCTATTCATTTTGGAGAGAAGTTCGGAGGAGCTCTAAGAGCATAGTTTTCTCCCCTTACGGGAAAACTAACTCAGCAAGGTATGATTTTTTATGCTTTTTATAGTTAGATTCTTGTAATTTAATTATGTAGTCTTTTGTAATAATTCCTTAGGTTGTGGTGGAGAAGATGAACTCCCCGATAAATACTTGGGTCATGTAATTGAGTCAAAGTTATAATAAATCGTCTTTATAAATTGTTATTTGTTATTTGTTTTCTTGCTTAAATATCGTTAGTCGGAATCTTGACCGGATAAACGGCAATGCCTTAGAATAAATAATTAGAGTTTACTTTAATAGTAGCATATTAGGATTCTCTCTATTATTTGTCCGGAACTAGTAATGAATAACACTAGATTGAGGAAACGGCAAAACAATCTTTAACTAGTTTTGACTTAATAATTTGAGGAAGAATCAGGAACTAGTTGTAATAACAATTAGAACTTAATAACAGTAACTAAGATCTAGGGGTATTGGATGGTCGATGGTCATAATGCATGTTTGTAAATAACTCTACCTAGTAATTTACGGTATGTGACAAAGCGAGGTTAGGCTCTCGTAGGTACCTTAGTTGCAAAAGTAGGGAGACTTTGCCTACATAGGGTAGCAGTAAGGTGCTACTAAAACAAGGATAGAATCAACGCCCGATAATAGTAAAAATGACTATGTTATACACCGATTATGCCAAGTATGAAGGAGGGAGTAAGTTCAACCACCATACCTATCCTCTATGTCTCCGAATCAAAACTTTTACTTTTCTTGCAAAGCATATCGCTATTTTTATAAATTAAAACCTTTTTCCTAAAAACCAAAGCGAAAAACACACGAACTAGAATAGCATTAGCGAAGTTTTGAGACGATCCCTGTGGATACGAACTCATTCTAGACACCTGGAGTGTGAATTATTGTCCGACGACAAACTCGTCCACTTGCCAGAACATAGTCAGTTAACAAACTCATTATGTTATTTTTTACATTTTGCACTTTATTGTTAATGATTGTGGATTAAGAACTATGAAATTCTGGCTAATGCAAAGTCAAGGTATTTAAGCGATCCTAGTGATCCACCTCACTTACCTGGGAATTTTCATAGTGACAAAGACACATGAAATAAAACCAAAAATAATTATAAATATCTTTTCCAGTGCTACTGATGGTATTCATTTGTTGTGCTTGATAAACAGATACCCTGGAGTTTGAGTACTTCGACAAGCCAGAGGAAGAGCCAAGGAAAAGACTGAGAGCTCTAAAGCTAGCAGAATCCAGTAATCTCGAGAAAGCAGGAGAGCCTACCACCAAAGCCATGTGGGACGAACAAAGAATCACTATGGGAGATTACTGCAAGAGGACTGACAATGATCAGATCTCACTAGGGTTCCAGCCGGCAAACCCAGCTAACTTTGATATCAAAGGTAACGTTCTTACAGGTTTGCGGGAGAACCAGTTCGACGGTCGCGCCAACAATGATCCTCGGGATCATTTGTCAAAGTTTTCAGAGACTTGTCAGATACAGAAGGTGCCGGAAAATGTCACAGAGGACCAGAAGAAGCTGCGGTTGTTTGATTTTTCTCTTACAGGTCCAACAAAAGATTGGCTTCAGTGCTTGCCAAGGGGATCAATCAACACATGGAAGGAGCTTGAAGACAAGTTCCTTGAAAGGTTCTTTACTCACACTCTATTCCAAAAGCGGAAGTCTGATATCCAGAGTTTCAAACAGCATGAATCTGAAACACTATGTGAAGCTTATGAACGCTTCATGAGGAGGTGTCCTAACCACAGCATTAGTGCTATGGAGCATATGCAGATATTCACGGCAGGTATGAAAATGCAACATCGCATGATACTTGATATCTCGACTGAACAGATGTGCCAGAACGAATACAACATGAGTCATGACAGGAATGAGAAGACACCTGAAATCATCAAGGTGGACAAAGAAGTTGCTTATAAAGTAGAGATTGAGCTGCTAAAGAGGCATCTTGCTGAGAAAGAGAAAGAGGTAAAAGAAGCTAGTGTGAAACGGGTAGAAGGAGTCTGTGACTTCTGCCTAGAAGATCACCCAAACGGGCAGTGTTTTCTAGGAGGTGAAAAGCAAGTAAATTACATTGGGAACAACTACAATCCAGGTTTGAGTAAGCACCCAAGTTTACGCTGGGACCAGACAGAAAACCAGGCTCAAGCAGCACCTCAACCAAGAAAACTATCTCCTTTGGAGGAGTTACTCACAAAGTTTCCAAGCATGAGCAAGACAAATTTTGAAAGCATCTAGAATACAGTAGCCAACCAGGGGGCGACCATCAAAAGTCTTGAAACCCAAATTGGTCAGATGTCCAAACTGGTAAGTACTCATGTTTCTAAAGACATTGCAGGTAACACGGTGGACAACCCAAAGGAGGAGTGTAAAGCGTTGAAACAGGCGAAGCCCGAACGCGATTATGGTGAGCTAGATACAATAAACTTCAAAGAATTCGAAGGATGGTTCAACGAGCTAGTAGGAATGGCAATGGAAGAAATTTATGACGAGTTTCTAAGTGAGCTAGAAGAATACAGAATAAACGAGACTGAAGAACCAAAGCTGCCACCCAAGAAAAAAGATTATGGAAGCGTCACCATGGGCTGTCAGACTGCGAAAAAATGAGTCAATGCATTATGTGATATGGGCTCAAGTGTGAATGTCATACCATTATCTTTGCCAGACAAATTCAAGCTCAAATTACCAAATGCAGGTACAGCTAAAGAACTCATATTATCTAACCAATCAAACATTCGATCAGCAGGTACAGTAGAAGATGTCCTGGTGAAAGTCCAAGATCTGGTTTTTCAGTAGACTTTGTGATCCTAGACATTGGAGAAGACGAAGAACATCCCATCATCTTGGGAAGGCCATTCCTAGCCACTAGCAGGGCACATGGATTTCGCTGAGATGACATTAAGGAGTGGAGAACAGGTAATCACCATTCCAACTTCAAAGACGAACAGGGACGAATGCTGCAAGCTCGAATGGAAGAATGAAGAAGCTACACCACCGACTCCAGCTCAGGTAAATTTAAAGATAGAGATAGAGGAGCTGGGGGATGAAATGGCGCAGCTACAGGTAGAAGCAAAGGTCGAGGAGGAACTCGAGGGGATGACTGACAAAATGAAGAGGCTAACTATTTTTATTTATTTCTTAACTCGCTAACGATCTTGTCTGACAGCATGTTATTTGAGGACAAGCAACAGTTTAAGTTTGGGGTTGTGATGACAGGAATTTATGTAGTATTTTAGGTAGTATTATTAATAGTAAAATGACCAAGACAGGCCCAAATATCAACAAAAACCTGAAGAATCGAGAAAAAGCTTCAAGACAAGGTGAAGAAACGCAAAAGACAAGAAAAAGCCCAAACATGAAGAAAATCAGCCCATCGTGTCACGATGGCACTCAACGTGACACGATGGAAGCTACTTGCTCGCCAAGACATAATCAATTATATTTTTGAAGAGAAACTTAGCATCGTACCACGATGAAGCTCAATGCAGTACGATGGCTTTGCTTGGTGACCGCGCTGATCAAACGCACAGGATAATTTATAATTTTAGAAAGAAATATCTAACCACGAAAGAATCGTAATTTTCCAATGTCGGATCAATTAATTACGAATTATTTTGCGGCAACGTCGCAAAAAACGGATAAGGGGTAAAACACCACTTAGAAATCGAATTTTTGCTTGTAAATTGTTGTGCGCACCCCACACAATATACATAAGTAGACTGGAAATTGTCTAAGCATTCCGACGAAGTTTCGATTAATTTTTATTTTTCGACCGAAATGTCGGTTGTGGACGGATAAGGGGTAAAACACCACCAAGAAATTGAATTTTGACTTGGTTCGCAATAAATATAAGTGGACTGGAAATTTGTTAAAAATTCCGACGAAGTTTCGATTTATTTTGAATTTTCGACCGAAATGTCGGTTCTGGACGGATAAGGGGTAAAATACCACATACGAAATTAATTTTGACTTGGTTTTTTGTGTGCACGCCCCACACAATACATATAAGTAGACTGGAAAGTGGCTAAGAATTCCGACGAAGTTTCGATTTATTTTGAATTTTCGGCCGAAACGGATGTTTTGCCTTGCCAAGGAAGCCCATGGACACGCCATGAGCCTACCTGCCCCCAACACATGCCAAGTCATGCCCATGGGCGTGTCACCAACCTGCCTGCCCCCAACACATGCCAATTCCTGCCCATGGGCGCGTCACCAGCCTACCTGCCCCCCACACATGCCAAGTCCTGCCCATGGGCGCGCCATGAGCCTGCCTGCCAACAACACATGCTAATTCCTGCCCATTGGCGCGTCATGAGCCTGCCTGCCCCCCACGCATGCCAAGTCCTACCCATGGGCGCGCCATGAGCCTGCCTGCCCCCAACACATGCCTCCCCCCATGCCAAGGCCAAGGGATTAACGCGTCAAGATATGGTGTCTATGGAAAAATTGGCCTACGCATGAAATTTTCTTGACCTTCTTTGCACACACTCCTGCCACGATACATGGAGGATGCGTGACGCCTCCGTGTGCTTTTCGGAGCACTATGATTTTTTCGACCCCCGCGCGCCGTGCCACGGGCTTAACGCGTCAAGATACGATGCCTTGGGCAAAATTGGCCTCGGTATATGGTGTCATGATGGCTTACTGAGGCCCATTACGAAAAGTATAAAAAGAGCCTCCAAAATTCATTATTTTTCATTCAGAAATAGAAGAACTTTATATTCCTTTTGGAGAGAAGTTCAGAGGAGCTCTAAGGGCATAGTTTTCTCCCCTTACGGGAAAACTAGCTCAGCAAGGTATGATTCATTAGGCTTTTTATAGTTAGATTCTTGAAATTTAATTATCTAGTCTTTTTTAATAATTCATTAGGTTGTGGTGGAGAAGATGAACTCCCCGATGAATACTTGGGTCATGTAATTGAGTCAAAGTTATAATAAATCGTCTTTATAAATTATTATTTGTTATTTGTTTTCTTGCTTAAATATCGTTAGTCGGAATCTTGACCGGATAAACGGCAACGCCTTAGAATAAATAATTAGGGTTTAATTTAATAGTAGCATATTAGGGTTCTCTCTATTATTTGTCTGGAACTAGTAATGAATAACACTAGATTAAGGAAACGGCAAAACAATCTTGAACTAGTTATGACTTAATAATTAGAGGAAGAATCAGGAACTAGTTGTAATAACAATTAGAAATGAATAACCGTAACTAAGATCTAGGGGTATTGGATGATCGATGGTCATAATGCATGTTTGTAAATAACTCTACCTAATAATTTAGGGTATGTAACAAAGCGAGGTTAGGATCTCGTAGGTACCTTAGTTGCAAAAGTAGGGAGACTTTGTCTACATAGGGTAGCAATAAGGTGCTACTAAAACAAGGATAGAATCGACGCCCGATAATAGTACGAATGACTATGTTATACACCGATTATGCCAAGTATGAAGGAGAGAGTAAGTTCAACCACGATACCTATCCTCTATGTCTCTGAATCAAAACTTTTACTTTTCTCGCAAAGCATATCACTATTTTTATAAATTAAAACATTTTTCCTAAAAACCAAAGCGAATGCAAAAACACACGAACTAGAATAGCATTAGCAAAGGTTTGACACGAACTATGTGAATACGAACTCATTATAGACACCTAGAGTGTGAATTATTGCTCGACGACAAACCGGTCCACTTGTCTTAACGTATAGTCAGTTAACAAACTCATTGTGTTATTTTTTACTTTTTGCACTTTATTATTTACCTTGTTTATCAAATTTCAGTATGTCCATGATGTTGACACATTAGATATCACATTACACACCATATTCCTAAAGTGCCTCATATTGTATTGCACATCTGCCACTTGCTATCAAAATTTCAAATATATGAGTTTATTAATAAGACTATAGCATATAACATGTTAGATTTTGCCTTTCAATTTTCAGGTTCAATATATTTGTCGTTCATACAAAATTATTAATTTTTGGTTTTTGTCATGAATTTATATGTGTTTATTTTTATATAATTTTTTAAACATGCATTCCAAAAAAATAAAAGTTTAAGATTTAATTATTAAACAATTGCGTTAAATATAGATTAATTAAATAAATTTAATATTAGTATGGATTAAACCTACATGCATGAAAATTTTGTATAGACAAAAATATAAATTAATCATTGTTTAGGAAAGTTTTACATAAATTTTTTGATACTCTATGAGAAAACTTATAAAATAACTTTATGACAATTTTCACAAATCTTTTTCAACTTATTTTTATAAGTTATCCAATATAATTTATAATATTAGTTCATACGTAATATATATATATATATATATATATATATATATATATATATATATATATATATATATATATATATATATATATAACCAAGAAGTAAACAACACAACCTTAACTAGCTACTATTTTTCTTGCAACAATGAAAGCTTCATGTGTGGCTGCTTCTTCAACCACAACTATTTTATTGGTTCTTCTCCTATTTATTTCATCATCTAAGGCCAAATTAGTCTGTAACGATGTGATAACATACCTTACACCATGCATAACCTACCTCAAAGGTGTAGATCCTACGCCATCTTTTTTTTGTTGTGAAGGAGCTAAAAATATTGTGTTAGCTGCAAAAGCAAGCATGGAGGATAAAATGTTCACTTGCGATTGTCTTAAGCAAACAGCAGCGTTTATAAGTCCAAAACCAGATAGAGCCAATAATCTTCCAAACAAATGTAGAATATCATTCCCCTTTGAAATTTCTCCAACCTTTGATTGCTCTAGGTAAAGTTATTTCAATTCTACTACTAATTACTTTTTTTTTGTCAAGGGATCTACTACTAATTAATAATTAATCCTTAAAAGATACATCCTTACAAGTTTTATTACAGTATATACTAGTGAATTTTATGGTAAAAAATAAAATATAAGAGAGAAAATGTGTAATTAAAATTCATCAATAAAGGTAAAAAAAATAATTTGTTTTTTATAAAAGGTAATAATGCATTTAATTATTATCTAAGCAGAAAGTGTGTCTAATTTTATTTTATTTTTGACAAACATAAATTCATATCATTTTATTAAGGGTTAATAGGTGTTTACCCCCAGCAAAGTAGGCGAGTTTTGTTTTACCCCCTGTAATTTATTTTTTTGAGAACACCTCCCTGTAATGTTTTATTTTTTTGTTCGTAGTGTAATTTACCCCCTGTAATGTTGTTTTGTTTTACCCCGGAGGGTAAAATGAATTACGAAAAAAGAAAGAAAAAAAAAACATTACAGGGGGTGTTCTCAAAAAAATAAATTACAGGGGGTAAAACAAAACTCGCCTATTTTGCAGGGGGTAAACACATATTAACCCTTTTAATAATCAACAAAGAGGAAATACAAATAGGTATAGACTTCAAAGTATAGCAACTAGACCATGAAATTACCACCCTAGCAAGGGAATGAGCAACCATATTCGTTTGCCGTTTAATAAACTCAACCATAAAGTTTTAACCAATAGATAATAAATTATTAATATGGGAAACAAGTAAACTAAACTCGAAAATGCCTCCATGAAAATATTGAATTGCATCCACAATACTCTTGCAATCCGTTTCAAAATTTACATTTGAAATGTGATGTTGCTTCATTGCTTTCATGGCTTCAAATAATGTGATAGTCTCACCTTCAATAATGGAATAATTGCCATAGCTATTACAAACCTCCTCATATGATCCGGTAAACACCAACCGGTACTTATTTTGTTCAATTCCTTATGAAAACCGGCATCATTATTACACTTGTACCAACCTTATTGTGGCTTCTCCAATCTATGAAACTGTTGTTGTTGTTCTGTATGTGAAGAACCATGTTGCACTTGCTGTATATATCACACCATTCTTGCCATAGAAACCCCACCTTCAGTCCCAAGTTCCTTCCCGACTCCTGCGCATTGTGCCATACTTTATTATTCCTGTTTCGCTACAAGACCCAAGCTAACATTGCGATTTGCGAATATACCTGCCTAGACTCGGCTGAATTTAAATAATTAAAAAGAATACAATGTATTGGTGCTTAGCTTAGGCCCTTTTATATTAAAAAAAAATACAAAATATTTGACATTTTTATTAAAAAAAATAAAGAACACAAAGTTTTGGTATATCTCCCCCAATATGTTGTTTTTTCTTTATTTTGGCTTAAAAATCATTTTCATTTTTGTATGTTCGCGAATTTTTTATTTTAATTCCTGTATTGTTTTTTTTTTTGTTGCAAATAAATTCCTAAATGTATAAAATTTGTTGGTTTTAGTCCTATTGTCTGTTACCGTTACAAAAAACGCTGATTTCTCAAGCATTTCCAGACATGACCACTATGATGTGTCAAGTTAAGTTGGTCTGGTCATAAATGGATGACCAAAATCAAACCTTGATGAAAATTCAAACATGTTATGGTTTAAGCATACATTTTCTTTCAATCATAAGTGTGATTTTGGTCATCTATTTATAACCGGATCAACTTAACTTAATACATCATAGTGGCCACGTGTGCAAACGTTTGAGAAATCTGTGTTTTTTATAACGATAGCAGACGACATGAACTAAAATCAACAAATATTTACGTTCAAGAACTTATTTGCAACAGAAAAAGATACGGAAACTAAAACAAAAATTGACAAATATACATAGACGAAAATGATATTTAAGCTTTTTCTTTTTAATATATTTTGGTGTTGCAAGTTGCAATAATTTGATCTGTACCTCATTTGCTTAAAATAAAAAAGTATTTGATCTGTACCTCATTTGCTTAAAAATCAAAAAGCAAAAACCTTTTGAATTTATCTTAAGCCACCACCAAGTATAATTTTTTTATAGGTTTACGATGGTTATAGGATAGCCTACGTCAAAACTTATCAAATTCAATTCTTAAATTGAAACGCTTTTACCAAACTTCGAATAGCCAGCCATAACAAAAGTTCTCTAATAAAATAGGACTCTGTTTTATGATTTGTTGATTCTTTTTGTTCGGATTAATTGTATTTGCTGTGATTTATAAATAAAATGTTTGAAGATTAATTTATTCTTTTTTTTTATACAGCGAACTTTATGTTCTTTGAAATGTTTGAAGATTAATTTATTCCTTTTTATACTTGCAATTGGCTTTGATTTTTTAGCTTGCAATTGGCTTCATAAAACTTCATATAAATCGTATTTGTCAATTTTAATTTAAAATTTATCGACCCAATTTTTTTATAGATTCTTCGCTTTAAAATGAAATTTTAGTGAAATCAAATGAGTGTGTGTGTGTGTGTTTTGCCTTTTGAGAAGACGAATATAACAAAAAATGAGTGAGAGTGTGCTGATTACAATTAGTGATTAATCTTTTCTCCTTCTAGTTGGAACTTCTATCAATTATATTTACACGGCAGCTATAATTGGTGTGATTTGTTTGCTAACAATAGCAATTCCTCTTCTTTTGATCGAATTATTCTTAATTTTGGTTTTCCTGCTTAACTTGACACGATGATTGGTGAGTGTACAATGCTCTTTCCTTAAACTTGTACACTCACATTAAGGAAATAGAATTGTTTTCTTAAGGAAAGTGTGAGTGTACAATGCTCTCATAAGACAACAATTCTATTTGATTAGAAAGTGTGAATGTCCAAGGTTATTTAAGGAAATACCTCTATTCTTAAAAGTGAAAAGCATTTTAGCAAGAAAATTTTAGAAGAAGAATTATAACAATAAATCTTCATCATTGTTTATATTAATCATCACTCATGATTTCCATAAAAGAAAAAGATTAAATGACATCTTCTTTTAAAATTTTGCCATATATTGATTATTGCATTTCTTGTGTTAAAAATTCTTACTAAATAGCAATGCATTTTTTAAAATGGGCCATTAGACAAATTTAGTTTTTAGACCCGACACTGCAATTTTAAATGACCACATAAATACATTTTAATTGAGTTGGATAAAAGAGGGTATTAGTGAAAATATTAAATGATTAATTTATTATAATAATTATTTTTAAAACTAACTATATTTGTTTCTAAATATAAAAATATTTGAGATTTTTCTTTGTCTATTTTATCAGGTCTTTTTCAAATTTTTCTAAGTGCATTAATTATTTCTTTACCAAAGTTACCCCTAATTATAATGCATTTTTTTTTCACACTTTCTAATAAATACTCTAAAGAAAATTTTAATTCAGTATCTCTCTTAAGTTGTAAAATTGTAAAAATAATAATAATTGTCAATAAATTTGATATCACGATCTACTTTCTTAATATCCATAATTTTCTCAAAAAAATCTTATATTTAGGGATCAAGGTAATAACATATTACAAAAATTTAATTAAAATGGCTGTAAGATTAGTTTTGCCTATTTTTCAATCTACTGTTGACCTTGAAATAAATCTGTGTATAACTATTTGCAGCATTTTTGTTGGGGATGGAAAAAGTTAAAACTGTAAATTAAAACCATTTGGACGTCGTGGTTGAGAGCAGGAACGAAAGGAAGAATGAATAGCGTCCATGGAAAACCGAGAAAAAGGAGGGTGTGGATGTTCCTTTATGTTCAATATAAGAAATTTAATTTTGATTATTTATTTTAATCAATTAAAATCATTAATATTCAAAGTTGTTATCGTTAGAAATAATATAAAACCATTGATGTGGTTCTATTCTAATGGTTTAAGTTTTTGGAATAATTGGTTATTTGACATGGTATCAGAGTCTTTATGACTAAGTGGTCTAGATTTCGACCATTGCTCCCCTCACTTTCGAATTAAAATGTGAAATTTAAGCATATGACAGGTAGACCTATATGCATTATCCACTCTTCAGGCCAAAGTTGAAGGTTGAAAAACACACAAGAAGGGGGGGGGGTTGAATTGTGTGAGACTTTTTCTAAGTTAAAACAAATTGCAGCGGATAAGGTATAACACACACAATATATGAGGATAGGGTTAGAGAGAGATGCTCAGAATTTTTATACTGGTTCCTCCCACTAACAGGAGTAGTCCAGTCCTCTTGTCCTTCACAAGAGATTTCACTATAATCACTCAGATTACAAATGCTCAAGCACTAAGCAAGAGACTTCAAACTGCTCAAGCACAAAGCAAGAGACTTCTAATGCTCAAGCACAAAGCAAGAGACTTCCAATGCTCAAGCACAAAGCAAGAGACTTCCAATGCTCAAGCACAAAGCAAGAGACTTCCAATGCTCAAGCACAAAGCAAGAGACTTCCAATGCTCAAGCACAAAGCAAGAGACTTCCAATGCTCAAGCACAAAGCAAGAGACTTCCAATGCTCAAGCACAAAGCAAGAGACTTCTAACTGGTTTTAATGTTAATAAAGATAAGAGATTAACACTTGATATACAATCAGAGGTGTTTACAAAATACAACTCAGTTACAAGACTAACTTAGAAAATTATCACAAAGTTTCTAAGTGTTTGATAGCTTCAGAATTTGACAGAGTTTCAGCACGTTCAGAAGCTTAAGTCTTGATTACATTTCTTCACAAATCTTCTTCCTTTTATAGATGATAAAATGAACGTTGAAGATTATAGCCGTTTGAAGAATTGAGACGCTCCTTTGTATAGTTCAGTGAGCTTATTAGCTGTTCTGATTTGCAGTAGCTTAGGAGCTTAACGTTTACTACAAAATGAGAGATTCCTTTTGGCTTTTGATATTTGAACCTTGGTGAAAGCCAAATAAGGAAATAATCGTTTCTGAAGCCTGACTTGAAAAGGACCTTTCCATGGTCAAACCTTTTCATTCTTGGTTTCTGCGTTTGGACTTAGTCAGGCACAGTCTTCAATAAAATTGTACTCTCAAATGTAGCTTAACACTTATATCTGACGAGCCTTCAGATTTTGATAGGCTCAGAATTACTTGTTTCAGATCTGGTGAGCTCAGATGTTCTTCAGATTTTGATAGGCTCAGAATTACTTGTTTCAGATCTGGTGAGTTCAGATGTTCTTCAGATTTTGATAGGCTCAGATTTACTTGTTTCAGATCTGGTGAGCTCAGATGTTCTTCAGATTTTGATAGGCTCAGATTTACTTGTTTCAGATCTGGTGAGCTCAGAAGTAATTCCTTCAGAAATTCTAAGGTTCAGATAATAACTTCAGAGTTTCACAGGCTCAGAATTACTTGCTTCAGATCTGGTGAGCTCAGAAGTAATTCCTTCAGAAATTCTAAGGTTCAGATAAAAACTTCAGAGTTTCACTTGCTTCAGATCTGGTGAGCTCAGAAGTAATTCCTTCAGAAATTCTAAGGTTCTTTAGTACGCAAATTTTAACTTTTAATCCTGCACACTGAATTAAATTATTAGTATTCCAATTTAACCTTAAATACATTGTTATCATCAAAATCAATTAAGGAGATACAAAATCATAATTTTGTTCCAACAATCTCCCCCTTTTTGATGATGACAACTATATGTATTTAAAATCAATTGTTGTTGTTTTTATTTAACATCTTGACTTCAGGTTCTGAGGTTTGCAAGCTCCCCCTGAGTCTGATAAGCTTCAAAAGTTTATCAATGATAAATATAAAACAGTCTAAGAGTAATATTTAATGTCAAATATAATTTCATATATTCTACCTTCAGAATTAGAGGTTTGCAAGCTCTATTTCTTCAGACTGACAAATATAAGATATGGTTTGCAAGCGTATCTTATATTATATGAATTTATGTTGGACAAAATTTATTACTCCCCCTCATTAAAAGTTTAAAAGACTTTAATATAACTTAACAAGAGTAGAGTTCAGAAAATGTGATCTTTAGAGCTTCAGAAATAATTTCACTGCCATAGGAAATGAAATAATATTTTCTCCCCCTTTGTCATTATCAAAAACGGGTCAGTCAAAGCACAAGTTACAGGGTAGTAAATGCACACAGCAAACAACCACCAGCAGTAAATGGATTCAACGGTAAAAGGGAATTGTTAAGTACCATGGTGAAACAGGGAATTGTTTCAGAATGAAGACGACTTTCTTCAAGATCTGAATCAGTTCCAGGAAAAGGTGGAGTGGTTTGAATGGATGAGGGGTTTGGTTCAGAAGTGGTTGGCTTAGTCTGAAGGGGTTCAGTTTGGGATTCAGCAGGGACTTCAGAATTTTGAACATTTGAGGGTTCAGATTGGTCTACGTCCATTGCTATTGGGGTAGACTCAGAATCTTTAATAGGAGATTTCTGAGGGGATTTAGGAGTGTCAGAAATGGTTATAGTGGAAGTTTCAAAATATTGAAAACGTGAGAAGTGATAGTGACTAGTGTGTAGTTAAGTGATTATAGTGGAAGTTTCAAAATATTGGGGAAACAAGATAGTGACGTAATGGGGGCTTGGCAGTTACTTTTAATAAAATCATCATTAGCTCTCCTTCATTACCCAGCGTTTACTAGACATGATGGGAAGTTACACAGATAAGTAGTGTTTTCAGAAGCCAGCTGTCAGTTAGAGAAACTGAGTGGTCAACTAACACTTAGAGTAGGTATCTGAGTCACAAGAAATCATATTTAATAATAAATAATTCTGATTGCTTCAGATGAGAGAGTGCTTCAGAACCTATATAATAGTTTCTGAGCCGTCCAAACTTCTGAGGCCCTTCAGAACCAGTTTATTCATTCAGAGTTAACAGCATTCAGAGATATCATTCAGAAATAAAAACCATGTTCAGATTTTTCTTGATAAAATCGAAACGATCAATAGCAAGAGGTTTGGTAAAGATATCAGCCCATTGATGCTCAGTATCAATGAATTGAATCTTAATTACTCCCTTCTGAACATAGTCTCTAATGAAGTGATGTTTGATCTCAATGTGTTTAGCTCTTGAATGCAAAATAGGATTCTTAGACAAACAAATAGCAGCAGTATTATCACAGAGAAGTGGTATACTACTTATCCTTATCTGATAGTCCTCCAACTGATGTTTCATCCAGAGCAATTGCGTGCAACACTTAGCAGCTGAGATGTACTCTGCTTCTGCTGTAGATAGAGCAATAGTTGCTTGTCTCTTACTAGCCCATGATATAAGGTTTTCACCTAGAAATTGACAGTTTCCACTAGTGGACTTCCTTTCAATTTTATCACCAGCATAGTCAGCATCACAGAATCCAATAAGCTGATAATCTAAGGATTTCTTATAAAGTAATCCAAGATTAGTGGTTCCTTTCAGATATCTAAAGATTCTCTTAACAGCAGTTAGATGAGACTCTCTAGGATCTGATTGAAATCTAGCACACAAGCATACACTGAACAAGATATCTGGTCTAGATGCAGTGAGATAAAGGAGGGAACCAATCATACCTCTGTATAATTTCTGATCTACTTTGCCTTCAGATTCTTCCTTCAGAAGACAGCTAGAGGGATGCATAGGAGTTGACATTGGTTTACAATCTTCAAGACCAAATTTCTTCAGTAAATCCTTTGTGTATTTGGTTTGATGCACATATACTCCTTCTTTTCTTTGATTGATTTGAATTCCCAAGAAGAATGTTAGTTCTCCCATCATACTCATTTCAAATTCATCCTGCATAAGCTTAGAGAAATTCTTGCAAAGAGAAGCATTAGTTGAACCAAAGATAATATCATCAACATAAATCTGAACAATCAAAATATCAGTTTTTAAGGTTTTTCTAAAGAGAGTGTTATCAACATGTCCTTTTTCAAAACCATTTTCTAGAAGAAATATACTTAACCTTTCATACCAAGCTCTTGGAGCTTGTTTCAAACCATACAGAGATTTCTTCAATTTGTAAACATGATCAGGACACTTTATATCTTCAAAGCCAGGAGGTTGTTTAACATAGACTTCTTCATAAATTACTCCATTCAGAAATGCACTCTTAACATCCATTTGAAATAGAGTGACGTCATGATTAACTGCATAGGACAAGAGAAGTCTAATTGCCTCAAGTCTTGCTACTGGTGCAAAGGTTTCAGTGAAATCTATGCCTTCTTGCTGACTATAACCTTGTGCAACCAGTCTAGCTTTATTTCTGACAACTTCTCCCTTTTCATTTGACTTGTTTCTGAATACCCATTTTGTTCCAATAATGTTCTTGTGTTTGGGTTTTGGTACCAGATCCCAAACATCATTTCTTTCAAATTGATTGAGTTCTTCTTGCATTGCAACAATCCACCCATCATCTGAGAGTGCTTCTTCTATGTTTGTGGGTTCAATTAATGAAATTAACCCAACTAGGGATTCATCCTCTTTGAAAGCAGATCTGGTCTTTCTTGGGCTATCCTTGTTACCAACAATTAGCTCTTCAGGATGAGATGATCTATACTTGAATTTACTCTTAGGTGGAGCAGGTGTCTGAGAGGGTTCAGTTTCTGAAGGGTCTTCAGAGATATCTTCATTTTGAGTCTCAGATGGATATACAGCAATGGAGAGATCTTCACACTCAGAATTTGAGGAAACTTGAAATTCTGCAAAAGTCTCAGCTTGCTCTGACATTTTATCGTCAGGCTCTTTATCATCAAATCTAACATGTATAGATTCTTCAACTGTGTGAGTTTCAGAATTATACAATCTGTATGCTTTTGAGCGTTCAGAGTAGCCTATAAAGATACCCTTATAAGCTCTAGCATCAAATTTCTTTCGATAGACCTTGTTGTCTAGAATATAACAAGTACATCCAAACTGATGAAAATAAGAAATATTTGGTTTTCTTCCTTTGAACAGTTCATAAGCAGTTTTGTTCAGAATAGGTCTGATGTAGATTCTATTCTGAACATAGCAAGCAGTACTCACGGCTTCTGCCCACAAGAACTTAGCTAGGTTAGACTCAAGCATCATGGTACGAGCCATTTCTTGCAAAGATCTATTCTTTCTTTCTACAACACCATTCTGCTGTGGTGTTCTAGGAGAAGAGAATTCATGGATTACTCCATGCTCTGAGCAGAAAGATTCGAAAGAGTCATTTTCGAACTCTCCCCCATGGTCGCTTCTAACCTTCAGAATCCGAAGATCCTTTTCACTTTGTATTTGTGTGCAGAAGTCACTGAACACCACAAGTGCTTCACTCTTAGAACGTAGGAATTTCACCCAAGTCCATCTACTGAAATCATCAACCATGACCAATCCATATTTTTTACCATTGATAGAGGCTGTCGAAACAGGACCAAACAGATCAATGTGAAGCAATTCTAAGGGTCTGGAAGTAGAGACAATGTTTTTAGACCTGAATGAAGTCTTAGCAAATTTTCCTTTTTGACATGAGCCACAAAGTGCATCTGAGTGATAATCAATGTCAGGCAAACCACTAACAAGCTTTTGTTTGCTAAGCTTAGAGATCAACCTCCAGTTAGCATGACCAAGACGCTTGTGCCATAGCCATTTCTCATCACCCAGAGACAAAAGACATATAATCTTTTGGTCAACCAAATCAGAAAAGTTTACTTTATAAACATTGCCAACTCTCATTCCCTTGAATACTACAGATTTGTCAGAGTCTTTTGATACAGTACATGATTCCTTATTAAATGTAACAACACACCCATTGTCACAAAATTGACTAATGCTCAATAGATTGTGTTTAAGTCCATCAACTAACCAAACATCTTTAATGGAAAGAGAAGAATTACCAACTGTACCTGTACCAATGATCTTCCCTTTTTGTTTTCCTCCAAATCCCACAGAGCCTCCCTCTTTCAGAGTTAGGGTTTGGAACATATGCTTTTCTCCCGTCATATGTCGTGAGCAACCACTGTCCAGGTACCAGGGCTGCTGTTTTACCTTTCCTTGCATGAGCATCTGAAGCAAACATTATTTCAGATTTTGGTACCCATATTCTGATGGGTCCTTTAGAGTTAGTCTTCTGAATAGTATTCCTTCTTTGTTTTCTATGATCAACACAAGATCTAGAATTAATTAAGCTTTGACAAGAATGTTTAGGCTTAATTTGATTCTTGGATTTTGATCTGGAGTATATCACAGTTCCAAAGGTCAAGCAAGGATCTGAAGTAACTTTACCTTGATTTCTCAGAGGTTCAGATGACTTCTGAGCCTTAACTTGAGAACTTTTGGACTCAGAAATTTTAGGTTCAGAAGAACTTGGAACTTCTGAGTCTTTGGGTTCAGGTTCAGAACCTCCTTCAGAGTTGGATGCCTTCAGATCAAGTGTACCACTTTTAACAAAGGTAGAGAATAATTCAGGTGGAGTATCATCCTCACTATATGATTTCAGAGGTTTATCCCAGTTCTTAAACCGAGAATAACCAATGCCTTCACCATAGTTACGAGTCATATGATAAATCATGGAAGCCATTTTACTCCTATTGAAGGTACAACGAATAAATTCGTGAAGAGCATCTTCATGATCATCATTGAGCTTGTCTGCCAAGACATAGTTAGATTCAACATGACAAATACGAATGTTTAACGATTCATTTTCATCATAAAGAATCTTGGCATCCTTTTTCAATGATTCATGAACATTCTTCAGAATTTTGTGTTGACTTACTATACGAGAGTAATGTTTCACGGCAATCTTAAGAGAATCAATTAATTCAGATTTAGTCATGTTAGAGTATACCTCATTTTCATCATCTGAGTCATCTTCAGAATCTCTATCAGAGTTGTTACCTTCAGAAGTTCTTGCCATTAAAGCCAGATTGCCTTCTTCATCATCTTCTCCTTCAGAGTCATTCTCAATGGTCTCCCAAGTGGCTAACAAACTCTTCCTTACCTTTTCTTTGTACTTTTCTTTCCCAAAGCTCTTATTCTTTCCTTTGTCCTTGGATGACATTTCTGGACAGTCCGCAATGAAGTGTCCAGATTTCTTGCAGTTATAGCAGTTGTTCAGTTCTTCCTTTTTGTCCTTTGAAAAGGAACTTCTTGAGTTGTTTCCTTTGTTTGGAAACCTTTTGTATTTCTTGTTCCATTTCTGAAACCTTCTAACCATTAGTGCCATTTCTTCATTCTCAGAATTTTCATCCATCATATCATCAGAGGTTTCTTCCTCTTGTTCAGACACTTTGATCTTTGCAGCTTTTGAGGAAGTCTGAACAGAGCTTAGAGCCAAGGACTTCATCTTCTTGACAGGTTCATCTGACATAAGTTCTAGCTCATGACTTCTGAGTGAGCTTATTAAATCTTCAAGAGTCACATTGTCCAAATCCTTGGATTCCTGAAAAGCTGTAACTTTTGGTCTCCATTTGGAAGGTAAGCTCCTCAGAATTTTCTTCACGTGATCAGATGCAGTGTAGCTTTTCTTCAGAACTTGAAGACCAGAGACAAGGGTTTGAAACCTTGAATACATGGTTTCAATATCTTCATCTTCCTTCATTCTGAACAGCTCATATTGATGAACTAATAAGTTTGCCTTAGCTTCTTTGACTTGCTTATTTCCTTCATAGGTGGAACATAGAGAGTCCCAGATAGTTTTGGCACATGACTTGTTGGATATTTTTAAATACTCAGCATGAGATATTGCACCAATAAGCATATTCTTAACAGTATGATGCTTCTTATACTGTTTCTTCTTTTCAGCATCAAAGAACTTTCTGTAGGTATTTCTTACAACACCTTCATCATCCATGTGTTCAAAATGTATACCATCTTCAATGATATCCCATAACTCATCATCGGTCCCAATGATGTAACTATACATCTTGGTTTTCCAGAAAGGAAAAGTAGTAGGATCACTGTTGAAGTAAGGTGGTTTGTCTCTGTGATTATCACTGTTCCTTTCCCTATCATAGTTGTGAGGAGGTGGAACAGCAGAGTGATCAGGTCCAGAGGAAGCAGAAGGAGAGGTAACACCAGACATGTTTTTCAACTAAGTACCCCTAGATCTTTTACTGTTTCACTGTTAAGTGAAGAGCAACAGACCGGAGCTCTGATGCCAATTGAAGGTTGAAAAACACACAAGAAGGGGGGGGGTTGAATTGTGTGAGACTTTTTCTAAGTTAAAACAAATTGCAGCGGATAAGGTATAACACACACAATATATGAGGATAGGGTTAGAGAGAGATGCTCAGAATTTTTATACTGGTTCCTCCCACTAACAGGAGTAGTCCAGTCCTCTTGTCCTTCACAAGAGATTTCACTATAATCACTCAGATTACAAATGCTCAAGCACTAAGCAAGAGACTCCAAACTGCTCAAGCACAAAGCAAGAGACTTCCAATGCTCAAGCACAAAGCAAGAGACTTCCAATGCTCAAGCACAAAGCAAGAGACTTCCAATGCTCAAGCACAAAGCAAGAGACTTCCAATGCTCAAGCACAAAGCAAGAGACTTCCAATGCTCAAGCACAAAGCAAGAGACTTCCAATGCTCAAGCACAAAGCAAGAGACTTCTAACTGGTTTTAATGTTAATAAAGATAAGAGATTAACACTTGATATACAATCAGAGGTGTTTACAAAATACAACTCAGTTACAAGACTAACTTAGAAAATTATCACAAAGTTTCTAAGTGTTTGATAGCTTCAGAATTTGACAGAGTTTCAGCACGTTCAGAAGCTTAAGTCTTGATTACATTTCTTCACAAATCTTCTTCCTTTTATAGATGATAAAATGAACGTTGAAGATTATAGCCGTTTGAAGAATTGAGACGCTCCTTTGTATAGTTCAGTGAGCTTATTAGCTGTTCTGATTTGCAGTAGCTTAGGAGCTTAACGTTTACTACAAAATGAGAGATTCCTTTTGGCTTTTGATATTTGAACCTTGGTGAAAGCCAAATAAGGAAATAATCGTTTCTGAAGCCTGACTTGAAAAGGACCTTTCCATGGTCAAACCTTTTCATTCTTGGTTTCTGCGTTTGGACTTAGTCAGGCACAGTCTTCAATAAAATTGTACTCTCAAATGTAGCTTAACACTTATATCTGACGAGCCTTCAGATTTTGATAGGCTCAGAATTACTTGTTTCAGATCTGGTGAGCTCAGATGTTCTTCAGATTTTGATAGGCTCAGAATTACTTGTTTCAGATCTGGTGAGTTCAGATGTTCTTCAGATTTTGATAGGCTCAGATTTACTTGTTTCAGATCTGGTGAGCTCAGATGTTCTTCAGATTTTGATAGGCTCAGATTTACTTGTTTCAGATCTGGTGAGCTCAGAAGTAATTCCTTCAGAAATTCTAAGGTTCAGATAATAACTTCAGAGTTTCACAGGCTCAGAATTACTTGCTTCAGATCTGGTGAGCTCAGAAGTAATTCCTTCAGAAATTCTAAGGTTCAGATAAAAACTTCAGAGTTTCACTTGCTTCAGATCTGGTGAGCTCAGAAGTAATTCCTTCAGAAATTCTAAGGTTCTTTAGTACGCAAATTTTAACTTTTAATCCTGCACACTGAATTAAATTATTAGTATTCCAATTTAACCTTAAATACATTGTTATCATCAAAATCAATTAAGGAGATACAAAATCATAATTTTGTTCCAACAAAAGTGGGCTCTTGTGTGAGGGAGCGTGTTAGAAATAATATAAAAGTATTGATGTGGCTCTATCCTAACAGCTTAAGCTTTTGGGATAATCGGTTATTTGATAGTTATCTCTCCCAATAAGATATGTTATATATATATATATATATATATATATATATATAATATGAGAATCGTAAAGATATGTGAGAATATGAGAATTAATATTAGCCATTGAATTCAAATGAAAGACTAGGATTAAAACATATCATTTAAGTGAGTCGTGTGTCTTTAGAAATTCAATCACGTGTGTGAGGAATTGCCTTGAAAACGCGAAGTATAAGTTTCTATTGAGTTCGCGGGATGCGAACAGAACAACAGAAGTTTCTGGTGAGGTCACGGAATGCGAACTGAGTTCGCGGGATGCGAAATTTAGCGAGCCTATTTATAAGGAATGCATTTTCCAGATGCAAGAGGGTGTTTTTAGGGTTTATGGAGCCGACACAAAGACTAGGGTTAATAGAAAAAGTTCTTGGGAAGACTCTAGGGTTGGGGAAACATTCTATCACCTTGTAAACATATATTGATTGAATCTCTTGGTCACGGGGAGAGATTCGGGACTTGGGTAGAATTAGGAAAACACTAATTCTTGTAACTCTATTGGAACAAATTGACTATGTTCTTTAGCGCTTTCATTGTTATTATTGTTCGTGATTATCATTGCTATTCTCGCTTGTTTTGGTTGCTTGGTTTATTTGCTCCACACATCAAGGTTATTGGTGTGAGTTTAATCAAATTCACAACAATTGGCGTCCACCGTGGGGCAAGGGGATCAAACGAATTGAGTACCATGGGTTCTAAGTGGCCTTGGGTTGTGGAATGTGAAGATGAGGGTGATTTAAATCCGACAAAAGTGTGTTGAGGCGTTAAAGGACGGTGATAGTTCATCTGTTCAGGTTGCCGTCAGTGAGGAGGAAGGCTATGAGAGTGCGGGAGCACTCATAGTCACAAGCTAGGAACCATACATGGTTGTTCAGCCTAGAGAGACGGTGGTAAGAATACTCAACATCAGCCTGGAGAGACGGTGGTAAGAATACTCAACATCAGTCTGGAAAGGCGGTGGTAAGAATACTCAACATCAGCCTGGAGAGCCGATGGTAATAATACTCAGGCTACTATTGAAATAACAACGTTATTATGGGGATGTGAAGATGCTAGTGGAAGTTGGGAATCGGTGGAGTCTTGAGTCGTGGACTTTGATACTCCTATCACATGTGTTCAAAGAGTTGATACTTTTGAACTCTAGAGCTAGTTGAAGGTGGAGTCGTTCATCTTGGAGACGGGAAATCTTGTAAGGTTCAAGGTATGGTGAGGTTCTTTTACATTATGTGAGGTATATTTCTAACCTTAATGTGGTTATGCATGTTGTTACTAGTGGTGATTCTCATATGGTTAAGGTATGAAGCTTCTGGTGGAGTTTGTTAGTGACACAAGTTTTGGTTGGATTAGTGAAACAAAGTTTAACTATGTGGTAGAACTAAACAAGAAGTGTTGGAAACTAACAATGGCTTGAAGTGTGTTTCGGAGTAGTTGAATAGTTTTGCGTTACAAGGTGGAAGACATAGTGGATATACCGGTTTGAGGCTTTGGTGGAGGATTCTTGGTTTGAGGTGGAGTTTGTTACTAGTGGGACTAGAGGAAGACAAACAATCAACAATAGCTCTTGGCTATCAAATAAGAGATAGGGAAGAGAGTGATAATGTTGCACCAAAGTGGTATGGATATGGAGACCTTGTGTGTTATGTTTCAATTATAATTTATCCTTCAAAAATTAATTTTAATGTCTAATGATCATTAATACATGAATACATATGACACTTCATTTGGTAACTCTAGCCTTGCAGCTTTTGCTATTATTTTCGGGAAATTCTTGAGTTGTTTTGCTTATAATATTTGTATAGTCAATGCCCTTTTTCTAAAATTATGGGAATTATGTTAGCCATTGAATGTGCATTTGATAGAAAATTAGTTTAGTGAAGGTACTCTTCAATATATGATTATTTTTTTTTGAAGCATTCAATATATGATTTTTTTTTTTGACAAATTCAATATATGATGTTATATCTTTATTTTACTAAAAAATTATACGATTTTACAAATTTTAGGTTGAGAAAGAAGACAACTCTAGCAACATAAGTGGTCCCTCAAGCGGATCTCCAAAGATGAAAATGCAAAGTATACTGCAAAAGAGGAGGAGATTGTTAAGATTAGATTTATATATTACAAATTGTTAGATCGTTTTAGTGACAAAAATATGTTATTGCATGAGGTATGTAACATGGTGAAGTCTCAATGTTATTGACAAACTAGAATACAGTTGCATCCAAATAACATACTTTTGCTTGAGTTTGTCAAAAAAAAAAAAAAACTTACTTTTGCTTGACTTTTCTATATTTCATTGTTATGGGTTTGAATTGACTTATTTTTAGCTTATGCAAACAACATATACAATTTTTATATATTATTATAAGTTTATCAAAGTAATTTATGATAAAATAACTTATAAAAATATATTTTTCCCTAGTGTGAACTTATAAAATAGCATAAAACCTAATTTATATTCCATAAGTTGTTTGCATAAATTTAAACAATACACCCGTTGCAAATGTTAAATGGCAAATGTTAAACTGTACAAAAAAAAAAGGCAAATGTATCAACTTTAGAATAATCTAAAAATATGTATCAACTTTAGAATATTTATTCTACTCTATACTATAATAAATGGCAAATGTTAAACTGTACAAAAAACAAAAGCAAATGCTAAACAATACAGCCGTTGTACTAATTTTAAGGTTTAAGCTATAATTTTTTCAATGTAAAATTTACTACTTTTAGTTTTCTTAACTAGTGCACCAGACCCATAATAAAAATATGCATCGATTTCAACAAAAGGCAATAAATATTTGATGTTATAGTTAGTTGCTCAATTGAAATTGTTACCCTGGAATTTGGTTGAGAATGGTATAAAACACTAATAGGAATTGAGATGCATAAATTTTTAAACCACTATAAGTGCATTAGCTATAACCACGACAATTTCTATACAAGCTTCTATATAACCGCAACAATTTCGATACAGGCTTGAAAGCTAAATTTATGAGAAAATAACAGTATCATGGTCTACTCTTTTGAGTCCGGTTCATGAAGATGTAGATAAAGCAACAGTTTTCCTGTATCACTGGCGACTCCCACGGCACTTCTCGAATTTGAATTCAAATCATCCGTAGCAAGACTTGTGACAGTGCCATCTAAAATCAAACAATTATTTTCAAGTTTATAGATATCTCACAAACACATAACAAATAAGGGAATCAGTCAACTTTATGCTTATACATTATTGAAACCATATGCCATTCAAAAATAAAAATAAAAATAAAAAACTATTGAAACCATATGTTGAAAATATAAACCTCAAAATGGCACACCATAATACATAAACAATTATTTAAATTATTGGCAACAACCATTAGGAATGACAGAATAAGCAGTGGAGAAATATAAATGTAACTTATATTCCTAGTATTGTTAAATTGATATTCCTTCAATGGCTAGTGGTTCATTTGTAGGTAACGACTTCATTATCAACAAGAGGACACATATCCATGTCATAAGGTGTCAGCTCCCTTGATCCTGAACTTTTCCTTATTACATAATGCATTGGTTCGGTATCTTACATGTTGCAGCTGCCTAAGGGATCTAAACTTTCATTGTATTTTCAATGTCTCGTGTTTGGAGAAGTTTTCAAGGGTTAGAATCTGCTTCACCAACTTTACCCAGCTCCAAATGCTTTTCTGGATCCTCAAATTTAGGGTGGTCAAACAGAAGTTCACAACCATTTGGAAGGAGTTTCTCCAGCTGATGCCTCTTCGGAGTCGGTTCCATTATGCAGACATGAAACTTTGTTATGTACATTTGTGTTTAAGGACAAGCACTCTTCTAACTAAGGAAGTGATGTTATGGTCTCTGGTCAATCAAACATGCTAAAGTAGTTCCTTTTTCTAAGGTGAATAAAAGAATGAATCCAGTGCAAACTATTATGCCTAGTTAATAATTTCATGCGTTTGGACTTTGGAGGTTACTGCCACCAGTTAGTATAGCAGTTTCTTATGTTGGCATATGCTTCAGGAAGAATATTAACTAGTTTGTAGTATAATAAAGGGCACCAAATCTATACATGTTGTTACGAACCGGAAAATTCGTAACTTAGAGAATATAGAAGAAATGGATTAAAATGCACAAATATGGAAAATAGTGTATTAAAATGGTGTATAATTTATTTCTGAAAATAAAAGGTAAATGCAAGAGGCTGAATATCCTAATGCCCACAGAGCAAAGCTCCTACAGAGGCTAGAAGCCAACTGTCCATAACAAACTATTATCTTCCATAATGAACTCACACTCCCCTTACCTCACTATATGTACTACTAAGAGGCATAACAAACTTGCCACTAAGCACTATCTCACTCACTAATTACTCATAGAACTTCACTATAATCTTTATTACATAATTGCCCCTGTTTCATATATCTCTTATATTCCGGTACCTATCACATGTTCAGTCCTTTTACTACTGGAGATTGAGGAGCTCACTCTAAGGAGCCCAAACTTGGTTAACAATATAGGATTATTGAACATATTGATATTGATTATTGACTCTAAGGAGTAGCATATTAAACATATTGATTATTGACAAGTTAAAACTATCTATATTATCGTATCGTCCCATGTAAGCAGCTCGGTTAGTGAGGTAAGGAATACTGAAAGAGTTCTAACCAAGAGGTCTTGAATTTGAAATCTGAAAAACTAACATCAGTTACATTTTAATTACAACTAACATTTTCTATAAAAAATATTAATATCATTAGTGCTTCTGCACTAGTGGTTAGTGCAAAGTGATCAGAGAATAAATTGGAACATTGTCACATACCATGAAAATGGTGCAGAGTATGAAGCTTGGATCCTCTAGATAATTCCCACATATATACCACACCGTCACTTGTACTGACAATTCCATAACCACCTGAGACACCAACACTGGTTGTCCTGCATTGATTTGATACGGTTGAAAATGTCAATGAATGATAAATATGCAGTGTAGAATAAGCAATAGCACAACAACTTTTAAATACTGTAAAAAATGATATATCATCAGTAGTTCTTTTGCTATAGTTATATAACTCAAACAATGTCAACTGATGGTTAATAAATTTTCTCCTAAGATCCTCTTAATTATGATGAAGGGAAGCCTTGGCAGAACAGTTTCAGTATAGTTATCTCATATAACTGAGGTTACAGGTTCAAATTGTGAAATCTAACTCTTGCAAATTCAAGGTATAACTGCCTAGTAGACACTTCCCAAGACTCCACTGAGCTTTAGCGTACCAGGCTTCCCTTTTTTTAACCCTCATAATTATAATTTTCAGTCAATTTCTTCAGCTGCTGACCTCATAAATGAATGATAGACTATTAATTGAGGCAAAGAGATCACGAGACTTCAAAACTGATCTAAAATCCAGTTCAAGCAGCTTTTGATTCACTTTACATCTTAATATTGAAAATAATATATTCTGAAAAATAGATGGGGAAAATTACTTCCCTTTACTTCATAGGCAGTTTAAAAATAATATGATGACAGAATCAAACAAAATATGACAGAGTATATTCAACTCAGGAAACATCATAAGGCACCTAGGATCCAAGGGACTTCCAAAAACTATGCTATTTTTCACCAAAAGAGCAAGCCTCCAACTTTTAGCTGTATGTACATCGTGATGACTTGAAGTTGAAACATCATTCTGACAACAATCAAAGTCCAAGGGAGTTGAGACAAGAAACCACATAGCAGCATCTTCAGTTGGTAGATACACACAGGTCTCTCTTTGCTTTGAGTGCCAGAAATTGGTTACTTCTAAAAGTTTTTCAGCCTTCTCCTCTATGCTAGCATGGTTCAATCCCAAGCCTTTAGTTTGCAAATCGAACAAGCTTATTGGAAAGAACTCATTAATTGGATATTTTGAAGCAGAGAAGCTTGTAACACAATTGAGCTTGGTAATGTCCCTGAGGAAAATATTGAAAATGATATGAATGTGATATTATAACTGAATGTGTGAGAAAACCCCTAATGAAGCACGGGTACTCCATTTTAGGGAGAGTACCGGTACCGGGTAAGTACAGGGTACCAGTACGCGTACGGTACTCCTTGGGTACGCACCCATGGCGTATCTATTTTTTTTTTTTTTTTGCAAAGGGTACACGTGTGGTGCGCACGTGGTACTCCTGTGGTACACAAATCCAAAAAAATGCAATTTTTTTCCTTTTTTTAATTCAGTTTTTTATTTATAGAAAGATTTGTGTTTCTTATTTGTTTATAATATAAAAGTATCAGCTTTACTAATAGCAATAACAAAGTAGTAACTGAATTAATTCACTCATTCATTGAAAAGGAATAGGCTCAATCTAATATTATCCATACAAATCTTCATTTGCTCTCAATAATGAGAAATATTAATACTTATAATGAAGGAGAAACAAAAATATGCGATATTGGTAGAGATAAATGAAATCTATTTGATATAGCTGGTATTCTTGATGTTGTAAGTTTTTCTCACGAAGAATTTGAACTAGACGCCGCTCTTTTTAATGATGATGGAGAGGGAAACAATTTAAATCTTTGTAACTAATTGCTTTTGACTTACTTGTGTAGTATTTTTTATGTTTAATTATTTATTTTAACAATATAGTTTCATTATTTTATTTATATAATTATATTAAAAAAAATATACGGACGTACCCGTATCCTAATTTTTTTAAAAATGTCGTACCTCGTACCGGATACCGGTACCGTACCCGCACCTAGGCAACATACCTAACTTTATTCCTGAGACAAAACCAGTCACCTATTCGCAATTCGTTTTGGTACGTGGTACAAGTTCGGGTATGGGTACGCGGTACGCAACTCTTGAAGTATTGGGTACGTGGGTGGTATACGTAGTCGACATGTTATTTGGATTCTTGGTACGTTATAATATTTTTATCGGTACACTAAAAATAACTTTTTCTTTTATCTCATCTAGTAAAAAGTAATAAAATCCATGCTAATAAGATATAAAGCATCAATAAAGATTAACTTGAATATTAAAACAGGAAAATCAATATTTTTATGTTAATAATTATGTACATTGTTTTAAAGGAAAATACTAGTTACTAATGTGATTAATATGTCAAAAAATTACTAATTTGATTAACAATTTGACAATTATAAAATTAAAAAAAATAATAAAAAAAGCACAACAATGTATAATATTAGAATAATAATAGTCCGAAACTGAGTATCTTCCCTTTAGTGTAACTTGTCTTCCCTTTTATACAAATGTTTAAGAAGCCTATCTATCACCAATAAATGAAAGTAGTCCCGCATCAAAAGTTTGTGAAAATTAGAGAGGGATTAACTAAAATAAGCAGTCTGCGACACGGTGCATTGCAGATTGGGATTGAAGATAGTAGCTTTTAAAAGTAGAAACACTTCTCCCTATACTCTATTGCAGCCTATGATGATCGCTTTTTAATCTGAACGGTTCCCATTCCCATCTAAATAGGAGCCTGTTCTTTCTTTTGGGTTTTATGCTTTCAAAGAATTATACCCAAGAACTTTGGCGAACCAATTCGTGAAAGTTCTGTGAAATGGTGCCAATTTGTGGCTCTGAGTCAATCTAGCGAATTATGTGACTATGGACAGAACATTAATTCATGCTTCTTAATAATATAAAATCCTCACAACATTCCCAAACAAGATTATAAACCAACTGTTATCAAATTATATGCTTAAAATAATTAAAATCATGCTAATATAATACAACATCTCTTCAAGGTAACTAAAGAAAGCATACCATAAACTGAATTCTCCATAGATGTTTCGGCCTACAACCAAATGAGCACAGCTTGGAACCCTCTTCAATTCCACAATGCCAGGGGACATATAACCATCAGGTGGAATGATGAAGTACTCTATCCTTTCACTGAAAAAATGTTAATAAAGGGGTGAAAAAGCTATGTCGTATGACCACAACCAATAAATATAAATATTTAATAACACTAGCAGCATATAAGTTATAAATGTTAATACAGTTTTTTAGTTACCAACAACTGGAATAAATTTTACAATTACAGTGGTCCAACTCATCAATTATGTCAAGCAAATTAAAGACATTGAAATTTGGGAAGCTGTTTTTTTATGGTATTACTATTAACCCTCTGGTACCCAGGGGAAGGGCGCGCTGGTAATCCAAAGTTTGGCCATGAGGTAAGTAAAGCGTGGCCAATTGGAAAAAATTTAACCAAGAAACAACTAGTCATGATATTCCAAGTTACAATGTTTCCCCAATATTCTTTGAGATTTGCTATGAAAAGCAAAAGCGCTACATGAGATATATCCATGGTCTCTGCTAAAATGCAAACACATAAGAAACCTCTCTGTATTGTTTAACAATCCACTACAAATTAAAAACTTTAAGAGATATAATTCTGAAAAGGCCATAAGTGTCTTTAAGGAGCACGAAAAATCAAAGAGAATGCATTAAAATCACCTCCATGATGAATTCATGACCCACACTTGTAGTCTCCCACTCTCTCCAACAGAAACAAGTCGGTTAGCTTCACAAACCAAAATACAATGTGAATCTTCAACAGCTTCCAATGTTGCCAAAACTGATACATAACCGTTTTCTACATGAACAATCTTCAAAGCATTCTTCTTGGAGCAGACTGATGTGCATGTTGAGCAACAACAATCAATTTTTCCTTCCCTGGGATTAAGCAATATTTAGTTACTCTATCTACAGTATTCCAATTTATTCATATCAATTCAAACCTTTAGAAACAGTTAACCTGCAATTGGGGGTTTTTATGCTGCCTATTAAGACAATATACTGTCCATCAGGAGTCGACTCCACCGCAGTTCTTTCCAGGATAATCTAGCAAAGAATATGATATGTTTTGAAAGTAAGCATTTATCTAGCCAAAAGTTTGGGTAAAATGTGAATAAGGAAATAAGGGTTTCAAAACAGAAAATGAAAAGCAACTTACTTCTCCCATGAAGTTATATTTTGGATCTGGCAACATTATTGGGGTGTGAGCCATGACAGAGGGGCAACCAAAATTTGGTCCCTTGATAGCTACCTTGTAGGTATACAGGGTTCTGTGCTGACCCGTAAGGCCACATAAAACGCAAATGTGGATTTCATCCACTCTTATTTTTAAAAGTAATGATGACACAGGCATTGGGTGCATGTAGCACCCTACAAACTTTACATTGCTGTTCAGGTTATTCTTGAGTTCCTGGTTTCTTTGCACCATTGGTTCTGAAACAAACTGAGCCTCCTTGCCACCAGAACACTTATTTTCACAGGAAAGCGCGTTTGGATTCTGGGATGAATGGTTTAGCTCCTTCAGGTTGCTTTGTACATCTGGAATGTCACTATGAGCTTGGAGTGTTTCTAATAATAAACCTGCAGAATTATCTATGCTGCTTTAAAAATTTGTAAGAAATGGTGATGTTTGGATGAAACACAACAATAATTAAGTGAAACCTTAGTCTCAGATCATTAAGTTTCATTCTTGACCAGACACCAAAATAAGCTAATAGTTTGCAACAATCATGACCAGTTAAGTTGGATTGACATGGGAATGGGTTGGCCCTGACTCAACAAGCATCTCAGTTCAAAACAGACAGAAGATATTATGATAGACAATTCAACCCTTCTGATCATGATTATCTGAATTTAAGTGCTTTTATTTTTTATACCAGATATCATGAACACATTACCTCCAGTAAAATCCTGACCAGCTGACAGGCCATTTTGCAGTGAATTGAAATTATCATGCGCCGGAGACATGTCGTCCAGCACAGAATCAGGAATGCATACATCGGGAGAATCAGGAACACATACATCATAATCAGGAGGCCTGTTTTTAAAGTCCAACTCTGAAGCACAGCATGTGGATGGTCCACTTGGCAAATCATCAGGAAGCTGTTTTTGACTTTTTGGACAACACATTTCTTTACTTAAACTAGATTTATTAACTTCCGCAATATCAAAAGATAAGATTTCTGAGTTTTTGAGATCCTCGCATTGACTATACTCAAAACTATCAAGAACAATAGATTTCATATGTTCAGTATTATAAGAATTTGAGGGTGGCTCGGTATTTGGCTTATGTATCTTCTCACCTTGTTCCCCATATGCATCCTCTGTTACCATTTTATCTGCCGTATAAACACATTATTCAACAAAGTGCATGAATACATAAAGACAGAACAAACAAACAAACAAACAAACAAACAAACAAACAAACAAACAAACAAACAAACAAACAAACAAACACAAAACAAAGACAGGATTTAAAAGAAAGAACGGTCCATCGAAAACCCTTGTGGCGTAATGTATTGATCTATGCCAGAAAAAGTTAAAATAGCATGGACAGGTATATTTACCAGATGACGGTACATCCGAAACACATCCAACTTCATTATTTTCTTCCTTATAGTTTGTTACCATAGAAGGCAATATATCTGAAGTGATAAAAGTAAACTTCTTATCTGTTGAGACATTCCTAAGTAAAGGAACTGCTTGAGGAAGAAGAAGTGACATCATTGAATTTGCCACATCCTGTCCAGCTGAATTAAAATCATTTTTCACGGAGCTTTGATTTGAATCAGATCTAAGCACTTCCTCGTGTTTTGAATTTAACAATTCTTCAGAGACCTCACATGCTGGCTCACTGTAAGTATTCTTGTCCAGATTACTTGGTGCAGAATCGGAGGCATTTTCTGCAGTGCAGTAGAGTAAATGATCTAGAATCAACAGGAAAATGTAGAATAAATAAATATAAGAGAGAAACTAGATACTGAAGGACACATTCAATATCTGATGCTTCATTCTGTAAACAAAACTGCTGTCTCTATCCAATATTACAAAAGGCATAAGCATTATAAATCCCTAAAATTGTAATCAACTTGAATAAATATAAGTATGTCAAGCCAAAAGGTAAATCTTTCAGCTCATCAATATGTGAGTAAGCGGAAGCAGATACTAGAAGTTATTAACAGTGAATAATTTGTACCGTACAAACACAGAGATATAAGTACCATGTAAATCTAGTGTATCAGGAGCACAAAGATCATTGCCAATAAAACCATGAGACTCTTTAGAACATGACTGCATAACTTTGTCATCTTCTGTGACCAACAAACTTGTCATTTTCATCTCCACATCACGTGACCTATGAAGCTGCAAGAAGTTAAAATAGTTTTTCATCTATAACAAGGTGGACCAAAATTTTGATTGAATCACAAATTTCTGCAAAATTTTAACTGATATATATATCTTTAAAAGCAGGAAATTAAATAAAACACTTCAAAGATTTGTACCCATTTCCCTATCGAGAGTGTCACTATTTTATAGAAAGAACGGGTTTCCAAATAATAATGTTCAGTAGACTATATTTTACGAACAAGCGTGTTTCCAATGAACAATATTCGGTGGAATATTAGAAGGGCGTGCTTACCAGTTTTTCTGCAGACAAGTTTTCAGTTATTTCTGTAGTTTTTTTATTTGCAGAAGTGAGAAACCCTGTCTGTCTCTCCGAAGGTATAGATCCACCTTTTTTGTCCTCAGATATACCAATAGGATTCAATAGCATCCTATTTTGGGATGCAATGCAATTACTTGTATTACCAGCAGATGGCATTATTGGCAGTGAAGGTGATATATCTATTTGATTGTGAGTGCCATCCTCATCTTCTAAACCATTGTGCGTTGTAGAACACCCTTGAACAAGTGTTGTATCATTCTTTACATCTGAAGCTCTACTACAAGCAAGTTCTAAAGATTGAGGTCCATTTATATGTGCCCCTAGTGTACGGAGCAACCTCTGAATAACCTTGTTTTTGAACCCAAAGAGCTGGATGCAATGAAAAAAAATTAAAATAAGATTAAATACGGCAAACATCTCATGGAAGCGATATAATATAATGAAATAATCAAGAGAAAGGAAAAAGGGGGATTATGAGATTAATCATCACATAAACAGAAACTTTTCCAAAATGCATGTAGGTAAACATAAACGTCAAAGCTCAGACATCCATCAACTGTTTGGGATAAAGAAGAGAAATTACATTTTACTAAAGAGAGAAAAGAGGATACAAATGAGAGAACAACAAAATATCCTTAAACAAAAATAAGGAAGAACAGAGAAAAGGTAAACAATATCATTTGTGCAATAAAGCTCCCCAACCCCGCAATATATCTTCTTGCAGGACTTGTTAAATAAACAATGAACAGAGCACCAAAGAAAATTCGGTAAGGTTATCTTATCAGTAAGAATTATTTTTAGCGACAAATCACAAAGGTTGAAGAAATACACAAGGGCATAATTTCAAAGATAAGTGGTCAGTTTTGCATATTGAATTGACTGATTTTCAATTACAAGGACAAAGCATCATGTTTTGATGGTTTAATTTAATCACCAATTAATACTGCAGCAAATAGAAAATTGGTTTCTGAAACTTGCTAGCAGTTTTGACAGAATAGTTACACAAGAAACTAGATATTTAATAACATAGAAGGAAATGCCATACCAAATAGTTTGGATACCTATAGTGTACGCAAAGCAATTGCTATACATGTATATAGTAAGTAATCCAGCAATATATGCCATCCTTTGTTCTATAATCACTTGACACAACAATGACTTAATTATTTCAAAAAGTGTTTCAATTATAAAAATTGTTTTATGATAAAAAAGTGTTTGTTTTATCATTTTAACATGATATTCAAATATCTTGTCATAAAAATTTCAATTATAACATAAAGAATAACGGCACACAGTTAGGTTAGATGTTCCCAAATTAGCGTGAAAATAGATACGGCTATGGTTTATTTGGAATGATTTCTGGAAATTTTAATAAACTTTACTCAAAAATAAAAGAAATTTTCTGGAACATTAAAACAGAATTATCAATGTCACTTATTTCTACCTCCAAGCCATCCATTTTAGAAGAAACTCTCTTCCCATGCAAAATCTTCATGCGGGTGCGACCTTTCTTCTGTAATTCCTCCCATGCAAAGTCTGGAGTTTTTCCAGAAGCTGAATTCCCATCATCAGAAGAAATCTGTAGAAACAGTATGTAACTGAAACTATTTAACAAAACTCAAAGCAAGTTGTAAACATGTAGAATATGGAACCTAAAGTCAAAGCATTAAAGCACAGAGAATCTTGAATACAAACCAAAAATTTAGGGCCGATAACACCTTCAACAATTTCCATCTTATAAGTAGTACCATTATGAACTCTAACAGTTTGGTAGCCAACTGGATATGGATATCGATCTTTTCCCTACAAAATAGCCAGTGTAAAAATGTAATCAGTCAGCAAAGAAAACAAACAAATAGTCCAATACAAAGTGGTAAGTAGAAAGTCCTCCAAGATAAACCCTGTTCTTTCCTAAGTATACATCACTTCTTTATTAAATACTTCCTGTTCTTTTTTTCTGAGAAACTTACTATCCATAAATCACAAACAACCACAACTAAGTCGAGTTGTTAATCTAGATGACTCATTTAAGGAAGAAAAGGTTCTCCTAGTACCTATCTTTTCTATTCACTCTAACCCAACATAAGGAAAATCAAACCTCTTACCACTTGAGTCAGCCAACCGACAAATAAATTACGTTTCCCAGCTATCCCTCTATCCTATTCAGTCCAATGCCAAAACCAGGACACCTACAAATAATATTTTTCTCATACACATTGATCCAAGAATTAAATCTAGGACCAATCATCACATGCTTAAGAGATCTGAGGCCCTTTCACTTGCACAACTACATGCCAGTACACCACCAGTTCCTTTTATACTCACAAAATCCCCACTTCAAACAAGCAAAAGTCATGGTTCATCAATCAATGACCTCTGCAAATCTCCGCGGTACTAACATCGAATCGAAATGTCATTGTTTCACTGTTAGACATAGCACCCTACATCACTTACTCTTTCAACTTTCTATCTAAACGATATTTTGAAAATTCTATCTATGAACCTGTCTACACATCCTATCACACACACAATCGTACTTCATTAACCAGCTAAATTCATACACAAACTCAAAGAGAAGCAACAAGAGTAAACGATTTTTAGCAGAAAAAGTAATAACAATGATACATTCAATTTAATAACAAATCGAGCATGAATAATATATGAATAATAAAAAATTGTGATTCTAGATTGAAAAAACGGAAGGAAATAGAAAGGGGAGAATGTAATCAAACCCTAGAACTGCTCCAATACTTCTTTTCCCAAGGTCCGTTGTAGAGTGAACCGATTGAGATAACTTCGAGGTTATAGGCATTTTCCGGTTCGGAATTTGCAGGTGCGGCGGGTTTTGCAGCAGTTTTAGTCCTCGCCATTGAAGAAGAACAGGAGAGAGAAAATGAGAGAGATGGTGAAGAGAGTCGATGGCGGGAAAAGGGTTTTAGAGCAAATATATATATGCAGTTCGCTCCATTGCTTCCACTCCGGAATGAATAAAAATTCAAAATACAAAATTAAAAATAGAAAATACCATTGCCACTTGGCCAGGGATCGAATCCGGGTTAAAAAGGAAATACTTACCACTATAATACAAGAACTCAATTTATAAATTTTTATAAGTAATTCTATTTGTAATGAAGTTTAATGGAGGTACATATACTCATTGATTTTTTTTTATAGATATTGATATTCATTGATATTCCGTCGAATTAAACCGTCAAAAAAATAAATAAAAAGGATTTGAATGTTTCATGTGTCTTTCAAAATTAGAAATACAGATCGTGACAGATGTTTTGCATTATGATAAAGATTTGTGTGTTCTTGATCATATAATTATCAATTATTAATATTTAACATTTTTTGAGAGATATTCCCTCAGTTCTTTTTTATTTGCCTTTTTTAGTCAGATTTAATATTTCTATTTAGTTGTCCTTTTGTTATTTTAAGGGTATGATTTATCGATTATATCCATTGTAAATTACACTTATCTTTTTCAATAAAACTAATTAATGTTATATATTTGGAAAACCAAAGTTTTTTTTTGGTACATAACATATTAAAGTTTTTTTTCATAAAATATTAAATTTATGGGAGACAAAAAATATGTGCAAAAAATAGAAATTTATTGGTGGATTAAAATTATGATATAATAGGAAAATAATAAGGTATAAAAATACACTTTCTTAATTTTGTATTACTATTCTAAAATGACAAATAAAAAGGAAAGAGAAAGTATATTAAAAAAATTGGAGATTTACTTTTTATTTGATAAATTTGTTGTCTACTAAAATTTTAATCTACAATTATTATATTTAACAAGTCAAAACGATATATATTAATCGCCTAATCTTCTCAGCACAACGTCTATCAAAACATACTATACAAGTTTACATAAAGATCCAAGTATGAAACAACGTAAAATACAAAGTCAATTGATGCCCAGACAAGTCTATGTACACTACTACTATTACTACTACGGATGTGGGTTTGTTGTTGTAGTATTTCACACTGTTTTCACACAGTTTTAATCATGACCATTGATTGTAGATCGGACGACTCAGATTAAAGCATAAAATCACTTAAAACTAGGGGTGGCAAAACGGGCATGCCCGCCCCGTTTAGCTCCGCCCCATTTAAGCCCGCTAAAATACGGGGTGGGGCGGGGCGGGCCAACTTAGATGTGCGGGCTCAAAATTCAAGCCCGCCCGTTTATTGGCGGGGTTGCGGGTTGGCAGGCATGCCCGCCAAATACTTTTTTTTTTTTTTACGATTTGAATTACAACTCAAAATTAAATGTTAAAAAAATCTTAAACAAATTGAATTATAATAACTTCACAATTCCTTACAATTCTTACCTCATATTTTAAAACTAACAATAATACTATAATATGAATAATTAAGAGAAGCTTAATTATGCTTTTAATTATGCTATAATATGGATAACTAAGAGAAGCTTAATTATGCTATAATACAATAATATGGATAATTAAGAGAAGCTTAATTATGCTTTTAATTAAGCTTTCTTTTACAAGTTAATAAACAATTCATTTTAATTATGCTTAATTAAACTAACAACTCATCAACTAAGTTAATAAGTACCACTTAAAATATAAGATAAAACGATAAATACTAGAAAGGGGTGGAAAAACGGGCATGCCCGCCCCATTTAAGTCCGCTCAAAAACGGTGTGGGGCCGGGCGGGTCAACTTAGGTGTGCGGGCTGAAAACCTCAGCCCAGCCCGCCAAAAATTGCGGCCCAAACGGGTCGGTTCCGCGGGCTCGGTCCGTTTTGCCACCCCTACTTAAAACAAGCTGGATCGTACATTTCAGATCGGACGGCTGTGATGTAAAACAACGTCAAAACTGTGGAAAAAACAAATTTAGAAAATCTGCATCCCTACAACTATTATTATTATTATTATTATTATTATTATTATTATTATTATTATTTTTATTATTATTATTATTATTATTATTATTATTATTATTATTATTATTATTATTATCACTATAAATAATAGTCACGATATTGCATATAATATTCAAAGACCCATATTTTAATATCGATACATCATTCATCCATCTTAAATAAAAGGTAAAATTTTGTCATTTTAACTTGTTGACACGTGTCTTTTTCTAAAGAAATTGAAATTTTGTTCTCTAGCAGGACAGATGTCGTACACAATGTCTAGGACAATGTGTCTGCAGTCCAGATGTCCTAGACAACTGGTTATGAGGATCACGATTTATTGCAGTATTGAAGTAAATAAAAGCAATAAAAATACCAGTAATTTGTTAACCCAGTTCGGCGCTAAACAGCCCTACTCTGGAGGATATCAATCCAGGAAGTGACACTACTAGAAAAATCTTAAATGCCGACGGACAAAATCTGTCTCTAAAATGCAAATATTCCGTCACTAAGCAGGTTAGAGACGGATTTGATCCCGTCGGTAATTTCCTCGTCTCTAAACTGTTAGAGACGGACAAAATCTGTCTCTAAAATGAAAATTTGTCTCTAAAATAAAAATATTTGTCTCTAACTGCTTTTTCTGTCTCTAATTACATCTCTATTAGAGACAAAATATATTCTGTCTCTAAATTCCGTCGGTATTTTAACTTTTTCTAGTAGTGTGAACACTACTACTCCGAATCAATACTTAGTCTTACAACACTATCAAACACCTTTTGGCATGTATGCTTTTTCTTAATCCTAGTAATCTTCTACTCAAGGGCTAACTCCCCCTAAATATGAGAACCTACCCAACTCCCTCTAATCACTAATCCCAAGTGACGAAACTACTTTAAACTTTCACAGTTTAAAAGATAAAGTTGAATGACAACATTCAACGACTCAAAGCTTCAAAGTACCAAGAACGATACTAAGAGCTACTAATGCTTTACATAGTAGGCACAAAGCTTTGGACTCACAATCTTCAGTTATTGTAAGTTGAGTTTTAAGTTTTATGTTGAGCCCTTTATATAGGCGTGCAAGTCTTCAGATAATCTTCAGTCTTTCAGATGCACTCAAATAAGAATTAGTTTTAAAACAAACTCCACAAAGATAAAGAAATAATCTCTATCCACTAATTAAATACGAATCCAATCGTATCTAACACATAGGATTAATAACAAACTTTATCATTAATCCTAATCTCAGGTTGTTACTAAAAGATTCGCGTTTTATTCAAATTAAAACTAACACACGTGCTTAATGGATAAGCATTATCTTTTAAGCTGAACTGGGTCAAGATGTCCTACCCACATGTCTTGGGACATCTTGTTCGACATGCTGCCTAAGCATGCTCTTAACCCAGTGACAAGATGTCTAGGACATCTTGTTCAACATGTTGCATCTGCACATCTTCAATATGCACATTTTTAGTCTTTGTCACCTGTTTCTTTTGTCTAGCAGGTTGTTGAGGTTTGGATCTTGTCTTCTTATGCTTGTGTTAAGACTGATGTTGACACTTGTGGTTTGACATCTGGTCCTGAGAGCTATTCTTTGGGGGAATTTTCTTCTCAGGAGCTTTGTTGTAGTTGTCATACCCCAACCCTTCATGTCACTTGGGTTTCTACCAAGCTCAAGGACTTCTTCAAGCATGTCAGTTCCATTGTTTAACATTCTCACAGATTTTGTCATCTCAGTGAGTTTTGAGTTTGACAAGGTGACTTGTTCTCTTAAAACATCTGTTGATGATTCTAGTGCCTCCTTTTCTTGTGCAAGCAGGGTGACTTGTTCTCTCAAGCCAGCTATCTGGGACATTTGTCCTATACCTGACTTGTAGCTTATTCAAAGACTTATTAAAATTCTTTGTAAAGTAAGCTAATGCCTCTGATAACTCATCATCATCTTGGCTTTCCTTAGATTTAAAAGTCAGGTTCTTCATCTTCTTCTCTGGTTTATCATCCAGAGACATCTCAAAAGTTTGTAATGAGCCAATAAGTTCATCAACTTAAACATGTTTTCATCAACACCATTGAATATGGCATTGAGTGCTTTAGAGTTGCCACTTGCCTCAGTTTTTTCCTCTGGACTCCAATCTGCTACTCCTTTTAGGCTTGTGGAGCCATCTGCTGCTGTGATTATTGGATGATTCCACCCAGTTATAATTGCCCTCCATGCTTTTTGATCCATAGATTTTAGAAAGGCAACCGTTCTTGCTTTCCAGTAATAATAATTCGATCCATCCAAGACTGGTGGTCTGTTGATTGATTCTATTTTGTCCATCTTGAACAAAACTTATCTCCCTGGAGCTCACCCAGCAGGTTAGGGTGCCTGCTCTGATGCCAATTGAAATTCTGTTCTCTGGCAGGACAGATGTCGTACACAATGTCTAGGACAATGTGTCAATAGTCCAAATGTCTTAGACAACTGGTTCGACAAATGGTTATGAGGATCACGATTTATTGCAGTACTGAAGTAAATAAAAGCAATAAATAACATCAGTTATTTGTTAACCCAGTTCGATGCAAACCACACCTACTCTGGGGGATATCAATCTAGGAAGTGAACACTACTACTCAGAATCAATACTTAGTCTTACAACCACACCAAACACCTTTTGGCATGTATGCCTTTTCTTAATCCTAGTAATCTTCTACCCAAGGGCTAACTCCCTCTGAATATGAGAACCTACCCAACTCCCTTTAATTACTAATCCCAAGTGACGAAACTTAAACTTTACAGTTTAAAGACTTAGTTGAATGACAACATTCAACGACTCAAGGCTACAAAGTATCAAGAACAATACTAAGAGCTACTAATGCTTTGCACAATGGGCACAAAGCTTTGGACTCACAATCTTCAGTTATTGTGGGTTGAGTTTTAAGCTCTATGTTGAGTCCTTTATATAGGCGTGCAGGTCTTCAGATAATCTTCAATCTTTCAGATGCACTACAATAAGAATTAGTTTTAAAACAAACTTGTTTTAAAACAAACTCCATAAGATAAATAATTAATCTTTATCCACAAATTAAATACGAATCCGATCGTATCTAACACTTAGAATTAATAACAAACTTTATCATTAACCCTAATCTTAAAACCAACTTATTAATTGAACACTGACTACGATCTGGCAAGTGGACCAGTTTGTCGTCGAGCAATAATTCACAGTCTAGGTGTCTAGAATGAGTTCGTATCCACAGGGATCGTGTCAAACCTTCGCTAGTGCTATTCTAGTTCGTGAGTTTTTGCATTCGCTTTGGTTTTTAGGAAAAAGGTTTCTAATTTATAAAAAATAGCGATATGCATTGCAAGAAAAGTAAAAGTTTTGATTCAGAAACCTAGAGGATATGTATAATGGTTAAACTTACTCCCTCCTTCATACTTGGCATAATCGGTGTATAACATAGTCATTCGTATTATTATCGGGCGTCGATTTTATCCTTGTTTTAGTAGCACCTTACTGCTACACTATGTAGACAAAGTCTCCCTATTTTTGCAACCAAGGCACATACGAGAGTCTAACCTCGCTGTGTCACATACCCTAATTACTAGATAGAGTTGTTTACATACATGCATTATGACCATCGACCATCCAATGCCCCTAGATCATAGTTTCGGGTTGTTCAGCATCTAATTGTTATGCCACAACTAATTCTTGATTCCTCCTCTAATTGTTAAGTTACAACTAGTTCAGGATGTTTTACCGTTTCTATACATCTAGTGTTATTTATTACTAGTTCCGGACAAATAATAGTGAGAACCCTAATATGCTAATATTAAAGTATACCCTAATTATTTATTCTAAAGTCGTAGCCGTCTATCCGGCCAGATTCAGACTAACGTTGTTAAAGCAAGAAAACAAATAACAATTTAGTGGTCTTTTTTATTAGTCATTTTGGTCCTCGAATATATTTTAAGTAGTCAATTTAGTCCTCGAATGTGTTTTTTGTTGGTCAATTTAGTCCAAAAAATTACTATAAAATGAGATACTAGGGACCTATTTGCAATTTCGATACACTCAAGGACCAATATGACAACGATTTACACTTTCAGAGACCAAAAAAGTGATTTCCCCTTTATTATAACTTTGACTCAATTACATGACCCAAGTATTCATCAGGGAGTTCATCTTCTACACCACAACCTAATGAATTATTACAAAAGACTACATAATTAAATTACAAGAATTGAACTATAAAAAGCCTAAAGAAATCATACGTTGTTGAGTTAGTTTTCCCGTAAGGGGAGAAAACTATGCCCTTAGAGCTCCTCCGAACTTCTCTCCAAAAGGAATAGAAAGTTCTTCTATTTCTGAATGAAAAATAATAAATTATGGAGGCTCTGTTTATACTTTTCGTAATGGGACTCAGCAAGCTATCGTGCCACGCTAAGGTCCATCATGGCACGATGGGAAGATTCAGTTCAAAAATATAACTGATCCTGTGCGTTTCATCAACGTGGTCACCAAGCAATCCCATCGTACTACGTTGAGCTTCATCGTGATACGATGCTAAGATTTTCTTCAAAAATATAATTGATCTTGTCTTGGCGAGCAAACAGCTTTCATCGTGTCACGTTGAGTGCCACCGTGACACGATGGGCTATTTTTCTTCATTTTTGGGCTTTTTCTTGTCTTTTTCGTGGCTTCACTTTGTCTTGAAGCTTTTTCTCGATTCTTCAGGTTTTTGTTGATATTTGGGGTTGTCTTGGTCAATTTACTGCTAATAATACTACCTAAAATACTACAGAAATTTCTGTCATCACAATCCCAAACTTAAAATGTTGCTTGTCCTTAAGTAACATGATGTCAGACAAGATCGTTAGCGAGTTAAGAAATAAATAAAGATGATAGAAATTTCACACCCTTACTTGTTCAGCAATGGTACCGCTGATTCTTACCGCGGCGTGCAATGCTCATTCCTGCTTGGTTCATGAGACGTTGATAGTAGCGAGTCTGACAAGTGTCTGCAAGAGTCCATGTTCAATCTGTTCTCTCTCTCACATTTTCGCTCGAATTGAAAGTGTTATTACTCTCAGTCATCGCACAACCTGCCATTTTACCATAGGCTTGCAAAACTTCTAAGTACCCTGTTAAAATTTAATAAATATGCATTTTTAGAGGTCTTTAAGGGTGTTAACGTGGCTAGGGTCAAGGTAGGACATTTTTGGGATAAGTAGGCTAAACTTGGAGTTAAGTACTACTTTGTTTGTTTTTTGTGTACGCAACCTTATTCCATATGGTACCTTTTGATTTTTGATATTTTAGAGAATAGAACCGGAGAGACGTTTGTGGTTCTTTTTCTATCACTGTTTTTGTAGAGACTATTTTTTAGGGATTTTTGATGTTCTCCCGTCTCTTTTTTTTTTTTGAAGAGACTATTTTTTTTAGGGATTTTTCCCGTCTCTTTTTTTTTCTATTTTTTTTTTTTTTTTTTGTAGTGATAGTTCTCTGTATATCCACCCCAAACTTGAATTGTTGCTAGTTCCATGAGCAACCCCAAACTTTGATTGTTGCTATGATCAGATAACTATTACCTAACTCCAAAAGAGGGTAATTCATTGTTTTTCTGGTCTATAGGCTTGTATCGTGATGTGTCACCGAAAGAAAAGGGATATTATTTTTATGGCTCAAAGTGGTTAGCAAAGGATAATAATATTCATCAGGGTGGCTTGAAAGGCTCAGAGTTATAAAAAAATTGCCTCAATGCATAATTTAATAAATCAACCAATTACAGAGAATTTGAGCAAGTTCTGAAAAATAAACAGGTGCACGGTACTCTCATAGATCGAAAGAAATTGGTAATACCTGTTGGAAATATTTGGCTCAAATTCTAACTTGGCTTAGGTATTTGAAGGCGTGAACACTTATCTGCAGAGACCGCTTCATCACTCGTTTCACTGTCTCCCGAACTTCCGCTTTTTGAAGCATTCACCTTTGGTATTTGTGTTAAGGTGCCAAATTCGGATCGTCAGAATTTACAACTATAACGCCCCAACTAAAAATATCTAGAATATTTAGTCGGAACATTAAAATCTGGAATCTGAGTACATTAATTAAAAGGAATATAACTGAATACTACAATATCATTAAGATAATATTATAATGTTCAATACAAACATCGGGAAGCATTGATAACAAAATAACAAGCTAATCTAAAACAAGGAAGAAGAATAAATCTTCTAAGCTGACAATCCAAGCACAGCTCCAATCATCAGATCCAACCTGGTCCCTGCTCCGAAATAACCTGTCTTACCTATATCGAAAAGGGAGTGGGGTGAGACAGTCACTTCGTCCCAGTGAGTTCTACTACCCTCCTAAAGGCTAATAAGCCGGGGCTCCTAATCAGTCACAGCATATTCATATCATAATATCCTAAAGCATAAAATAAGGGTGTATCACAGATTATTAGTCATATTGATTTTAACTGCAAGGCACGCTGAGGTGAGTATATCTCAGAGGCCTGCCTTGTCCGCTGAACACGAAGTGTTTCCGGCATACAACTCACAATTTAAGTTTTCCTGATGGAAGCTTCCGAAGGAAGTCCATAAAGCGATAATATAATTCGCACATAATTGACTTATTCTAAAATTAATCATTGCTACCATAATTAACCCAAACCCATGGGGAACATACATAATTCTAAATTCCTAACTTATACCCTAGAATTCCAATTGTGCTTGACTTCCTGTACCACATTATATTAACTACGTAGTTTGCAAAATATCAGGATTATCCGAGGATATAAAACGAGCGTTTGAATTTTTAGGAAGTTGAAAATAAAAGGTCATTCTGCACATTGCTCGCTACAGCGAGTCACTAACTCGCCATGGCGAACTAACAAGGTATGGCCTAAATCAATTCTCTAGGCGAGCAAATGCTCGCCATGGCGAGTTTCATCAGCCCAGAGATTGTTCACTCGCCATGAAGGCTCGCCAGCAGCTCGCTATGGCGAGCTTGTGCAGAAAACACTCTGTTTTGCGATTTTCAAAGATTTTTCAAAAGAACGGCCTACAATCCTCAAATAAAACAGTGCCAACACATAGTAGATATAATATATGACAGAATAGAAGAGAACTTGGGGTTTAATTCTCCTCACACAATTAATCCCTAATTTCCTAAGTGAACATGCAAGATTTCATATTTTGGGAATCTAAACTAACTAACTAAGAACCCACCTGGTAAGGAAGCTTTAATTCTTGCTTCTGGGTTCTTTAACACAGCTACAACATCCATAGTTACGCCCACGAGTCCCTTGACAGAATTTTGAAGATTTGAATAGTGATGATCCTTCTAACTTTCTTGGTTATTAAGGCATCACTTGCAGCAACCAAGCTCAGCATTACCAATATGCAAAACAGCCCGGATTATGATTAGAAGAAAAGCACGAATTTAGAATTGAATGAGGGGTTTAAGTTTGTCTTTACCTAGTCTCATTTTGCATGGATTGGAGTGGAGATAACTCTAATGCATGCTAATGGCACGATTTCAGCTTGACAGAGCGCGAAAGGAACGATTGAAGCTCACCAAAAGGCCAGAACACGAAGAAATTGAGCTGAGGAGCAACCATGGATCCTGTCTAACTCGCCATGGCGAGTAGAACAACTTGCCATGGCGAGTTGCTCAGTTCAGCAACCACCATGCCACACTTGCTGCCATTTCTACGCCAATCTACTTCTCCGTAGTACCCATGACATACCCAGTGTTGCAGAGCTCGTATTTTTGGTAGTAAATACACATGCAATTGGTATTAGAAGTGTGGGGTTAGGGTTTGAAAGATTAAATCTAAAAGGGAAGTTCATGAGCTTTTGTCTTGCTAGATTAATCATGAAGAAGAAGATAGGAGTTGTAGAGGGAAATCCTCTGTTGCTGCAATTGCATGGGATGTATATTAGAATTGTTTGGGAGGAGATTATGATGAAGCTAGAGGTAAGGTGACAAACTCTTAGTTTAGGGAATTTAAGAGATGATGTGAATGTTGTTGTTGTGAGGAATAAGAGAGAATTGAGAGGCTTGCTTTGCTTCAGTTTTTCTGAGAAAGAATAATGGTTCACTTGCATGTAAAGTATGTGAGGGAGTGTAGAGAATTGGTCTTTTTATGAAGTAGTATAGGTGTTGATTTGTGGAGTGAGTGGAGAGTGAGTCATGTTAGTGAGTCATGGGAGAGAAGAGAAATGGAGGGAAAGAATGGTTTCTTTGTTTTAATTAAATCATAATTGAATTATCATTGTATTAGTGTGCAATTTAATTCCAAAAAGTACTCCAAATTTACACATAATACAATTAAATTCCAAGACTTAATTAATTTAAGCTTCTCTAATTAATTCTAATTTATTAGACAAGGTTCTAATAAAATTAATTAGGTAATTCAAAAGAGTGGGATGTTACAACAACTCACTTCGCTGCAATCTTACCTATAACAGTTTCTCATGCACAAGATAATAAACAGCAACAATTATTTAATTTTTTTTGTAAGACAGGGGCTGTTAACAGATGAATATGACATGCTGGAATTCTAAGTACATTTTATTGAATTAAAAATACGGAAACAAATAATGAATTGAAATTACTGAAACAAAATACTGAAATTAAAAACTTATCCTTGGGTTGCCTCCCAAGCAGCGCTTGTTTAGCGTCTCATTAGTTTGACACATTTCCTCCATTACAGAGGATAGGTTCGCATGTCTCTTTCTTCTTTAGGAGCTTCCGCCTTAGCTCCTCCCTTTTTGGTGCTCTTCTCGTACTTCTCTAGGTCATGTTGTTCTTTGAAGGTGGCAAAACAGATCCTTCCATCATCATCTGAAGCAACTGGTTTGATGATAGATTTACCTTTGCCTTTTGGTGGACTATCCTTCTTTTCTTCGTGTGGTATGCTGACCCAACGGTTCTCTTCTACCTTCTGGAACTGTATCTTCCTTCCTATAGCAGCTGGCTTTTTCGGAGGTGATGTATTAACCACAAACTTAGATCTTCTGGCCGGTTTTCGGTTTCTTCCCCATGCTTTGACCCATGGTACCTGGATTTCTACCTCAATAGTCAGCCTCTTCATTTTTTCAGTCAGCCCCTCGGGATCCTCCTCGGCCTTTGCTTCTGCTTGTAGCTGCGCCATTTCATTCCTCAGCTCCTCTATCTCTATCCTCAAATTCACCTGAGCTGGAGTCGATGGTGTAGCTTCCTCGTTCTTCAATTCAAGTTTGCAACATTCGTCCCTGTTCGTCTTGGAAGTTGGAATGGTGATTACTTGTTCTCCACTTCTTAGTGTCATCTCAGCAAGATTCATGTTAATGATGGCCTTGCTAGTTGCTAAGAAAGGTCTTCCTAGGATGATGGGATGTTCTTCATCTTCTCCAATGTCGAGGACCATGAAGTTACTGGAAAAACCAGGTCTTGGACTTTCACCAGGACATCTTCTACTGTACCTGCTGAGCGAATGGTTGATTGGTTAGCTAATATGAGTTCTTTAGTTGTACCTGCAGTTGGTAATTTGAGCTTGAATTTGTCTGCCAAAGATAATGGTATGACATTCACACTTGAGCCCACATCACACAATGCATTGACTCATTCGTCTCCAATCTGACAAATCATGGTGACGCCTCCTGGATCTTTCTTTTTAGGTGGCAGCTTTGCTCCGTCTTCAAGGTTGATTTTGTGTTCCTCTAGTTCACTTAAGTACTCGTCATAAGTTTCTACTCGAGTCATTTCGAACTCTTCTTCGAACCATTCCTCGAACTCGCGGAACTGTATCATATCTAGCTCCTGTTCACCGTGCTCGTGTTCTGGCTTTGCCTCTTTCAACTCTTTGCACTACTCCTTTGGGTTGTCCACCGTGTTACCTGCAATGTCTTTAGAAACATGAGTACTTACCAGTTTGGACAGCTGACCAATTTGGGTTTCAAGACTTTTGATGGTGGCCCCCTGGTTGGCTACTGTGTTCTGGGTGCTTTCAAAATTTGTCTTGTTCATGCTTGCAAACTTTGTGAATAACTCATCCAAAAGAGATCGTTTTCTTGGTTGAGGTCCTGCTTGAGTCTAGTTTCCTGTCTGGTCCCAGCATAAACTTGGGTGCTTACTTCAACATGGGTTGTAGTTGTTTCCCATGTAATTTACCTGCTCTTCACCTCCTGGCAAACACTGCCCGTTTGGATGATCTTCTAGGAAGAAGTCACATACTCCTTCTACCTATTTCACACTAGCTTCTTTTACCTCTTTTTCTTTCTCAGCAAGTTGCCTCTTTAGCAGCTCTATCTCCACTTTGTAAGCAACTTCTTTGTCTACCTTGATGATTCCAGGTGTCTTCTCATTCCTGTCACGACTCATGTTGTATACGTTCTGGCACATCTATTCCACTAGATCCTTGGTCTCTGCATAGGTCTTAATTTTGATAGACCCACCAGCCGAGGCATCAAGTATCATGCGATGTTGCATTTTCACACCTTCCGTGAATATCTGCATCTGCTCCATAGCACTAATGTTGTGGTTAAGACACCTCCTCATGAGCAATTTGAAGCGTTCATAAGCTTCACACAACATTTTAGATTCATGTTGTTTGAAACTCAGAATATCAGACTTCCGCTTCTGGAATAAAGTGTGGGTAAAGAACCTTTCGAGGAACTTGTCTTCAAGCTCCTTCCATGTGGTGATTGATCCCCTTGGTAAGCACTGAAGCCAATCTTTTGCTGGACCTGTAAGGGAAAAAGCAAACAACCGCAGCTTCTTCTGGTCCTCTGTGACATTTTCCGGCACCTTCCGTATATGTCATGTCTCTGAAAACTTTGACAAATGATCCCAAGGATCATTGTTGGTGCGGCCGTCGAACTGGTTCTCCTGCAAACCTGTAAGAACGTTACCTTTGATATCAAAGTTAGCTGGGTTTGCCGGCTGGAACCCTAGTGAGATCTGATCATTGTCAGTCCTCTTGCAGTAATCTCCCATAGTGATTCTTTGTTCGTCCCCCATGGCTTTGGTGGTAGGTTCTCCTTCTTTCTCGAGATTACTGGATTCTGCTAGCTTTAGAGCTCTCAGTCTTTTCCTTAGCTCTTTCTCTGGCTCGTCGAAGTACTCAAACTCCAGGATATCTGTTTATCAAGCACAACAAATGAATACCATCCGTAGCATTGGAAAGAATATTTTTAAATATTTTTGGTTTTGTTTCATGCGCTTTTGTCACTGTGAAAATTGCCAAGTAAGTGAGGTGGGTCCATCTCTCTCACTCGTTATAGTTTTGTAGGTACTCCATTATGTCCTAAATATAAGATAAAAACTACTTTTTAGATTTATTGAGAAGCTAATGTATTTAGTCTATAATATAAACTAGATACATTGGATTCTCAATGAATTTAAGAAGTGATTTTTCTCTTATATTTAGAACTGGAGCGAGTAGTTTTTTTTAAGTGTAAAATAAAAATAATGAAAAAGTCATCCTAAAAATTTGTATTTATTTATATGGAAAATGCTAAACAATGCACCAGGTGCATTGGTTAAGCATATTAATATTGAAAGTTTTTTTTGGAATTTGTGCATTTAATATGTTAAAGATGCAAAAAGTTATCTTTTTAGCATTAATTTTGTTTTTTTATTTCCTTTTTGGGTATACTTAACTAGTGCTAGGGGTGGCAAAATGGGCCCGACCCGCCGGGCCGGCTCGTTTAACTCGCCATTTTTTACGGGCTGAGCCTGCATTTTGAGCTCGGCATCTTTAGTTCGCCCGCCCCGCTGAACTCGCTTAAAAAACGGGACAGATCGGTGGCGGGGCGGGCCGGCCCGCGAGTTACATATATATATATATATATATATATATATATGGGATGTATCAAGTGAGAAATAGATTACTTATATGAGAGTGAGAGGGGCTAATTTCCACTTTCTGATTAAAACATATGGTTAGGATTAAAACTATTATCATGTAACACAAGTGGTCCTTCACTAATCTAACTTTTATTTTAATTTATTTTTTTAACAAGACTTTTATCTTCTTCTACGGTTCTACTTCGTTCCAACAAAATCTCAGGTCTCCGATTTCTTCTTCGTGACATCACAATCCCATCATCTTCTTCAAGACGTTGTCACTACCATTGGAAGATGTCATTGCTTGCTAAAAGTATATGAGAAATCAACATAAATATTTACAAATATATGTCCTTCAAATTGCTAAGACCATTCAGTATCTTTAACAAATTGAATAAACCCCAAGACTTAAATGATTAAGAGTAATAACAGCCAATTATTGGTGATAAAATCCAATATGAACACACAAAAATTTACAACTGCCTTTGGATGAAATAGAATTGAATGAAAACACATGTTGGATGCTTAATATGCGATGATGCAGATAGTTTCATTGAAGACTTGCAGCATCCTTGATTATAGGCTTGTAGTTTTGTTTCTTGGTGATTCTCTTAATATATATATATATATATATATATATATATATATATATATATATATTCTTCTTGGTGTGAGAAGAGGAAGGTTCTACATATCATGATAGTGGTGAAAGTTCAAGACGACAGGAAAAAAAAGAAACACAGATCTGAGCCAAAGGAAGATGAAAGGATAGAAATTGAGATTAGGGAAAAATAAAACAATATTAATGGAGATTGAAGAAGTGGAGGCTATGCGTCTTGATGGTAGATAGTTCAGCAACGGAATTGCCGTTGACGGCAAGTGCGGCGGCCACCAGAAAATGTGATATTGTTAGGGAGAAATAAAAGTTGAATCCTGTGTATTTGTGAGCACATAACATAATTAAATCTCAGCCACATAATTTGATCTAAGGGTGGACAAAGCACCCTCTCACTCTCATATAAGTAACCCCTTTCTCACTTGATACATCCCTTATATATATATACTAGTTTTTTAACCCGTCTTTCGCACGGTTGACCTTTTTTTTGTTGACACTGAGATTTTAATTTTTTTTTTATTTTCATTTTTTGGTTAAGAACTGAGATTTTAATTTTATGACTTCATTCATATAAAAAACTTAATTTAAAATTCAATGTTACTTTGCTATCATCACAAGTAAGTAACTCTAGGATAAATACTTAGAATTAAGTTCTTATTATAATGCGTTAAGCCCATTTCAATGTTACTTTGTTTCCATTTACAAATCACAATTGGTTACAAATATCATGACAATTGGTTAATCGAATTCTTTACAAATGATCAACAATCAAAGCTAAAATTAATAAAGGTATAACAATAATTATCATTATTGTTAGTTGACTTATACCTATTCTTCAATCTTGATAATACCAATGTCAATAAGTAACAAATTCGCAAACAAAGCGCAAATTTCTTACAAAATTTCTATTTGGAACAACAGGACTTTGCATTTTTCGCGGAAAAAAGTAAATTACAAATACAGGATAATAATAAATAACAATGTACTATAGAGATAGTAAAACCTTTTGGTTTTTTAAATCTATTTCAAATTATATTATAATACAATACAAAATCAACTAATTAAAGTACAAATTAAGGATACAAAATAAAATTCAACTACAATCAAATAGTCCTATGAGAATATTTTCTATTCACATCTCTTCTAAAAACTCATTTACTACCAAAGTAAAGTGATTCAACAATTGAAGTATGAGAGAATGATCTATCCATAGAAGAAGAAGGATAAGACATACCAAAACCCTAAAAATTCTCAGACTGTCCAGAAGTTAATCTCATTGAACTCAACTAAGAAAACTTGAATCAGGAAGTGCCAAATCCCTCTCCAAATACCTCAAAACTTGTCTCATATTTGGTCTTGCCAATGCCTCACAATGTGAACACCAAACCAAGTTTCAAAACTAATTCAGCAACATAATCCTCACCTAAATTTACATCTTTAGCCTCAACAATTTCACCTCTTTTCAATAATCATAAACATGATCAACTATAGTTACCTCTTTTGTTCAATAGGCCTTTTACCACAAACAACTTCAAGTAAAAAAGCACCAAGAGAATAAACATCAGAACTTGTTGTAGCTTTACATGTTCTTGTATGTTCTGGTGCTAAATAACCAAGTGTTCTCACAACATGTGTTGTTTGAGGATCAGTTCCATGATCATATAATCTTGAAAGACCAAAATATCTAAGCTACCATTTAATTCATAATCTAATAAAACATTACTTGCTTTAATATCTCTATGAACTACAACTTGTATCACCATGAGTCTATATTTTATACAATCTTTCTCAATCTTCTACAAACACAAATAGCAGATAAATATCTATATTCACAATTTCTCATGAGCAGAATTGCAAGTTGTAGAAAGTGAGAAGAATAAAGATGAGAAAGAGAGAAAGAGAGTAGGGATTTCTCTCCAAATGCAAAACTTGAGGGAGTAAAAGATTGATAAGAGAAAATAACAAAATGATGAGGAACAAAACCAATAAACAAAATGTATATGAAGGTAAAGAAAGCTATGGCCTAGAAATTAGAATCGCATGAAATTACAAATTTTGGATTTTGAGAAGATCGATATTCAAATCTTCAATAGACTTATATATGATTATGAAGGAATAGTTCACTTTCATCAATATATTGAAGATTTGCCAATTCAACAAATCATTTCAAGATCTTCTGCATAATCAATAATGATGAAAACAAATATTGCAAAAGAGGGAAACGTGAAAACATGGTAAAGAGGATGAAGAGTCTGCAAGAATCTCAATTACATCAATTATGTAAAATTTAAAACCATAAAAGAAATCTAACCGAAGAAACTTAATTTTACCATATATGAAGATGAAGGCATAGAGTAAACGATTGTATTTTCTAGAAATAACCATATTCTTCAAAACAAACTCAAGCCAATTACATAAACTATATTCACAGGTCAGCATGGAAATAAAAAAGAAAGCAAAAAGTGGCCACTGCAGCAGTACATACACATAAGAAGCTTCAAATGCAAAATTAGATATTCAAGAAATAATCCACATAAGTATATAAATAACCAGGTAAAACACAAATTCATTGCATAAAAAAAAATGTTGAGAGAGAGAGAGAGAGAGAACATACATATAGATTGCAACAAATATTTGTGGCACCATTCCAACCAATAATCCAATTATGTAAGGCCCGTACTTAACATTTGTTGCCATATCACAATAGTTGTAGACCGTGTAAGGGAATGGAGCAATACAGATTAGGGCAACAACTCAAAATTGATGAAACCAGTTTCCTGCACCAGCATATTTTAGAATAGAAGCCTTCTTTGGATACTGCTCTAACCATCCCTGCATAGATTCATAAAACATCATAGCAAGTTAGTACATACGATATAAACACCAGCATACTTAAACTCAAAACTAACTGAGATTGTAGAAAATTCACAAACTATTTGAAATCACCAAAGTCATTTGCATAACCTAAAATTTTATATGAAGTTCAGATTGCTATGATAAGGAAGAATTACTCTCATCCTATTGTTTAAAAAAATGGCATACGACTCATTTGCAGCATATAATTGTGCTTTGTCTTTCGGTATGCTGCAAAATATGTCAATATAAAAGCAAGCTTCAGATTTGAGAAGCACCTTAAAATATGTAAAACAATGTTTCCAGCTAAACATAAAAAAATAAAGATTCTGCAACATGCAACAGACAATTAGCCTAAAGAAAGGTTTCAGGATAGGGAAATGAAATTATAAAACATAGTAATGTAAATACTCACATTTATAGGAGGTGGTTGTTCAATATAATAACATTGTGCCCATGGAGATTTAAAAGACTTGTGAAGATTTTCTGATGAATTCAAATTTAAGCCAAATGTGGTAAGATCAATTTCAAGAGTAAGAGATGCCAGGTCAAGATCATTCATCCTGATTGCACATACAGACCAAGAAAACCATATGGATCTAGTGTAGATTGTGCAGCTTGCTTAGACTTCATGTCCTGGTCCTTAGAAGACTGATTTAGAGACAACATTTGAGGATGAAACCGAGATTGGTTCTTATGCTGTTGATATTGCTGCTATACCTTAAATTTTCCCTCTATTTTTGCATAACCCTTATCTTATACCATCTGAATTCACCGTAGTCATTTAATCAATAGGATGTCAGTGGTTCACATTCATGTAAAAAAATTGATTTTCCAAGTTACCTCATTTTTTTGTTATATGTCAATGAATTTGCAGGAACTAAGTTACCTCATTTTTTGTTATGTTGCCTCCTTTTTTGTTATATTAATAATTGATTTACTAAAATAGCAAAGAAAGTTACCTCAATTTCCATGATAATTTGCTGCAAGCCTGAATACCAAACATGAGCCTAAAAACACTACAAAATAACGATAAAAAGAAGAGAGAAAAATTCAAAACCAAATAGCCATTCCTTTCAATTCCAACAGTTAGTCTAAATCAAAGCTTGAAAGAGAACTCACCTCTGCAAGTGGCGTTTATCAAACAGATGGTGTGCACATATAAAATTGAAATAGATGAATTCATTCTAACACAAAGTAACAGAAGAAGAACAACAACAAACCCTTGGTTGCCGGTGATTCGACTCCATATCATTGGCTCACAGCAAAAACAAATACAACACGTGAAACAACGCATCACAATGATAACAGTCACCATATCAATCTACATATTTAATCTCCAAACATAAACATTAAATTCATCTGCATACAATGAACATAAATACCAAAATTTAAAAGACTCAAACATTCCTTCTCATCAATAAGCACCATCTCAAGCGAACTTGACTCCGAAGGATTAAGAAAGGCAGGAACTTTCCAGAATCGAATAATCGTAAGAACTTCTCATTCCTAGGAGCAATATCAGCAACAAAACCATAACAACAACAATCTCAATTTATATAGAACTAAACAACTTTGTTCTCGATAGGCAAACAGATCGCATACAATAGAACACTAACAACCCCAATTTATACAGCCCTAAACACCCAGATAAAGCCTACACCAGATAACTAAATTTCCAAGATTCAAATCACCCAACCGACTTATTTTGAGAGGGAAAAATTGCATTCAGATATAGCCTTCACCACATACGTACTCCACTACGAAGAGGAAAAACCACACCGCCCCAAGAACCAATATTTAGGCAACAACAAATATCTCTATTTTTTGATTTTTTTTTCGCAAATAAATGAACCCAAACGTAACTTTCCAAACAAAATGCAAAGGAATATACCTTCAATCTGACGTGGACCAGGTGGGGTAAATCTACAGTAGACTTTTTATGAGTCTTTTTTGTCAAGATTATGGATATATATATATATATATATATATATATATATATTTTTTTTTTTTAAAGTAAAGAATAAAAGAAAATAGTCCAACCCAATAAAATACAACACATATTTAAAGTAAATTTTAGGTTTTTTTTTAAATGTTATGGAATTTATTTTGGATTTATTTTATATTGGTGAATTTGTTTTTCCTTTTAGATTCATAATGTTGGATTTATTTTATTTTGAGATTTTTGGATTTGTAATGTTGGATTTATATTGAGATTTGTTTTTGGATTATAATTATATTGAATTTGTTAACTATGTTGTTAGATGTGTTGATTTGATGTTGCGCTCGTGGTTGATTTGTCTCAAAAATTAATTTTTTCTCACAAATTTGTTTGTTTCTGTTTTTTATAAATAATAAGCATTTTTTTTTAATAAAGTGTCAAAATAAAAATAAAAATATTTTCTTTTTATTTGACGGGCCGGTCCGCCAACTCGCTTGTCCGTCAATAAACGGGGCGGACTGTGATTTTAGACTCGGCCACCTAAGTTGGCTCGGCTCGCCTCGTCCCGTTTTTAGGCGGACTTAAGCGGGCCGAACTTAAACGGGGCGGGCTTGCCCGCTTTGCCACTCTAACTAGTGCACCGGGTGCACTGTTTAGCATGACCCTATTTATATATAGTTGGTTACTTTTTTTGTTGGTAGTTTTTTTAAGGGCAAGATAGGAATAATGAAAAAGTCATCTTTGTATCATTTTTATATATAGGAATAGATTAATAGATAATAGATATAGGATACTAATAATATGAGAATGGATCCTCTCAATTTGAAAAAAAAATTGAGGAAATAAAGTGAGATTTTAAACCATTGGATTATAAATATAAAGTAATATTTAAATTGAAAAGAAATGAGAAAAAGTTGATTGATGATTGAGATGTGAAAATTGAGGAAAATTGAGGAAAAATAAATTGAGAGAATCCATTCTCCTAATAATATATACAGTATATATTAATAATATTATTAACCTAACCCTTGATCTCCTTAAAAAAAATACTCGATTCATCCTTCATCCATCGCTCTCAAACCATGGCTGCTGATATTCCATCGGATTTGTTCCCCGAAATCCTGTCTCGATTACCAGTAGAACCCCTTCTCCGATTCCGGTCAATTTCAAAATCAGTTAAATCCATAATCGATTCCCACAACTTCACCAACCTTCACCTCAAAAACTCCAACAATTTCTACCTCATCCTGAATCACAACTCAGATCTCTACCAACTTGATTTCCCTAACCTAACCGCTGCTGCAATTCTTCCACTCAAACACCCTTTCAAGGAATATCTCTCTCTCTCCTTGGTTCATGTAACGGCCTCATCTGCATCATCGACGAAACCACTGCTCTCTGGAATCCTATCATCCGTAAACATCAATACATCCCTTATATCACTTTTGATCATCCCTATGGCGGCAACCAACGTGTCTTTTACGGCTTTGGTTTAGTTCCATCGATCTAATAAACCGCATTTTGAATTCACATGTAAGACTCTTCAGTTCCAAAACAAATTCGTGGAAAGTACTTCCCAACATGCCGTTCGCTGCTTTCTCAGCTCCAGGTCCAGGGGTTCTTGTTGGACATTCTCTACACTGGGTTGTGGTCCGAATACCCACCAAAAAATGTGTCCGAAGCATGTTTATTGTTGCGTTTAACCTATCATAAGAGATTTTCAATGAGGTTCCTCTTCCTGATCAAATACCCTTTAATAATGAAGTTACAATTAATGTTTCAGTTTTGGGAGAGTGTCTTTGTATGACCGTCCGTTATCAAACTAATAATAAGGTTCATACGGCTGATATTTGGGTGATGAAAGAATATGGATTTAGAGATAGTTGGTGTAAATTGTTTACTTTGGATGAACCTTCTTTCGGTACACCTTTCTCAACATTGAAGCCTTTGGCTTATAACTCTAGTAGTAATACAAGTAAAGTTCTGTTGCAAGTACAAACTTTGAAGCCTTTGAAAAAAGATATGTTGGGTTTGATCTCAAGACTGAAAAACTTACCTGTGTTCCAGGAATTCCTAATTTCGATCAAGCTATGATTTATGTTGGAAGCCTTTTACCACCGTCCTTACCTATCGATGATAACTATAATAATTATTATAGGAAGAAGGAGAAGCCACAAGTTGAAATGCAAACGAAAACGCAAGAAAAGGTAGGTACTTCTTGTTGTTTATTTGAGTTTTTTGTGTTTGTATTTTGATGTTGAAATAACCCAACTGTTTGTTTGTTTGTTATAGGTCAAATTGGATCACCCTTCTTATACCAAAATTGACATTGAAAAAAAGCCAAGGAAGAACAAAAGTGGATGCTCAACTTGTCTTTGTCTCTGGTGATTGAAAATATTATTTTTAATTAAAGACTTCTTATTAGTTATGGTTGTAGAACTTAATTTGATAGTAGTGATCACCTCCAGGATTTTGTTTTCTTTTTAGTTTGGATGCTATTGGATTTTGTTTGTTTAAAGGAGTGATCATAGTCACATAATTTGCAGATTTAATGGAGAACCGCGAACCGGTTCGCGGTTCGCGCGAACCGGTTCGTGTTACTTTCACGTTTCCGATTCACGCAAATTCAGTCCAAATTCGTATAAACAACGAACCGACAAACTTTTTATTAGTTACAATTTAAATGAGACAGCTTGCTCAAAAAAAACGGGAAAGTTAATAAATAATAAATATTTGAACTAATTGCAAAGGCCTTAGGAGTGTTATCACACTTTGGAAAAGGTGAAACACTAAGACTCATTAACTTAAAACATTAATACTGAATGCTTCAGTTGTGATTTCTAGCTAAGTGGTACACTATCTATTTATAACAAAGTTTCTTCTCAATGTTTGGTAAATTGCCCGATGTGGGACTTCCTGCTAGTATATAAACTATGAACTACCAAGAAAACAAGTATTACTTATCTTTCCAAAGAGAAATACTAATGTGTTTTATTTTGTAAATTTTATTTTTTACCAAAGATATTAATATTTTTCATCACCTATTTTATTTATTTTAATTATAATTTTTGCATAGCGTACCGGATATTAAATTTAGCGTACCACGAACATTTATAGTGTACCGACTATGTATACCCCTAGCGTACCGAATTCTTTGTGAGCTGCGTACCGCGTACCCGAATTCATACCACGTACCAAAGCGAATTGCGAACCGTGTGACTTTGGGAATGATTGTTGCAGATTTTAATTCTTTCTTGGATTAACGTTCATTCTATTCTTTCAATTGTTTGTTCAAAAAAGTTTCTTTGTAGCGTTTCAATAGCTACTTGTTTACTGGTGTTTTTGCTAAACAATCACTAGTTTTAATTTAATTGCTTGCAGGATCAAACTAGTAAATCCTCTGACATATTTGTGCAATTATTTCTCAGAAAGGTTTAAATGGTTATCAGCATGTTCATAAGTTTAAATATGAAAAAGATGAATATAATTATCTGCTTCGACCGGAAAAGTTTATTATACTAGGATAACTTATTCATAATTTACTCTTTATTCTAATTCCAATGATAAGCTTAAACTTGTACTTAGGCCCTTTTCCAATTTTCTGTTTATTTAGGAGATAGGCTCCCACTTTTGCCTCCAATGGAAAGCTCTCATGTTTCCTTATGTGGGGCAGTCCACACCCTTAAATGTTATTTATATAATTTTTAAAATCTTTCACTTTGTATTTTTAAATGGTCCAGATTTGATTTGATTCTCCATTCATCAGAGAGAATTCGGTCCCGTGTTTTTGACGTCTTCCTCAAACCAGAATAACATTTTAATCAGCTTATTTTAAGGTTTATCAACCAATACAAAGCCAATTATAATCATATTGCACTTGTTTTGCTGTCTTGTCACGGTACAAGTAAGATTTTAAATATTTTATGATGTGAAGGGATGGCGAAATATAAATATGAATTGGGCTTTTGAGTGATTTAACTATTGATTTTGTTGTTGTTGGGTTCCTATAATGCTTCGGTCGAGTTATTGCACGCTATATCATAAGAATGAGCAGGATTTGACTGAGCTTGGAGAGTGTCCATATGATCAAGAGGATATTTTCATTATTAATAGAAGTGAGAAGATGAGCACCAATCATGTCTACGTCTTCAAGAAGATGCAGCCTGATAAGTATTCCTTTGTGGCTGAAGTTCGGTCCATGGCAGTGTCCCAGAATAGACCACCTAGCACCATGTTTGTGCGCATGCTATCTCGAGCTTGTTCCCAAGGGGTAAATGTCTACGCGGTAAGTCATGTTTTTCACAAATGTTTTAATGTCTTTTGCAATGTCTAAGTTTACTCATCTTTTTCTATCAGGGTTCTTCAGGAAAATATATACGTGCTACTCTTCCTTGTATCCGAACTGAAATTCATATTTGTATTGTGTTTCGGGCGTTGGGAATTGTCGCTGACAAGGATATACTACAACATACATGCTACGACTTCTCAGATACTCAAATGGAATTGCTTTGTCTTCCTTGGAAGAAGCGTTTGTGATACAAAATCAACAGGTGGGTTCTGTTATTGATATATATTATTCTTTGGTTACAGGCAAAATGGTGATTGCTTGTCTCTATGTTTTATATTAGTTTCGAGTGAGATCATTGTACAATCCAGACTTATTTCAGACTCTGACATAATCTTCTCTTCAGGGGCTTGAATACTCTATTTTTCCTGTACTGCATATTCTTTATAATCGATTAGGCCCAGTTTGGATTAGTTTCTAGTTTATGAGAGTTTTTAATAGAAAAAGTATTTAATTTCTAAACCATGATTTGCGATTATAAAGAATATGAGAAAGCTTTTAAAAAAATTGGGTTACTGAAGTCAATTTAATCTATAAGTACTTGTGCAAAAGTTCATCTAAACTAGCTCTTATTATCTCTTCTGTCCACATAGTCAGAAGGGAACAGTTGGTATGACTTATACACAAGAAGACATGCCCTGGACTGTGGAAGGCATTACCCCTCTTATTATCTCTTAGTCTCTCGTTTTGGCTTTTGATTTTCTATGCAGCTTTACATTCCTTATGCTTGTAAGCTGAGAATGGATCCTCTCAATTTTTTTTCCCTCAATTTTTCTCAATTTTCACATCTTAACTATCAATCACCTTTTCTACATTACTTTTAAAATTAAATATTGTTTTATATTTGTAATCCAATGGTTAATTGTTCCACTTTATTTCCTCAATTTTTTTTCCCACTTGAGAGAATTCATTCTCTAAGCTGCTCTTCCAAGAGCTAATGGCTATGGCCATAGCCCCAAGAATGCTTACTAAAGAGATCCAATCTATTAAAGATCAAAAGGAGAAAGCTGCCTAATGAGCAAGTTTGAGAAATTGACGGGATAGCAACAAAATAAATGAGAATGTGAACCTTTCAAATACCCGCCTTAGCAAGCATCAGAACAAATCTGCACCGTTTATAATCACATCATCATTATGCCAACAATTAGTATCGAAGTTTTGCAGCAGCAATAGTAGATATTTTCTGCATAAGGAAGATCATGTCATACAGTAGAAGTAGAACAGAAGCAGTAGGCAGTAGCAGCAGGATAGAAATAAAAACAGTAGAAGGAAAAGATGAAACACAAACTAAACAGAAGCAGAAGTAGCAGTAGATAACATGAGTCAGACATAACCAAATTTTTGCATAAATTGAATGGTGGGGTGCAACAAATGCCAAATGAATCATAAAGCAATGCATTTTTTTACCGCCCTTACTTGATAGTCGATACATATTTTCATAACTTGGTACTATCTATTGGTTTTATAAGCCAAGCTCTCAAATATGTGTTGGTTTCTGAAACACTGCTTTCAGAAGTTCTGGTGTTTCTCTCATTCTGACCCTGTGTGCTACTTCAGAACTTCTGAAGATACCAGGTTCTGATATAGCTTCAGAAGCTCCGTAACTTCTGAAGCTCAGCTGACTCTGAAGCATATTCATATGCTTCAACTTCTGAAGACACTAGGCTCTGAGTCAGCTTCTGAAGCTTCCCAGCTTCTGAAGCTTCCCAGCTTCTGAAGCCTCTTCTGAAGCCTCTTCTGAAGCTCTGTTTCGCGTTTGTTTGTTAGTTAGTTTGTTTGTACAGTTTATTTTCAGTTAGTTAGTTAGAGAGGTCACCTCTCCCACCTCATGTACATTTTTCACCTATATATAGGTGTCGTTGTTGTTAATAAGATTTACACATTTTTTTTTCTTTTATTCATTCTCTTCGTGTTATTCATAGTGTTCTCATTTTCTTTCTTAGTGTTTCAATTGTTCTTTGTTGTTCATCTTTGTGAGAGTTTATCTCCAACAAAGTGGTATCTAGAGCTCGTACGATCCAAGGGATCTTGATTCGTTCTTGACAAGAAGAATCAGGTTGAAAGTGAATCAACCATGGCTGGAAACAATTTCCATACGAATTTGCCAGTTTTCGATGGAAAGAACTGGGATAAATGGGTGAAGCAGATGAAGGTGATCTTCAATGTTCAAGAAGTGTATGAACAAGTGAATGCAGAAATCACCCCTCTACCAGAAAATGCAAATGAAGAGCAAAGAACAACGTTCAGAGAAGCAAAGAAGAAAGACAACAAGGCCCTGTTTCTCATTCACCAATGTGTTGATTCAAAGGTGTTTGAGAAGATTGCAGATGCTGAAACCTCCAAAGATGCATGGGATATCTTGCAGAAGAGCTATGGTGGTGATGCAAAGGTGAAGAAGGTAAAGCTTCAGGCCTTGAAGAGACAATATGAACTGTTGGAGATGAAGAGTGATGAATCTATTGCTCATTACTTCACAAGATTGGTGACTCTCACCAATCAAATGAAAAATTGTGGAGGTAATCTTGAAGAGCAAGAAACGGTGGAAAAGGTATTAAGAACTTTGACTTCTAAATTTGATCATATCGTGGTCACTATAGAAGAGACTAAAGACTTGAGTGAGGTCAAGATTGAGGACCTGCAAAGCACTCTTGAAGCTCATGAGTTGAAGCATGGTGAGAGGAGCCATGGCAAAGAAGATGAGCAAGCTCTTTTCTCAAAGTTCAAGAAGTTTCAAAGTGATAAGAAGAAATGGCAGAACAAGAAACATTCCAAGAAAGGAGAAGATCATGTTGAAGATGATGTTGAGACATTGTCTGAATCCTCTGATGGAGGAGGAGGGAAACAAAAAGATAAGTCAAAGAAGAAGGACAAGAGCAAGATTCAATGCTACAATTGTGACAAATATGGGCATTATGCCAGCGAATGTAAAAATTCAAAGAAAAAGAAAGGTCATGAAAAAGAAGAAGAAGCAAACGTAGCACATGATAGTTCGAGTTCAGAGGAAGAAACAAGCTTCATGGTGATAGATGCTGATGAAACAGCAGATTCTATGGAGTGGTACTTTGACTCAGGATGTTCTAACCATATGACAGGTAATAAAAGCATTTTATCTAACTTTAATGAATGTCTCAACAAAAAGATCAAACTTGCCAACAATGAATTCACCAAAGCTGAAGGTATTGGGAATGTTATGATTGAGATGGAAAATAGCAAGAAAGCTGTGATTGGAAATGTTCTTTTTGTGCCTGGAATGCAATGTAATTTGTTGAGTGTAGGGAAATTGATTTCAAGGGGTTTCAAAATAGTGATTGAAGATGAGACACTACAACTCTTTGATTCTAAGAAGAGACTGGTCCTGAAGACAGCGCAGAGCAAGAACAGAACCTACAAGACTCAATTCAAAGTCATTGGGGCAGAATGCCCACCTGCAACTGTTGATAACAGTCAAGTAAGTTCTGAAGGGAGTGGAAGTATCTTGGTGAAGAGAAATGATGGACAAGAAGCTAGTATCACTGATGTGTTAAAGAGTAATGTGATAAGTAGAAGTCAATTACTAGAGAAGAACTACTCAGTGAAAATGCATGATAAGGAGCTAAAGCTAGTTGATGCAATGGATAGAGAGATCCTGAAAGCTCCAATATCCAGCAACAAAACCTTCAGGATGTTGAATATGTTGGAACATCAGTGCGTTGTTCCAACTGTGAATGAAAGTCAAAACTGGATTTGGCATCACAGGTATGGCCATTTCCATTTCAGAAGGTTGAACCTGTTAAGTTTGAAGAAGATGGTGAATGATCTTCCTCAGATTAAAGTTCAAAGGCAACTGAACAAGAGTTGTTGCATTGCCAAGTCAACAAAGATGTTAATGAATGAGACACCACATAGAGCATGGACTGGTGTGAGACCATGGATTGGTGTGAGGCCTAGTATAGGTCACTTTAAGATGTGTGGGTTACTATGTTTGAGATATGTGCCAACACACAGTAGAAGAAAGTTAAGTTACAGAAGCCAATCAATGAATTTCCTTGGTTATCACTCAGCTGGGGCTTATAAATTGTATTCTCCAACAAGAAACAAGATGGTTACAAGTGGAGATGAGCAGTTTGATAAAGCTAAGAGGTGGAACTGGAGTGGTAATGTTGTACACAGAAATGTTGCAGCATCTGGTGTGACAACTGTGCTTGAAGAAGCCAATATGACTGTATTCATTGAAGAACATGCATTAGGAGGTGTGTTGAAGCATAATTCATGTTCTCAAAAGATGTTGGTTTCAGAAGCTCTGAAATGGTCAAGAAGCTCATAAGCTCCAGGTTCTCAAGAAGCTCAGAAGAGAAATGGGGTTGTGAGTTTTGACAGCTTGTCTTAAGGAGGAGTATTGGTTTTATAAGCCAAGCTCTCAAATATGTGTTGGTTTCTGAAACACTGCTTTCAGAAGTTCTGGTGTTTCTCTCATTCTGACCCTGTGTGCTACTTCAGAACTTCTGAAGATACCAGGTTCTGATATAGCTTCAGAAGCTCCGTAACTTCTGAAGCTCAGCTGACTCTGAAGCATATTCATATGCTTCAACTTCTGAAGACACTAGGCTCTGAGTCAGCTTCTGAAGCTTCCCAGCTTCTGAAGCTGCCTAGCTTCTGAAGCCTCTTCTGAAGCCTCTTCTGAAGCTCTGTTTCGCGTTTGTTTGTTAGTTAGTTTGTTTGTACAGTTTATTTTCAGTTAGTTAGTTAGAGAGGTCACCTCTCCCACCTCATGTACATTTTTCACCTATATATAGGTGTCGTTGTTGTTAATAAGATTTACACATTTTTTTTTCTTTTATTCATTCTCTTCGTGTTATTCATAGTGTTCTCATTTTCTTTCTTAGTGTTTCAATTGTTCTTTGTTGTTCATCTTTGTGAGAGTTTATCTCCAACACTATCTAGATGTGCAACTAAAAGTAACAGTCGAAAAACAAATACAGTGTAGAAACAAATTCAGGTATTTGATTCATTTTTCTTGACCCTTACGTAACAGTAAACAAATACAGTGTATAAACAGATTCAGATATTTGAAAACTGAATAAGTACACTTATTCTTTCTTTAAATACCGAAGACAATGTTTCTAGTTCTATTTTTGCCCTGCTGGGTATTGTCTTTTCTACAAGCTTGTCCAGTTGCCCTCTTTTTATATTCACAAAAAAAAAAAAAACCGAAGATGTAACACTTCTGTAGAAAATAATGAGTTGGTTTTTATATTTTGGGATTAACTAACCATCCTTTATCAATCAAGGGATTTTAAAAATTGATAATCTAAAGAATATTTTTAAAAAAGGATTTTTACTACGTCAAATATACACAACAACTTCTAATTATATATACTAGGATAACTTATTCATAATTTACTCTTCAATCGTAGTGTTTTAGGTTCGATACTTTTTTTTTTTTTTTTTTCGGTTTTTCACCACCAGTTGAATCTGGTTCGATACTTTAACACACGAACATAAAAACTCATTATTAGTTGCATTTTTCAAGTTATTCTTCTTTTGTTGTGGAAATTTCTTTTGATTTTGATTTTACTTTGATTTGAAGTTGTTTATCATTACTAAATTTCAATTGTAGTGTTTAAGGTTAAATACGTTTTTTTTTGTCAAGTAGTCTAATAACTTTTCACCCTTAAGGTGAATAAGTAGGATGATCGGGTTCAAATCCCGATCTCATGCGTAATAATGCAAATGTCCACCAATTGATCTAAGCTCGTGGGACATGTTAAATACTTTTTTTTTTGTAGTGAAGGTTAAATACATTTTTATTCATTACTAAATTAGTTCTTCTAAATTTAGTTCTATTTAAATTTTAATGGTAATTGCCATTCAAAAAAAATCAATGGTAATTTTATTCTTTCATAATATTCTAGTTTGTATCAATAGTCCTTATTTTATATATATTTTTTTAATTTATAAAAAATGGATATTTTTAGTTCCTCAAATTAGTACCTATAAAATGGAAACATAGATGGCTTTGGAGAATAAATTGAGTACGGTAGCTGAGATATCTTCTTTAGGATCGGAGGCCAAAGAGGATGCATGAGTGTGGCGGAGACAACTGTGGATGTAGGAGGAGGAGATGTTGGGGGAATACTATACGCCAGGCTTTATTCAAATGTGTGGCAGCAACAGCGTGATCCTGATTGAAGTTTCTCAGTTCGTGGTGTATATCAGCTCTTGACTTCTCATCAATCTATTACTTTGGATGCAACTGAAGAACTATAAAATTGTTTAGTTGGGCCTTATAGCCTTTAGCCCAATTACTTTATTTTCCATTAGCACGATATATATGTGTAATGTTTGAGAGACTGAAATCAATGAATGAAAAATGAAGCTTATCTTAAGTTTTTAATGTGCCTCTTAGGATTAGCATAGTTTTCTATAGTTCTTAGACTTGATAGGATTATCTTCCTATCAACATATGATGAAATTTTCAACACATGGACATAACAAGACAAATGATATCACTCACCAAATATGGACAATCTTTCATCACCTACACAATTAGAACATTAGTCTTGTAAGGATGAATTTCTACAAAGCGGCTACTTGTCCTGTCCATCAATATTTATTTTGTCCTGTACATGTGTGTATTTTTGCACCAAACATTGGACAATTATTTTTGTCATTTTCTGTCCCTCATTTTTTAACAGATTAAATGCACCATTTAGGAGTATTATGTTTTAGATAGTTCAAGTGGCGAGTTTAAGAGTTAAAGATTTTATATTCAAGTCTTGACAAAAGTTGCTCGCAAGAACTATTATTGTTCCATGATGCAATTTTATTTTACCAATAAGACGTAGAATAGACACTTGCATGTTGAGAGAAACCTATGATCATAAATTGCTTGGTTACTCTGTATGTACTATGTAGAGATAATTATTATCATTATCCTATCCGAATGAGATGTTTTCGTTTTCTCAAAATTTTCTATTTTGTTTTTTGTCCCTAATGAATATAATTTTGATACGATCACAAATATATTCCCTCCGTTCCTTTTTACTCTTGTCGTTTACCTGCCTCATGTAACATAATTAGAGTTAAATGCAAATAAGCCGATTTAACCGAGAACACACCACTATCTTTTAAGCTCCAAACCCACACAACACCTTTAAATCTTTCGGCAATGTTGCTTCCCAAGCAAAAAGTCTCTTGACGCCAAATAAACAACCAACTCCAGCTATTACCCTCCCACTCTCCCATATCACTAACCTTGCTTAATTTTTGTTCCGAAATTTAAAATAAGCGATGAAAACTCTCAAAAAAAGGAGAATTCACGACGCAACAATTTGTCCAAAAACTAGTCTTATTTCCACTATACCAACCTTTCTAATCAATGAACTTGAAAACCGGTAAGTTATTACTAATTACCACTGAATTTAAAAGATTAGTATAATCCTAATAACATATGTTGCGTCGTGAATATGAAATCCTCTTTATATATACCCTGCTTGAAGTAGTCATGTGTACAAATACATTTTGGTTATTAACATTTAATTGATCCATATTCACCTACCATATTCACCTAATCTCCATTCAAGGAAGACTAAATCAATTTTTTTTATTGATTTCATATAATAGTAAACCGACGAAATATTCATGATAAATTCCGTCCCGAAACCTCCTTGAACGTTATGATTTCCAATAGTTTCCAACCCTACAAGTAAATGAGAGCAGCTTTGCTCCATTTTCATGTGCTCCATTTATTCCTTTTGAAAGCATGGATGTGTGACATATGGTAAAATTTAATCCAAGGGCTGATATTAAAAGCAATTTATTTAACAAAAAAAGAAAGAAAAAATAGAAGGAAAAGAAAAAACGAATTCATCTTCCTCCCTCGTCATGCTCCCTTTTCCTCTGACCTTCACCTTCACCTCCACCGCATCTCTATTCGTCAGCAGTCTGCAAGGAGAGGTTTTTTTTTGTAATGTGAATTTGATTTCTTTCAAAGTTAGTAACAGATAACAACAATTCTGCTTTGTTTAAAAAAAAAAATAACAACAACAATTCTGCTATAAATTTTAGTGTAAGATCTTGGTTTATGAGCATATTCTATCGTGACGGCGTTGTGAGACTTGTTCCGGCGAAGAGGTTTGCCCCAACAGTGAGGTGAGAGAGACACGTGTGGAGAAGAAGAGATCAACCGTCGTTGGGATGATAAGCTTTGTCGCTGCGATAAACGGAGAGAGTAGCGATGGATGCGGCGGTGAATAGAAGTAGAAGAAGAGGCAACGACGGTGGAACATGGAAATACGTTACAAATCTTTCTCTGTTTTTGTTGAACAAATAATCAATTATAAACTTTTAATCTAGGCCATTCCTTTTTTTGTTGCCAGATGTCACATATCCATGCTTTCAAAAGGAAGAAATGGAGCCTTGTTAAATGGAGCGTAGCTGCTCTCCAAGTAAATAAAGTTTAGGCTTAAATGCACTTTTAGTCCCCCTATTTTGATATTTTTGAACTTTTGATCCCTCTATTTTAAAATTCAACTTTTTGGTCCCCCAATTATCAAAATCAACATATTTTTTGGTCCCCTCCTATTTGAATGGGGTGTCACTTAGGTGGCATCAATAAATTGGACACTTATTTTTCATGTAATTATTATTTAATTTAATATTATTATTTATTTTCTTTATAAATTAAAATATTAAACCGAAAACCCAAAAAAACCAGCTGAAAAATCGAAAATCGACCGAAAACCCAAAAAACACCCAAAAATCCTAAAATCGGCCGAAAACCCAAAAATCACCTGAAAACCCAAAAATCGGCCGAAAACACACGAAAAACCTAAAATCGGTCAAAAACCCAAAAAACACCCAAAAATTCTAAAATCGGCCGAAAACCCAAAAAGCGGCTGAAAAACTGAAAATCGGCCGAAAACCCAAAAAAACTCGAAAAGCCTAAACCGGCCGAAAACCCAAAAAATGGCTGAAAAACCGAAAATCGGTTGAAAACCCAAAAAACACACGAATACCCGAAAATCGGCTATTTTGGGCTATTATGGACTGTTTTCAACCGATTTATGGATTTTCAGCCGATTTTTTTAGTTTTCGGCTGTTTTTTGGGTTTTCGGTCGAATTTAAGATTTTCTAGTTTTTTTGGGTTTTGGGCCGATTTTTGGTTTTTCGGCCGATTTTAGGATTTTCTGGCGTTTTTTTGGATTTTCGTTCGATTTTCAATTTTTTAGCCGGTTTTTTTTTGGGTTTTCGGGTTAATATTTTAATTTATAAAGAAAAATAATAATAATAATAATAATAATAATATTAATTTAAATGATAATTACATGAAAAACAAGTGTTCAATTCATTGATGCCACCTAAGTGACACACCATTCAAATAGGAGGGGGACCAAAAAATATGTTGATTTTGATAATTGGGGGACCAAAAAGTTGAATTTTAAAATAGGGGGACCAAAAGTTCAAAAATATCAAAATAGGGGGACCAAAAGTGCATTTAAGCCTAAAGTTTAATAAAAGATTATTTCCATAAAAATTTGAACCCAAATTTCTCCGAGTAATTTGCCCTATGACAACTCAATACCTTGGTTAGCTATTCAAGTTTTTGTTTTGACAAAATAAACAATATTCATTCAAATAAATAGAGTACATCGATGTAATATAAATTTATAATCGCTAAAAACAAAAAGGTTAAATCTACAAATATGATTTTATTGAAGTGTCCGGAATATTCATGCATCCAGATCTGTAACGTTGATAACATCAAAGTCGACATTAATTGAATCTGCACTAGATCAGATCCACTCCTTCAATATGATACAAATGAACACTGTACAAAGACGGGAAAACAAATACATCACAAAAAGACGGGACAACCAAATACACCGTATGAAATTGGAAAATTAAAACAAACAAATATGTGAAAATCACATTTATTTATTATAACAAGAAAGAAAAAATGATTTGGAGGGATGATTTAACTATTCAAGTTTATAAAATATAAATATTGATTTTTGTAAGGGTAATGCTAATACACACTCAGTCACTTTTGTGAAGGTGTGTATTAGCAACATACACCTTTGAATAAGACAAAAAGTTTGTTGATTTAAATTTAATAAAAAAATAGAATTTGGTGAGATAAATGTAATTTTGATGTTGTTTCCTCTCACTTCTCCATTTTTCTTCCACGTTATGCTTTAGGGGGGTGTATTGGATTGATATTTCAAAGGATTTTAAAAGACTTTTTTATGATAAAAAAATCTTGAGGAATTCAATCATGACTTTTACAAAAGTTAAATAAATCTTGTGGTATTCAATTAAGACAATTAAGATTTTTTTTTCGGGGCAATAAAATCTGTTGGTATTCAATTGAGATTTCTTACCACTTTTAAAATGTCTATTGGTATTCAAAAGTAGGGGTGGCAAAACGGGTCCGACTCGCTGGGCCGGCTCGTTTACCTCGCCATTTTTGGCGGGCCGAGCCTAGGTTTTAAGCTCGAAAACTCTAGTTGGCTCGTCCCGCCGAACTCGCTTAAAAAGCGGGCCGGATCGATGGCGGGGCGGGCCGGCCCGCGAGTTACATAAAAATATAAAATTTATCTTTTTTTAAGTAAAGAAAAAAATAAGATGGTCCAACCCAATAAAATACAATACCTATTTAAAGTAAATTTAGGTTTTTTTTTCTATTCATTCTTACAACCGGTGCCAATTTTTGAATTTGTAATGTTGAATTTATTTTGAGATTTATTTTTGTATTTATAATTATGTTGAATTTGTTAACTATGTTGTTAGATGTGTTGATTTGATGTTGCGCTCGTGTTTGATTTGTCTCATAAATGAGTTTTTTCTCATAAGTTTGTTTATTTCTATTTATTATAAATAATATTAGCATTTTTTTCATAATAAAGTGTCAAAATAAAAAAAATAAAAAAATTGACATGCCGACCCGCCAACTCGTTTGTCCGCCAATAAACGGGGCGGGCTGTGATTTTAGACTCGGCCACCTAAGTTGGCTCGGCTCGTCTCGTCCCGTTTTTAGGCGGGCTTAAACGGACCGAGTCTAAACGGGGCGGGCTTACCCGCTTTGCCACCCCTATTCAAAAGTCCATAGATTTTGATGGATTCTTCTTTATGATGGATTTTGAAAGACTTTTTAGATGAAAATAGACACAAAACACACATCAAACAATTCCACTCAAACCCTCGAGACTTTTTATAATCTTCCAAGACTTTTTTTCTTCTGCCGAACACGATTACAACCAAATTCGTTCTCTTACAAACTTTTCACAATCAATTCCTGTGTAATCTCTTACAAACTTTTTCATGCTGATTTTCTTTTAATAACAATCGATATGCATACAAGTGTACTCAATATTGTTCGTTCATTCCCATAAAAGAAAGAAAAAAATTGTTGGTTCATTCATATTGTTGTAACTTGTAAGAAGGTATTATCAATTGCTGGCAATCGTGTCATACCCTAATTTTGCCCCATACATTCTTTTATTCCCATTTTACCCTTTAATTAATAAATTTAGGTTTATTTCACATTTTTGCATAAAATCTATAAAAATTTATAAAAATGCATAATATCTTTACAAAAATTCCTAAAAATATTTTCTTTGGTTTATTTAATTATTTTTCATGAACTATTTTATTATTCATGAAATTTTCTTTTATTTGCATTTTCTTTCTCATTTTCTTTTTAGATTACTTCATGAACAAGTAACATTTTTTCTTCATTATTCCTCATTCTAATCAACATCATTCCCATTCTAAAATTAAAATCAAAATCATCATTCATCATCATGCATGTTTATTTATTATTTATTTTTATTATTTTATGTACATTTAACCCTTTCTTTTTATCTCAAAAAAAAAAAAAATCAACGAAAATTCAAAAAAAAATATTTCAATCATTAACACATCATCATCCTTATCATGAGACTACCTAGAACCTTCCTAAATAAACACCTCATCATAGTACAACAAAATTCCACATTTATCCATTTTTGAAAAATCAAAAAAATTAATCATTTGTACTATGTCCTTTCTACCATTATTCTCATTGATTCTGACCTAAATCCAATCATATATAAGCTTCTAATCATTTGGAGCTGCGCAGCTGGGAGCATCAGATCAGAAAAATCATCCAAAAACTCAAACATTTTCTCTCATTTTCCAAAATTTCGAAATCACAAAAATAGACCTCAAGCTCTCATTTTTCTTTCACCAATCACTTCATAAAGTTCCCAGAAGCTGAAACCATCCCTTAGATCAAAGGAAACGTGAAGAATTGGAAGCTTTGAAGCTCAAAGTGGCCAAACGGAGCTTAGGAGTAAAGAGGACGAAACAAAGCTCAAAACAGGTAAATAATAACTCAATCCTTATAATCTATGCATGATTAAGCTTTCTGGGTTGATTATATGCATGATTCTGTGTTAGTTTGAGAGTTTTCATTTTTAACATAGAATGTTGTTGCTTTCGTTTTGCATGTTATAAGTGTTTTTAGCAAAAACTAATGCCATATTCGTGTTCTACGTGAAAAAACGAGTGGATCTGGGCTTTTTATTTCATGTTTTGATGTTGTTTGTGAGCTCCGGTGGTGCAACCACCGTGCCGGAACCCTTGAGGTTCGCCGGAGCTCAGGGAAGAAGATGAAGTTCATCTTCGCTCCCCAGATTAAATCCTGGCCGTTGGATCTCGCGCGCACGAACGGGTGGCTCTGATTCCTCCGTTTATTTTTAAATCCTGCGCGTGTGATTGATCCTTTGGTCAGGATTTCATCTTAGCTTGCGTGCGCCTCTTTGTCTGTCACACTGGATCATTTGCTGTGAGGTTTTATTATTTATTTTTATTTTAAAAATCTGCACGCGTTGGATTGATCTAAGGGCTCTGGTTGGATATGGGTCTTAGGACCAAGACCTTTGGATTTATCCAAAGGCTGTGATCACCAGACCCTATATCATGGACCTTAGTCAATGCTGCACAGGATTTATTTTTGTTGACTTTGTTTTTCTGGGCTGACTGGTGCGTTGGGCCTGGGCTCAAGCCATAATTTTTGCTACTGCACCCCCATTTTTACTACATCTTTATAAAATGCACCCCCCTCTGATTTTGATTATTAATTAATTTTAGCTTATTTGTAAAAGCACTTATGTGACTTAGAGCTTATTTAAGTTTGTTAGGCCACTATTTATGCCTATATCATGACAATTTCATTTGTGAATATTTTTAGCTTATTCAATAATTATTTTTCCTTAATTTGCTTTAAACCTTAATGTAAATAAGTGCTTATTGATGATTCCAAAGAGCTTTTTAGCTTATTTGATCTCAACACTTAAACAATATGGATTGATATTACAGTGGTTACTGTAGTAAATGATTTTCAAATTTTTAAAACTTATTTTAATAAGTGATTATTCAATTAAGTGATTTTAATCATAAGTGCTTATTTAGGGTTTCAAAAAGCTCTTTAGCTTATTTGACCCTAATTTTTACACAACATTGATTTAAATACAGTGTTCACTGTATACAACCAATTTTTAGATTTTTAAAACTTATTTTGATAAGTGATTATTCAATTAAGTGATTTTAATCATAAGTGCTTATTTAGGGTTTCAAAAAGCTCTTTAGCTTATTTGACCCTAATTTTTACACAACATTGATTTAAATACAGTGTTCACTGTATACAACCAATTTTCAGATTTTTAAAACTTATTTTAATAAGTGATTATTCAATTAAGTGGTTTTAATCATAAGTGCTTATTTAGGGTTTCAAAAAGCTCTTTAGCTTATTTGACCCTAATTTTTACACAACATTGATTTAAATACAGTGTTCACTGTATATAAAAATTTCCAAATTTTTAAAACTTATTTTGATAAGTGATTATGCTATTAAGTTGTTTTAACAATAAGTGCTTATTTGTGATTTCAAAAAGCTTTTTAGCTTATTTGATCCAAATTTTTGCACAAGATTAATTTAAATACAGTAGCTATTGTATACAATTTTTTCCCAAATTTTTAAACTTATTTTCATAAGTGATTCTTAATTAAGTTGTTTGATGTATAAGTGATTATTTGAACTTAGGGCTTTTTAGCTTGATTGTATGGGTTCCTTTGCATTAATAATTGTGTTTTAACACTAATCTTTCGTTTTTAATCCATGTCTCATGTTATAAACTATCTTGATTAGCTCTCTTTAGAGTTCATTTTAATTTAATTAAATACTTCGTATATTGTTCGTTGCTTAACTTGTTCATTTAAATTATTCTATGTTCATTCATTTATATCATTCATGTACTATTGCATGGTTATGCATTTATGTGATGATTCTTTACTTATTGATGATTGTTGATCTCTTTTCTCCTCTCTTCTTCTATTTACTTGCTTGGTCTGATTAGATTACGTTTTCATAATAAAAACTAAATAACATTTTCATAATAACAAGTGAAAAAGGGGGAGTCTGACGTATGGCTTTCTCACCCCTGGTTGATCTGGGCCCCTGACGTATGGCTCATGGCACTGGATCATCCTCACTCTTAAAACGCTAAAATCAACACAAGTCACTTAAATCTCTCTTTTTTTTATAAAAATAAACCCGATACTGTTTTATCCATTCCTCGGACACATACTTACACTTAAGTCTCCTATTGCGAGCACACAAGCGCAGTTGTGTCGGCGGAATGCGACTTAAACGTTATTGGTTGATTAACCTTTTCTCAATACGAATAATGTTTTATCCATTCCTCCGACACGTACTTACGCTTAAGTCTCCTATTGCGAGCATACAAGCACAATTATGTCGGCGGAATGCGACTTAAGCGTTATCCGCTAAAAACAATAAACACGCAAGTCTTTTTTACCAGAACTACGAGAGTTTTGAGTTTCCCATTGCAGCCGGGAATACGTAGGAGCGGGCTCCTACAACCATCAAACTCAATAATAAAAACTTTTTTTTTTAAGTAGTAATTGGAGTAGAATTCAATAAGCAGTTAATTAATAATTGAGCAGTTAAGTAAACCTAAAAGCAATCAACCTTAAACCTCTGAATGGTTCCCATCGAGTACCATGGGTGCGAGGGGTGCTAATACCTTCTTCTCGCACAACCAACTCCCGAACCCGTCATGGTTCTTTAACCATGTTAATCAAAGGTTTTCGCAGTATTTTCCTTTCCCTCTTTTGGGATAAATAAACGTCGATGGCGACTTCATTGTTATGAAAAATCATGAAGAATTTTTTCAGCCGCTACAAATCGATTACTCTTTTTTATAAATTGATTGAATCATTCATGGTCTTATGATGATTGATTCATGTTTTTTAACACAAATCAAAAGATGTGTATATTGCTATAAGAAGGCAATCATTTTACCCTTTTTATGATTCATTGTTTTTTTCTTCGATATTATGATTGATTTTTTTTTTTCCTTGTATGTTTCTTCAACTTATTTCTTTCACTAATTTTTACAATTTTAATTGTTTCATTATTATTATTATTATTATTATTATTATTATTATTATTATTATTATTATTAGGTAGTTTTTCCATTGATTTAGTATATTATTCGCAAAGAATTTTGTTTTGATGAATTTTCGATGGAACTTATTGATCATCTTCATCTTCGGTGTTACCAAAGTATGATGATCGACAGTGATTATGAACCTATGGAAAGGAACGAGAGAATATGCTAAAATCCATAAAGTACTTTGAAATCTAAAAAATTTGTGTTAGAAATCCATTACAATCTTGTGGTAAGAATCTTGATTGAAAAAATTCTTTAAAAAAATCTTTTAGAATCTCACAAAATCATCTAAAATCTTTAAGATTTTATTTGTAAAAATAGTCTTTCAAAATCTCAAACCAATAATTAAAAATAAAGAATTTATGAACTATTTGAGAGCAAAACACAGCCGAGTAAAAAATTAAATTTGTTCCACAAAATTCCGAAATAAAAATGGTTCTATCCAAGTTTTTTGTTGAATTTTTTTATTGAAATTTGTTCACATAAAATCTAAAATATTGCTTATTTTGTATTTCAATTTAAAAAGTTTAATGAATGTCGAAGATTAAGATTGAAAGTTAAATCTTAGTGTTAAGTTTTTATTTTTTATTTTTACGAAATGATGTTAAGTTAATTAACAAGGAACATATAAAGATAGTTAACTGTTAAGTTAGATCTAGTGTTCTTCATTTTTTGTTCCTATGATGGTGTTTGAGAGCAAGATTTGATGATTGTTTATGTGACAAAATCACTTTAACAGAATAAATGGAGAGAAGTGAGGTGGGAAAGAAAAATAAGTGAGAGAAAACAACATTAAAATTACATTTCTATCTCCAAATTCTTTTTTTTTTTATTAAATTAAAATCAACAAATCTTTTGTCTTATTCAAAGTAGGGATGGCAAAAAGGGTCAACACGTTCCGTCCTGCCCCGTCATTAACCCGTCTAAAATGGGGCGGTGCGGGGCGGGCTAACTAGTTATGGTGGGTTGAAAATCTCACCCCGCCCCGTGTCTTGGCGGATGGCGGGTTGGCGGGAGTGCCCCGTCAATAAAATAAAATTTTAAAAAAATCAATAGATTCACAAAAATATCATAAAAAATTGTAAATAAGATATAATCAAAACGGTCGAATGAAATCAAAATATAATTATAAACTAAAAGGTGTCCCAAAAATAAATTATCAATCAACATTGAACATCCATAATTTATAAAACTAAAAAATCCACAATAAAACTTTAAGAAAATACTCAATTTAAATCCAAACAAACATAAGTAAGGAATGCAAACAAAACTTGGATTCAATGTTTAATTAAGTAGTTGCTATTTTGTTTATATGGAGTAAAATTAAAAGATTAATTTATAATGGACCAAGATTTTTTGCAAAAAAAATAAATTAGTTCAACCCAACGGGTCAACCCGCCCCGCCCCGTCGTCACCCCCGTTTTTTTGCGGGTTAGGCGGAGCGGGCCCCTCTACTTTTGCGGATTGAAAATATCAACCCACCCCGTCAAAAATGGCGGGTTAAACGGGCCAACCCGACGGGCCTAACCCAATTTGCCATCCCTAATTCAAAGGTGTATGTTGTTAATACACACCTTCACAAAAGTTAGTGGGTGTGTATTAGCATTACCCTTTTGTAATGCTTTTTTTAAAAAAAAAAAAATAAAAAAAAAAACCCTTGTTTTTTTTTTGATAAGCAAAATATATATAAGGGAGTACAAGGGGTACTCAATCCCTTACAAAGAATAGCATGACATTAGATGCTATTAATACAACCCAGAGGGTCAATACACTAAATCTGAAAAGAAGCATTAAATTTACAACCATAACGACTTGAAAACCAAAGCCAAGAAACGGTTTTGATATCAGATACTAATGCTAGCGCATCCGGAAGGGTTCCTTTGAAAATCACATCATTCCTATGCCTCCAAATACTCCAAGTGGTAGCCAACCAAATCAACCGATTAACTCTCCCTCCTCCTTTGTTCAATCCAACCAGATCACCAAACGATAAAAAATGGTTCCGTCCATCTACACCTATTAGAGTACTTTTTCCAATCCAATTGAAAATCGCATCTCATATTCCGTTACTAAATTGACAAGAGAAAAATAGGTGGTCCCTATCCTCGACGTTTAGGAAGCATAAAACGCATGGTAAGTCATGAGGGTTGAGTAGAATACTTCTATGATTGAGGGCTGCACGAGTCGGGAGTCTATTTAGTAAAAATCTCCATCCGAATACAAGGACTTTCGAGGGTGCATCAACTCTCCATAATATTCTGATGGCAGACAACACATTAGTATCTAATGGACCATTCGACTGAGATTCAAGCAATAATGAGTAACATGACCGCACTGTGAAAAGACCCATAGAGCCAAACTTCCATCGCCATTTATCAATGTTGTTCGGACACAGAGAAAAGCCGTACAATATCTCTTTGAGAGCATTCAATTGACGCAACTCGACTGGTGACAATGATTGGGTCCATTGTCAAGTCCAAGATAAATTAGTACCATTACTATGTAATCTCTCGGAAATTAAAGCTTCTTTACAAGCCTCTTTAGCAAATAAGTTTGGAAATAAAACGCTAAATGGTTGGTCTCCAAACCATTGGAATCTCTAAAACCCGATATTTTTTCCATCTCCTACACAACAAGCTATATTTGACGTAAACCAACTCTCATCGACATCTCTATCTAAGCCAATGATATCTCTCCACCAAAGCGAGGATTTTGCTGAAGTTGACGAAAAGCTACCAACCAACAATATAGAGGGTAGGTGACCATACCTGAATTTCAATAATTCTGCCCAAACCGCATCAGATTCGGATAGGAACCTCCACTTCCATTTGCATAAGAGTGCCTTGTTAAAAATCGCCAGGTTCTTAACGCCTAGCCCACCTTGTTCCTTAGATAAGCATATTTGTTCCCATTTAACCCAACAAAGCCTCTTGTCAACAAGACTTCCTCCCCACAAGAAATTACGCTGTATCCGAATTAATTGTTTTATTACACACATAGGAGCTTTGAAGAAAGAGAAGAAGTAAAGCGGAAAACTTGTAAGAATCGAGTCGATGAGAATAATCCTACCTCCATAAGATAGATGTCGACTACTCCATGAATTTAAGCGCTTTGACATTGCATCCACCACCGGTTTCCAAGTTGCACGTCTTCTAGGATTGGCTCCAACCGGGATACCCAAGAATTTGAAAGGAATCACATCGGAGAGACACGATAGGAAGCATTTACTTGCTTCCAGCAATCTAGTCCCAACATTCAGACCATAAAGTTTACTCTTCACGAAATTAATTTTGAGACAACACCAATTCAAATCCTCTTAGCAAAGATTTAATTGTCCAGATATTTTCCCAACTACCTTCGCCTATAAAGATAGTGTCGTTAGCGAATTGTAGCATTTGCAACTGAATGTTTTGACTAATTTGGTATCCCTTGAACTTACCAATGGCAACACTCTGTTCATCATTCCTGCCAACCCTTCAGCCACAATTAAGTACAAAAAAGGCGAGAGAGGGTCTCCTTGACGTAAACCTCGACTAACTTTGAAATCATGAGTAGGACTACCATTAACCAATATAGACATAGTGTTGGAACAAAGTTGGTTCTAATATAACCCAAATAGTTTTGATGATAACAATAGTATTAATATACAATAGAGAATACTGATAATTTACTCTAGTGTGCAGGTATACAAGTTAAAATTTTATATTCACTAGAAATTGAAGTTCTGGTTGCTATGCTAAAAGGGTTCCCAGAAGTTGGGAAAATGCAAGTTCTGAAGACGATACCAGAAGTTGAAGTTATCAGAAGTTGCAAGTCAAAGTCAACCAGAAGTTAAACTCATCAGAAGCAAATTTAATATCTGAAGATTCTGATGACGATGAAACAGCAAAGGACGCCAGAAGAACATTCTATTCTCATTAACGACTTTCATCTATTTGGCAAAATCTGAAGAGGCGGAAGAAATCTCTTTCAAGACCGTTATCCTCATGATAATGACGTTTGTACTATTGTACTAACTTTGTTTTCCTGATATGGGCGAATATTCGAAATCAAGGCTCAGATTTTGATCTTTACCTGATTTGGATAAGCACATTTCAAATGAAAACAATAGTACAGTACTACGTAGCTGTTTTCATCATTGTCCGCTCAAATTCAAGACGCTCCAATATCATCTATAAAAGGAGGAAGAATTTGAAGACGTGACAACACACTTAAAAAGAACAAAAGAGCTGTTATTCTGCTAAATTTAAAAGAGCATTTTTAACTTAGATACAACTTGAGATTATATCAAAATTCAAGACAAACAGTTTTCAACTTCTGACTAGTCAGTTGTTGAACCTTAGTTTTCTTTTCAAGAATTCTAAGAATAGTCTTGTTATTTAAGTTGTATTACTTTGTTCTCAGAACTCTGATATTGTTTATCAGTTGTTCAAACTTTGTATTTTCTATTCGTGTTAGGAAGTCTCTTGCTTGTGAGTTTGAGCATTTGGAAGTCTCTTGTATTGTGTTACTTGAGCAAAGGAAGTCTCTTGCTGTTGGCTTGAGCAATTGTAATCTTGTGTGATTATAGTGAAATCCCTTGGAAGTGCAAGGGAACTGGACTACTCTCGGTTTGTGAGAGGAACCAGTATAAATCTCTTGTGTTCATCTCTTCTCTCTTCTCTCTGTTTTTATTCATTCCTGCTCTGTTTTGCTTTCTCCATAACCAGAAGTTGTTTGCGTTCAAAGTTATTCCGCTGCTAAATCTGATAAGTTGCAAAACTTAGAAGAAGTTTTTTAAACTACCCAAAACACAATTCAACCCCCCCCCCCCCCCCCCCCCCCTTCCTTGTGTTTTCACACCTTCACATAGAACTTTCGAAAGCTCGTTCGAAGTTAACTTTGAATAGGAGACACTCATCTTTTCTTCTAACGGCTAAGTCAACGAGTTCATTAAGAACCACCACCCCATCTAGAATTTGTCGTTGAGGAAGGAAAGCCGATTGGCATTTAGAGATTAGCTTTCCCAATACTCTTTTCAATCGGTTAGCCAATAACTTAGAGAGGATCTTGTATAGCTCCCGATCAAACAAATAGGCCGGTAATCAAATAAATCTTGAGGGTGATCTTTCTTCGGAATAAGAGTCAAAAAATATGCGGTCATAGCCTTTGGCAGAAAAGCATTCCTGTGAAATTCAAGCAAAAAATTCATTACGTCTTGTTTCACTATAGGCCAACAAGCTTTAAAGAAGTTGAGATTGAAGCCATCAGGACCCGGGGTCTTATTTCCATCACAGCTCCAAACAATATCTTTAGCTTCTTCTTCAGTAAAAGGGGCAAGTAACATCTCATTATCTTCAGCAGTCAATGAATTGAAATCAATGCCTTGGAAGAAAGGACGAGAGTGCCATTCTTCCGTAAAGTGTTTGGAAAAATGTGCATGTACTTCATTTTTAATAGCCTCTACCCCTGCAATCCATTCGTCTCCCTTCTTTAACATGACAATTTTATTTCTCCGACGGCGGTCTTTAATGCTAGCATGGAAGAAGCGAGAGTTTGAATCCCCTTCTTGGATCAATTTTGTTCTCGATTTTTGATGAAGAAGACTCTCTTTGTATTGAATTTGCTCACAAAACTGCTTGACTTTCTCCTTGGAGTTGATGATAGGGATCACCACCCCCGTTTGCTATATGGTCCTCTATCTCATTAAGTTCCTTCACGGTCTTTTCTATATTAAGGTCTATTATTCCAAACACATCCCGATTCCAAGTCCTCAAAGCTTCTTTGAGTCTTTTAAGATTTTCTTTGATGACGAAAGCTTTCTTACCTTGAATCTCGGACCTCTCCCAATTTTCCTTCACAAAAGAGAAAAAATCTGGATGTTCTAAGTAGGGATGGCAATGGGTAGGGTATGGGTAGGGTACTATAGTCCCCATCCCCATACCCGCAGTTTGAAAAAATACCCGTACTCATCCCCATACCCGCGCGGGTGACAATTTTGTCCCCGTACCCATGCCCTATGGGTACCTAAGTACCCATACCCATACCCGTTACCCGCATTTTTATTAAAAATAATTGATCAATTATAAAATATCATATCATTTTAATAGAATTTAAAAAAATTCAAAGATTTTAATGTTGATTCATGAAAATTATAAACAAAATTATTAGTAAAATCATCCTCAAGTTCATTTCTTTATTGACTTACATTATGTTATAAATAAACATTTTTTTATTCAAAATGTGTAATAATATAATAATGTTGTATTTTACTAAAATAATTATAATTATTATTATATAATAATATAATTAAAATAAATAAATATATACTATATGGGTATATGGGGTGAGTACCTAAGGTACCCGTACCCGCACCATACCCGCTCAATTTTGTGGGTAATTACCCATACCCATGCCCATACCCAAAATGCGGGTTTTTACCCTACCCATCGTGGGTATTTTTTGTGGGTACCCACTGGGTATGGGTAAATTGCCATCCCTACTTCTAACCAACAGTTATTAAACTTGAAAGGTTTTGGGCCCCAATTAAGATTAGAGCTAAGAAGCCAAATAGGACAATGATCGGATATGTCCCGGTCACCTATCCATTGGTTGGAGAAGGCACCCTTTGAAATAAAGCCTCCAGATAATAAAAAACGATCCAACCGACTCATAGCTGTACCATCGGAATTATACCAAGTGAATTTTTTCCCCAACGCCGGAATATCAACAACTTCCATAGCATTACAAAAAAGGTTGAATTCAGCCCTCTCAGATTGATTTCCTGCACTACTACTGCCTCTACGTTCGCCACTCTTCAGAATGGAATTAAAATCACCTCCTAAGACCCATTCACTTGGTTCATTGTTTGTTTTAAATTCAAGTAAATCACTCCACAATTTTCGCTTCCCCATCATCGAACAAGGAGAATAAACATTGACTAAATACACTATAGTCTCTTTCGATTCAACACATAGTCCTAAATAACCATCTCTTGTGAAACTAAATCGGAAGGAAAACAGATCACTGTTCCAAATAGATACCAGACCACCAGAGAAACCATTAGATGCTTTTGCGACCCACATACAATCCTTATGACCCCACACATAATGAATCATCGAATCAGTAAATGATGCTCTTTTAGTTTCCTGAATAAAGCACAAATCAAACGCACCTGTTTTGATCATCGAGCTCAAACGACGATGCTTCGCCGAATCGCCCCACCCTCTTAAATTAAAAGACATAATCTTCATGGGAGACTAAACTTTTGTTGCTCCCTCAGCCTTCTATTTGCTTCTTCTTTTCTCTCATTAAGAAGGATTCTCTCAACATAGCTTGCATCCTCTTCTTCACCTTCAACCCCCAACATAACAGCTCGCTGCCAAAATTTGCTTGTCGTGTCAATATCATGATTATTTAAGAACCTGGTGTTGCAATTTCGTATGTCTGAAGAGCTTAGAGCACTGCAACATAAAACCCCTCCAGCATAAGATAGAGAATCAGCTGAATTGAGCTTCCCTTTGCGCGTGCGTGTTGGCTTCGATCGTGTCACACCTTTTGCATTCCGTTTGTTGTTCGATTCACCGCCGAAAGAAGCAGAATGGCCAGTCGAGGTCGAGCAATTGTTGGTCGGAATCGATTTGCTTAGGTGAAGGCTTTGAATGATATGATTTCTTCTTCTCACGTGCGCAGGAATGGGATGAAGACGTTTAATTGTGTCTCCAGAATTTTTCTGCCCTTGTGCAAGAGGGCAAGAGTTTGTTTTGTGAGTTGGGTCCTCTACATTTAATTTTTCATAGACAACTCAGGTGGATCACTATACACCCCCCCCCCCCCCATGCTTCCTCGACACTTCTTGAATAGGAGAAGAAGAGTTATTGATCTGCTGATCACTACCCAATTCAATCAAAGGATCACCATTATTTTCAACACCCCCTGTGATAGAAAAATTAGTATTGGATGAATTTTGGAGCCCACCTTCTCCATCCTCCTGGCCCATACAAAATTCTGCCTCTACTAATTTACTATCCTCCTTGTTTAGACCCCCCTTCTGTCTATCCACACCTCCTGAAGGGTTAAAATTTGAATTGAAGTCAGTACAATTTAAATCATTCGAACCTCCCTCATTGGAATAAGTTCTTTCCAAAACTAAAATGGATTTGTTTTTATCACCGTTAATTGTATTAACATTAGGAGTTAATGCAATTAAATTTTCCTCCTCGCCTTCTGATTCTTTCCCCTGCTCATCCACCTCTTCCTCCATGAACAAAACACGATCTTCATCCTCCTCCTCCGATTCGTCTTCGTTATCTCTACCGTCTGGTTTTTTGTACTGTGGAACCATTATTCTCATCGGACCATAAGAATCTTCTAACACACGAAGATGAAAAACTACTCCATTAATTTTGACGTCAAAAAATTCATCCACCACTTTTTGACATGATGTTCGAATCATTAAGCGAGCAACATCCATAGTTTTTTTTTTCATTGTTCCGTCGTCTGCGTTAATAAAATTGCCCCAAGGTTTGACAACTTGAGTTGGGACACCATACAAACGTAGCCAAATCGTTCTCTCGATATCAATTTCAGTGGGGCTCAATCTCCCTAAACCATTGGTCCAACCATTCTTTGGCATCTTCCATAAGCGTCTGCACTTCTCCATCCTCCTGACCTTCCAGCAAAGTTAGATTAGAGCCCAAAGGTGTGACTTTAACACGAAAATAGCCCTGCCTATGGAAAGCATCTTGAATGTAGTACGACATGCCCGGTTGTGCCACGACTCCTATAAAAGCCTTTTGGAGACGTTTCACATCTTCCTGGTCTGCTTCATAATTCATAGTAACACGTTGCACCCGTTCGTCAAACCTAGATGATTTATCCTTTAAAACGGCCTGAGCATATGATCCCATATTTTCCTTACTTTCCAACAATGGTCGCTGCTTGATACGAGAGATTGATCGTGAGCGATGCCCCTCTCCCTTCCTGCCATGAATATTCTGATATTGTCCCGTCGCTTCCCGTCCCCCCTTCGTTTGTTATTCCTTCGAACTCCTTCATCTCGGTGATAACGTGAAAGGTTCATCGATATCTTATCTCTTCCTATAATTAGATTATCCAATTCAGTCTCAAACCGTCTTTCATTTACCCCTCGATTGAAGCGAGCGAAGCCAAATCTTCTACCTCCTCTGTCCAATTTGGTTGGGATCACAACTTCGACGACATCTCCATAGTATTGAAAAGCATTGAACATAGCCTTTGCACTAAAGCTATTGGGGAAATTTGTGAAAAAATACGTTGTGATAAGATCAAAATCCTCCTTGGTGTTTGTGCGCTTTGCAGTAGCAATATCAAGCCTCTGATTGCCTCTTTGTTTCTCTGATCTCATTCTACCTTTCACCGGTTGCCAATCTTGATCAGCGTCGTCCCCCATATTAGTGAGAGACTGACGGTTATGCTCGAGCGCGCAAAGGGGTTCTATCAATCTTTGTGACGATCAAAATCGATAGGGAACGATTGATCATCAACGCGATTGATTCCTCTACACTTTTTCAAGCAATTTCGTTGTGATCAAAAGATTTTAGCGAACCCTAGTAGAGCCATATTCTAAGAAAAATAAAAAAGAACTGCAAGCTGATTAAAAAGAACCTTTGTGTTTTTAGAACAATGTTTTCATGATTGTACATTTCTTTTTTGGGTCAAAAGCCTTTTTCTTTCTTTGACACCTCTCTCTCTCTCTCTCTCTCTCTCTCTCTCTCTCTCTCTCTCTCTCTCTGTTTTTTACTCTCAGCAACAACTGTATTTGAGGAGAAGGCACATCATGGAGACGAAGAATACATATCTGCCTCACGAATTGATCATTCAAATCCTCCTACGGTTACCGGTGAAGTCTCTTATACGTTTCAAATGCGTTTGTAAGTCTTGGTTTTCTCTTATCTCTTCTGATACCCATTTTACAACTTCACAATTTCAACTTAACGCTGCAACACACATTCATAGAGCTCTGTTTATATCAACTCAAACTCAATCTATAGATTTAGAAGCATCTCTTGACGATGAAACTGCTTTAGCTTCACTAAACCTTAATGTAAATGATTATTATCGTATTGAAGTTAAAGGTTCATGTAGAGGCTTTATATTTTTGCATTGTTCTACAAACTTCTATATATGGAATCCATCCACTGGAGTTTACAAACAAATACCTTTATGTTCCAATTTAGATTTTGACTATTTCTATGGTTTTGGATATGACCAATTAACAGAAGATTACTTGGTAGTTTCAATGTCAGATGATATTTCTCCACAACAATTGGATTTTTTCTCATTGAGAGCTAATGTGTGGAAACAAATTAAGGGTACTCATATCCGAAGTATGCAAGCCAATTAAGGTGGCCAAAAAGTAGGGTTATTTTCTAATGGGGTTATTCATTGGCTTGCTAATTGTCTTGATTTACGAAAGGATGTTATTGTTGCCTTTGGTTTAATGGAAAGAAAACTTTTAGATATGAATTTGCCAGATGAGTTTGGCTATCAATTTTACCATTGTGGTTTGTGGGTATTTCGAGAATTTCTTAGTGTATGGGGTAGAAATCATGATAATGATACAATTGAAATATGGGTGATGAAAGAATATAAAGTTCATTCGTCTTGGACAAAGACTCATGTTCTTCCTATTGATGCCATTCCAACTAAGTACTTTTCCCCTTTAAGCTCTACAAAAAGTGGTGATATTGTTGGAATAGATGATAGTACTATATTGGTCAAGTATAATGATGAAGGACAGTTGTTAGGGCATCACTACTGTAACGATCCACATGGAACCCAAGTCGTCATGTATACAGAGTCTTTGCTTTAACTACCCGGGGATAATGTACAAGCTTTAGAAGATGGCACACACAACAAGAGTGAGGTTTGTGAAATATTCTACTTCATCTTTTTCTTGATATTGATAATTATATTGTATTATATACTCTTGGGTGGCTGCTTATTTGTAGGGTTATATGTGTTTTACTGCAATTGTAACATGAGCTGATCCAATATGTCATTGCCTAACTATTTGTATTATGCTTATTTGAAATATTGAATGCTTTGATTTTGTAATTTGATCCAGTTCTGATGTATTTTGTGTATGGTAAATTAGTCTCACAAGTTTATACATGATGATCAAGATCGTAATCACAATTACACGACTTTGATTCAAAGAAGTTCATTAAAAACTTGATACTAGCCACATATGTAAAAGAAGGTTTTGTTCTCTTATTTCGGCGAACTAACTTGGCCTGTTGCAATTTCTCTGTTTTAAACCAGAGAAAAGGAAAAAAAAAAACTGATTTCATGTTAATGTTCTAAACAGAAACAATTTAATGAAATTTTAATACTTTAAAAAATAATAAGTGAAATTCCGGCACTACCAGTAGACAGATGTGATAGCAGATGTGCTAACACCTGTCGCAACAACGTTGGACTGGTAGACAAATGTTGCCACGTTTGTCTTTACCAGAAATGTATGAATAAGGAATAAAATAAGATAAAATGCATAAAGTAAATTGCATGCTTGGTTTGTTAACTCAGTTCGGACGCAACTGCTCCTAATCTGGGGGATACCAATCCAAGAATGAATCCACTATAATAGTATTGATTCAGAGTCTAACTACCCGTTAACCCTCCTCACTTAATCACTATCTGTGCAAACTCTACCTAGGCCTAACCTAGATATGACCAGCCCATGTCACTTCCTTAACAACGATGCTACACCACACCATCATACACCTACCGGGGTATAAAACACACTTCCAATGAATGGTTGTTTGGAGACACCCTCCTAGACACCTAAACTTTTTTACCTAAAGGCTTCAAGTGCTAGATTCACTAACTCTTTGCTTCAAAGCTTCAGAGAAAGTAACATTACAACTCAATAAACACAGTCCTAAGCATGCATCAATGGAATGCACGAAAGGCTCACAAAGAGACTCGATTTTGACACACTAAACCCTAAAACCAAATACGGCTTGACTCTCTTAGAGAACTAGGTCTTGGTCTTCATATATTTATAGTCCTGAGCTGCTTGGACTACAAGTAATACTTGGGCTTCAGAATCCTTGTTGAAAACGCGTGTCTTGATCACTTCCAAAAATAATCCTTGAACCTAAAGATTTGATTTAAAAATATATTGTCAGATATTTTCAAAATAAATCTTTCCAAATATAGCTTCAGCAATTAGCGAGATTCCCATTGTCTTGGCGCGCAAGCTAAACCTGAAACAAAGAAATTAGGGTTCAAAGAAAAGGCGGCGCGCTGAAAGGCGCGTACTAAGGTTTCAAGTCCAGCTGGCATCAGCTGGCAGTGTTGCTGACCGATGTTACCACATCTGTCACCACCTTTAGACTAGCATCTTGTTTTTGCAAAATGAAGCCAACATTAAAAACCCAACAATCTCCCCCTTTGGCAAATTTTGGCTAAAACAACCTTAGCACGTTCTGGAGAGAAATCTTCAGCAAATTCCTTCAACTTTGATTAAGTGATTTGATGGAGAAGGAACTTCACATTTTGCAATATGTTACACTAGGTAACGTACAAGAGATCAGAGGCAGCGGACACAGATGCTGCTAGCCTCAAGGTCAACACTTAGAAAGAGTTAGTCTCTCATAGTGGACTCAAATATGGAACACCGAGTTCCTTACATAGAAATTTACCACAAAGACGTGGCTCAGGAAAAATATATCCCTGATATCCTGAGAACCTAAATTCCCAGTAAAACATGCAAGTGCAGAGAGCACAAGCACAAGCATTGCCAATGTGCAGAGAGCACAAGGCACCATCAGATGTGACAACATCTGTCACCACACCTGGTCTTCAGTCTTCAAGACACTTTCAGTCTTTAAGAGAAATACAAGCTCAAGACTTTGAGCACACATCTGTAGTTAGCTAGATAGTGATACCTAGCCTATCACTCCCCCTGGAGTCATGCATACTGAGAAACCAAGTTTCCCAGACATAGGGTGCAACTTGCTTGCACTAGCAACCTGTAACCTGCTTGAGAGAGTATAAGGATTACTCCCCCTTAACACCTGCATTACCTGTTACTCCCCCTGAGTATAGTACCTGTGTAAAATTTTTTGAAATTACACTAGTACCACAACCTGTCTTATGTACCCACATGTGACACACCTGTACCTGCCAGAGCCAATACTACTCCCCCTTTTTAGCCAATAAATTTGACAAATAAAAGTCAATCATTTCAGATTAAAGGCAAAGTACTAAAATATAACCACACAGAAATATAACCAGAGTGTAGCAGAATTACAAACCACAAGCACACGTAGGTGCTGCAAAACAATATTCAGGGCATAGCCCACACAATTAAACAAAAAAAATTACAATAAAGGGCCGAAAGCGCCTCAAACAATAGGACTTCCTTCAGAGCTTTCTCCTTCCTCTTCCTCTTCTTCTTCTTCTTCCACATTTGGCTCAGCTTGCCCGCCATTCATTTCCTGCTGAAGGGCTAGGATAACCCTATCCACTTTGTACTTCTTTTCACCCAGGGCCTTTCTTACATCCTTCAGTTCAGCTATCATCTGCTTTTTGGTTAGGGGTGGAGATGGTTCCTGGACAGATGAGGTACCCATGTCTACCACATGTGACCCCTGTATCAACCTGTAATCCAAGGTCATAGCAGATTCCCTCTTGCAAGGTATATCAGTACCCCTAAGGATACTAGGATGTTGCTGGATCATGATTCCACATAGTATGGTGGGAAAGGCAATAGGCATCTTAATTGCCATAGTCTTAGCATGCTGAATAGTTTGATTATAGACATAAAGGCCAAAATCAAATTTAGTTTTAGTTCCTACAGCATAGATAATCTTACCCAAACCTGTGGCAACATCATAGGAGTGTGTTGTTGGTACCCAGTTGGTAGCAGCTATCTTGTTGAGGATTGCATATTTAGCAGTAAGTTTTGTGGAAGAGAGTTTGTCCTTCCTGGGCCAGCTCTTAAGCACACCTCCAGTTATTGTCTTGCACACAGTATTGTCAGACACATTCAAATCTGCCACTTCTTCAACTTCCCTCTCCAAGTATTCATCCACAACAGTTAGGGAGAAAGCAATCTCAAAACCCCTCACAAATACCTTCCTGTACTCGTCACTACTAGCATCATCACAGTCAGTACCTATGTTTACAATGAACTCCTTAACAAGGCGTTCATAGCAATTTTCCAGTCCTGTAACAGTCTTCATTAATTCTGCAGCTTCAATCACCTCAGTGATTTCTCCAAATTCCAAGATATCCTTGCTCACATTTCTTTCCAGAGCAAGCCTTCTGTGATAAACATACCTGCACCTTGATGCTCCATCTTCATTGTGGAAGGAAACATTATCCATGGGTGCAGGAGGCACGACCAAAGGAATTTTCTTCCCACCAATGCTTTTTCTTGACTTTACAGCAGAGGGAACGATCTCCAGTTCCCTTTCAAAGTCAGAGTCACTCTCTGCCCTTTCCTTTCTCTTCAAATCTTTCTTCTTTGCCTCAGTTTGAGGCACCACTTTACTCCAGCATTTTCTTGGTCCATAGGCCTTTTTCTGCCTAGTTGTGACAGAAGGAGCAGCAGCCACCACTGGTGTAGCACTAGTACTCTTCCCAGTCCTGCTTCGTAGCCTCCTAGCAATGCTAGGTGCAGGATCTTCCTCAGTAGTCTTCTTCTCAGAATCAGAGGCATCAAGATCAATTGCCTCCACAATTTGTTCATCTTCCTCTCCATTCTCTTCAATTCTCATATCATCATCTGGTTCAGAGTCACTAACCACCTTCTTCTCTGGACTCTGATGAGTGTTGTCTTCACTTTCATCCTTTTGGATATTGTCATCTTTGCTCAGATCTGTTTCAGGATTACCTGCATCCTGGATTGGTGCGTTAAATGTGTCATCATGTGACACCTTGTCTTCTTCTACATCACTTGCCTTAGAAACATCTTCATCAGTAACAACCTTTGGATCTGATGATTCTTTCTCAACTACAGCAGCGATTCCTTTGGTATCTGAATCACTCTCCCCCAGTTTTTCAGTCGGATTCTCTTTTCCCATTTTTAGGGTTTCATTACCCTCTTCTTGAACCTCTTTCTCTGGTGACTCCTTGATAGAGGTGTCAACATTGCTGGTGTCAAGAGGATTTTCATACAGATCAGTCATGCTTAAGGCTCTCTTAGTACCCTTGCTCATCTTGGATTTCCTGCGCTTGGTTTTCACAGACTTGATCGAAGCAGATGGAGAGTCGAAAACACTCACTTTCGAGGATTTGCTCTTTTTCGATTTCGACTTCTTGCTCTTCTTCTTCTTTCCAGATGCTGAAGGAATTGCAGTGAGAGGCACAGCATGAATGATGTTATCTTCACTTCTTTCGATCGGGGAGTTTTCTCTTTGTTCATCAGTAACAGGGGATGTTTCTCTGGAACTTGCCATGATGATGTTTGAATTTGTTTGAGAGTTTTGGATGTGGATCGGTTGAGTGAGGGTAGGATGAGAGCGATTGATGTTTGAAAGTTGAGAGGATCGTTTTGATGTTGGAAGAGCAAATGAGAGTGAAAGTTTAGATTGTTGCCCGTTAAGAGAAGTTATTGATTTGTTTCCTCCATGATCGTGATTGTTACCGTTGGGAATAGCCGTTGCGTGATCATATGACACCTGCTGCAAGTAACCGCCTTGGCAAATTTAAAAATTGTCCCTTGACTGTCTCAATTGATCATTACTACGAGAATGTGAGGAGTCACGAACGGATTTTGAATTTTGATCTAACTGTTTGACACAACACAATTTTCTACTAACTTGAGGGCATCTAATTATTTTTTGCGCGTAATAAGAGGATTTGTTCTTACTTGATTGGACTTTGTTTTCAAGGGTAACTTCATTTCCTGTGATATCGTTCCTTGGTGCTACCACATGTGTCTCACATAGAGGCTGTTGTATCATATCTTCAACAAATTTAACATTAGCCATCATAACTACCTCTGTTTGATTTTCTGACTCAAGCTTGTCTATCCAATCTTTCAATTCCACTAGTAGCCTGTAAGGATCCATTAGGTAGTGACTTTCACTGACCATTATGGGAACTCTACCTTTCCTTGAGGTAGACAGATGGTGCACCGACTGTTTCCACTTCTTGAATTGTTCATGGTTACTCTGTTGTCTAGTGAGAGTTTCATGAGTAAATTCTTCAACTTTCATCCGTTTAGGGTCTTCTTCAGTAATGTTAGTTGACTCTTTGTCCTCAGATGTGATCCAGATATAAGTATTAGCCCTAGCTCTTTTTCCTTTCATAATCACATCTCCATTATCATCTTCTAAAAGACATTCAGATTTGGTGAATGTCACTTTGCAGCCTTGGTCACAGAGTTGGCTAATACTAATCAAGTTTGCCCTAAGACCTTCAACAAGTATGACATCATTAAGCTTAGGTATCCCATCTTTAGCTAGGTTACCTCTTCCCTTAATTTCTCCTTTTTCTCCACCACCATAAAAAACAAATTTTGCAGGGTGAGGTTGCAAATTGGTTAGAAGATCTTCCTGACCTGTCATGTGTCTGGAACATCCACTGTCAAAATACCAGTCACTTTTAGAAGCTCCCTCAAATGTGTGAGTCATCATACACATATTCTTTGTCCCTGTGCTGTTAGACCCTGATTTGGACTTTACAAACTTTTTGGGGTATTCATATAACTTATAACAAAACGGCCTTATGTGTCCTTTGATTCCACAGTGATGACATACCCATATGCGCCTTTTGTTGTGAGGTTTTGACTTTTGCATGGGCGTGGGATGTTGCACCATTTGGCTCCTCATAGTGGGATCATGATTGTTTACTGCTGGGACAAACTTCCTAACAGTGACAGGTTGTTGCTTGTTCAGGAAGCTTTGTTTGTAACCAATCCCCCTGCAGTTCCCTGGTTTTTGACCCACTCCAAGTATTTCTTCCAGCATATCTGTACCTGTGTTGAGAGATCTGAGTTTTTTTGTCCCAATCACATAGCTTAGAATTAGCAAGAGTTTCCTCTTCAGTCAGCTTGGATATCTGAACTAAGTGTTCATTTCTTTCAACTTGGAGTTGCAGAATAAGATTCTTCTGTTCTTCTTGAATTTTCTTCAACTCATTATCTTTGAGAAGCAGTTTCTTAAAGAGCCCAGCCAGCTGATCATATTCATTATCTTCTAGTTTTTCATATGATGAACAAACTCCAGTCATGGCTGTGATAATTTTGCCTTCTTCTATACCAAGATCTCTTTTTCCTTCTAAGCTATTCATTCTGCTTCTCTGTCTCTTGGAATATGTAGGGCATTCAGAGATGTGATGTTCAGTTCCCTTGCATTCATCACATCTATTGAGATTCTCTTGATCTGAATCCTTTGTATCACATGCGATGTGTGGCACATCTGTCCTCTCCCTATGTTCCTTCAATGTTTTGAATTTTCTTCCAATGAAAGCCAGGGTGTTTGGGATGTCATATCCTTCCTTTTCTTCGGAGTCCAGATAGGTCGATATAAGACTGCTCTTCTTAGAACTTCTTTTTGCTCTCTCATTAATACCAATTTCAAAGGTAAGTAATGACCCTACTAGATCGTCCATCTTTAATTTGGATATATCATGTGCTTCTTCAATGGTTGTGACCTTCATGTCAAATTTCTTTGGCAAAGACCTGAGCATCTTTCTTACTAGTTTTTCTTCATTGACTTTTTCTCCTAGGGCTTCAAATGAGTTAGCAAAATCAAGTATGTTCATGTGAAAGGTGTGTACACTCTCATCCTCCAACATATGTAGGTTCTCAAATTTAGTTGTCAGTAGTTGCTATCTTGACATCTTGACCTTAGAGTTACCTTCATGAGTTGTTTTCAGTACCTCCCACGCTTTCTTGGCCTCAGTGCACTGCTTGATGAGTCTGAACATGTTTTTGTCCACACCATTAAATATGGCATTCAAGGCTTTGCTATTTCCTAAAGACAAGTTATCTTCTGCTTCAGACCAATCTGCTTCTGATTTCAGAATAGTAGTCTCTTTTCCATCTTTGTCACGCATCATAGGATGTTTCCATCCAGTAACAACTGCCTTCCAAGTTTTTCCATCCAAGGACTTAAGAAAAGCACACATCCTTGCTTTCCAATAGTCATAATTGGTGCCATCCAACAGAGGAGGCCTATTTACCATTCCTCCTTCCTTATCCATCTGACCAGAATTTGTACCCTGGATCTCACCCTGGATTTGTACCAGAGAAAAGGAAAAAAAAAAAAACCTGATTTCATGTTAATGTTCTAAACAGGAACAATTTAATGAAATTTTAATACTTTAAAAAATAATAAGTGAAATTCCGGCACTACCAGTAGACAGATGTGATAGCAGATGTGCTAACACCTGTCGCAACAACGTTGGATTGGGAGATAGATGTTGCCACGTTTGTCTTCACCAGAAATGTATGAATAAGGAATAAAGCAAGATAAAATGCATAAAGTAAATTGCACGCTTGGTTGTTAACCCAGTTCGGACGCAACTGCTCCTAATCTGGGTGATACCAATCCAGGAATGAATCCACTATAATAGTATTGATTCAGAGTCTAACTACCCGTTAACCCTCCTCACTCAATCACTATCTGTGCAAACTCTACCTAGGCCTAACCTAGATATGACCAGCCCAGGTCACTTCCTTAACAACGATGCTACACCACACCGTCATACACCTACCGGGGTATAAAACACACTTCCAATGAATGGTTGTTTGGAGACACCCTCCTAGACACCTAAACACTTTTACCTAAAGGCTTCAAGTGCTAGACTCACTAACTCTTTGCTTCAAAGCTTCAGAGAAAGTAACATTACAACTCAATAAACACAGTCCTAAGCATGCATCAATGGAATGCACGAAAGGCTCACAAAGAGACTCGATTTTGACACACTAAACCCTAAAACCAAATACGGCTTGACTCTCTTAGAGAACTAGGTCTTGGTCTTCATATATTTATAGTCCTGAGCTGCTTGGACTACAAGTAATACTTGGGCTTCAGAATCCTTGTTGAAAACGCGTGTCTTGATCACTTCCAAAAATAATCCTTGAACCTAAAGATTTGATTTAAAAATATATTGTCAGATATTTTCAAAATAAATCTTTCCAAATATAGCTTCAGCAATTAGCGAGATTCCCATTGTCTTGGCGCGCAAGCTAAACCTGAAACAAATAAATTAGGGTTCAAAGAAAAGGCGGCGCGCTGAAAGGCGCGTACTAGGGTTTCAAGTCCAGCTGGCAGTGTTGCTGACCGATGTTACCACATCTGTCACCACCTTTAGACTAACATCTTGTTTTTGCAAAATGAAGCCAACATTAAAAACCCAACAATAAGAAACATCAAAACTAAATACCTCATGAACATAAATAGTACTGCACTCATGGCTTAGAGTTTAAGTTAAGAAAAAGGAAATGTAGTTTGCATGGTGATAATAAGCTTACTAGGAGTGGAAATTTCTTTGGCATCCCAATGTCTAGCATTCTGTTGTATCAAATGTAGTTTCTTTTCCATGCATATTCAAATCCAATTTTTTCAAATTTTGCGTACATAGTTTGGTTGAAATTTTATTTCACAAACCACAGTGCTTCTATAGATGTCCAAAAAGAGTACCGGTTTGACCTGTTTTTATTAGAGATGAGATCATGAAAGGAAATAGGAGTTTCATTATAGCAGTGTTAAACAATAATGTGTGAAGAAATAGGACTTGTGTCTCATGAGCATGCAGTAATAGAAGTATGGAGTAGAAAACCAATGAAGAAAATAGGAGGAACGGATGAAGTTTGTGATAGAGCTCAAAGAGGAAACCGCAAGTTGCCAGTGATATGGCAGGCAACACCTGCTAAGGGTAGTTGAAGAGAAGTGGGTGATCCAATGTGTGAAGATGAAAGCCAGATTGTGGCTCATCTTGGAGTAGATAAATGCTGCTGTTTGCAACAATTGCAGTGTTGCAAGTTGATTGAAATTGTTTTTGTGTTGTCTGGTAACTCAAAACATAGGATTTTAATCGAGTGTGTATGTTTCTGTCAACTATGCCGATTGACTCTTTTGGTAACTCAAAACTTAGTATTTTAATTGAGTGTGTATGATTATTAATTAAATTTAAATATATAGTTTGCACCCCTTGCCTAGGATGTTGGATCCGCTAGTGCTTCAGGAACAACTCAGTCTGACACCACTTACAGCACCTAGCGTTTCAATTGGATTTGAAACAAATTTCTTTTTACACGCCCACTGATCGTGAGCTCTGGTACCAACTTGAGACTAAATGTTTGGTGCTAAAACAATTTAAAAGATTAGCTCTCAACTTGATATTATTTATAATGAAAACTTTACAAAAAGAATCCCTTAATTAAGGAAATGAATATGGGCTAAATCAATCCTTATAAAAACACAATTTTACACAAGGAATAACACATCTCAATAATAAAGACTTAAATCAGTGTATATCTCAAAATCAAGAATGCATATGATTATGACGAAGTTCCAATGCCTTTTGCGAGACTTAAAAAAGCACAAATTTAAATTCCAAGAATAAGATCTATACCAATCATATTGAACATGGAAACTGTTATTATTTTCCAAATTATCTATTTTATTTATTATGCTTAATATATAAACCAATTCAAAGCTTGAAATGTTGAAGAGCAGAGATGTCATCAAGTCCTTTTGCATTGAAGTAGGCTAAATAATCATGAAATGTTGTTTCTCTATATCTTGGAGGGTTATCTTCTGTTATAAAATTGTTAGATAACGCTTCAAAGTTGAATGGATCCAGGCTGGAATCGTGTACGAATCACTTTCCTTATAGTATTTCAAGCACTCTCGATTTGTCTTAGAGTTTCGATGCATGAATACCCAGGATAATTCAGCCTTCTCGAGTTTGCACAAGACCGATGAAAACTCGAATGTAGCGAAGAGTGTTGGAATTGTGTTTTAGTGAATTTGTGATTTTGTTCATAATTTCTGAATTTGAAATGAATTATTTATAGGCTACATTGGTATTGTTTCACAAGGTAGCGACCCTTGATGAAACAATTCATTTTACCAAAAGTTATAATGTTTGGCCAATAGCAACATACCCAAAAGTTGCATGTTTTCATTCTGCAACAATTCATGAAGTGTTGCAACTTTCAAATTCAAAACTCAAAACACTAGCATTTACCCACTTTAACTTTCTTGTCATTTTGGAACATACTATTTGTAATTAATGCTCATAAATTACAACAATCCCCCACCTGTTCTAATAATGACAAAACAATCCCAGAAAAGAGAGAAAAGAATGTTAATATAGTTAAGTATCTTTCGATTTGAACTAAACCTTAGAAAGGATAATGCAAAGTTTAGATTCACCTATATGAGTGTTGAGGTGTGGTCGCCTCTATGAAAGCTAACTAGCTATAATTTAGCAGATCTATTTACTAAGCTACTGGCCAGAGACTTGGTAAAGACTACCTCAAGAGGAATGAGGTTGAAACTCCTTACATTCCGATTAAACTTTGCATTATCCTTTCTAAGGTTTAGTTCAAATCGAAAGATACTTAACTATATTAACATTCTTTTCTCTCTTTTCTGGGATTGTTTTGTCATTATTAGAACAGGTGGGGGATTGTTGTAATTTATGAGCATTAATTACAAATAGTATGTTCCAAAATGACAAGAAAGTGAAAGTGGGTAAATGCTAGTGTTTTGAGTTTTGAATTTGAAAGTTGCAACACTTCATGAATTGTTGCAGAATGAAAACATGCAACTTTTGAGTATGTTGCTATTGGCCAAACATTATAACTTTTGGTAAAATGAATTGTTTCATCAAGGGTCGCTACCTTGTGAAACAATACCAATGTAGCCTATAAATAATTCATTTCAAATTCAGAAATTATGAACAAAATCACAAATTCACTAAAACACAATTCCAACACTCTTCGCTACATTCGAGTTTTCATCGGTCTTGTGCAAACTCGAGAAGGCTGAATTATCCTGGGTATTCATGCATCGAAACTCTAAGACAAATCGAGAGTGCTTGAAATACTATAAGGAAAGTGATTCGTACACGATTCCAGCCTAGATCCATTCAACTTTGAAGCATTATCTAACAATTTTATAACATCTTCTGATAATAATTCTTTTATAGGTACATAGAGCTTTTCCTGTGCTCTAAGACTTGCCCTGAAAAAACACGCAACAGATATTCTTGGACCAATGCTATTTGCTAGTACTCTATGTTCTGCACTCTTGAATCTGTCATTTGTTATAAGCTGCAGTTCGTTAAAAAGTTATAATTAGCTGCATTCATGTTTTATTTTAAACAGGAAAAATAAATAAGAGGCGCACAAGAACACAATGATTCCAGTCAAAAAAAAAAAATAACACAAATGATTGATCACGAAGTTCGATCAATTATGCTTCAATCTCGGACAACAAAGTGCCTACAATAGGTTTTCAATTGTGCAATCTAGGTATATTTGCCCTGAACCATAGCTTGGAGGACTTTGCTCCCCGCCGCTTCCAACCTCCTAGTCAAAACCCAACATACAAATAGGCCAAGCCCAAAGTGCAAATGCACTTGCTTCGATCTGCTATGCTCGTTGTACTTTCAGCTCTACTCTCTATGCTTGAGCGGTTATCCACTTATAGTTGAATATGAGTCATACTCGACAATAACCATGGTAGGGAATATTAGTTTGTTTGTAGAAAATAAACATCCATGATTACTATTATAGGAATTTATTTTAGTATAACATTATGTTGTTTCATTCACATCACAGAGATAATGGTAGTAAAAAAAAATCAAATGCTATTGCCGGAAATATACATAAGCAAAATAGTAATAGGGAACTTGCCTGCAAAAGTTCACCAAAATTAACAACAAGAGCACCAGGTATTGATGGTACATCAATCCACTTGTCTTTGTGAAGAATTTGAAGGCCACCAATATTATCTTGAAGAAGCACTGTGAGAAAACTACTATCAGAGTGTTGTGTGGTTCCCATAGTTAATTCTGGTTCGGGACAAGCAGGATAATAATGGCCAAGTAACATCATCCCCTTACAACAATCCATATCTTTTAAATGGTTTGGATTCAATCCAAGAGCTTCTGATATTAATTCAAAGAGCTTAATTCTTAGTTTCATTACATGTGCTCCATATTCTAGAATTATATCCCTACAAGAAGATGAAATCACCAAGCAATTAAGTTCTGTATGGTAGAAATATTAATTAAGTATTTCTTTTATTAACTGATATTAGACTATTACAAAATAATCAAATATTATGATTGTTAAACTGATTTCTTTTCGTTGCAGTTCAGTCTGCAGCTGGAGACACAATTTATAACCAATTTTTCTAATTGATACAAATATAATTTGATGCAGTTTATACAAACAAAAACTCACCTGCATACTAAGGGCAAATCTTCTGGTTTGGGAGCATCAACAGCAAGTTGACATCCAAAAGTATCCCTCCAATAAAGTGCCGGTGAACTATACAAATCAAAATTACTATTATAAATGGAAAATGCTATTTAGTAAGAATTTTTTGATGCAAGAAAGAGAAGAATATTTAATTGGTCAAATTATAACCATTCTCTCCCCCATGTATGGTTAGGCAATTTTTGATTGGTCAAATTCCTTAATTGTGTGGATTCTTCTCTTTCTTATGTGATTCTTTCTTACTAAATAGCATTACTCATTATAAATAAAAGGCTTTGTTTGATCTCTAGTATACATCTCTTTTTTAACTTCAGAATCTTGTTCATGGAATCTAATTACAGCAGCTTTCATATCTTCAAGAAGATTCAAAGGAATAGCATGATTAACCACTTGAAAGAAACCCCATGTCTCAGAAGCTTCTCTTACTTTGCTTATAATTTCTTGCCTTGTATTTGGATCTTTACCAATATTTGTAAAATCTATAACAGGAATAGTGTATTGTGTGTCGGTTGACTTTGTGACATTTGAAAACTTATGAGGTGGATTATGAAATAAGGTTGGGATTTTGAGAATACCTTTATCAACAAGGCCTTTAACACCAGCTTTTGTTTCATCAAAAGCTTTGAGTTCATGTAGCCTATTATCAGAATTGAATTTGAAGTTGGATTCAATTTCATCTGTTGTAGTAGTAGTAGATCCCATGTTTGTTTCTTGTGTTTTCGTGGTGATGTTTTGTTTATATTATACAACTATATATGTCAATGTCCCATTTATAACCACTACTTGCTACCTCAATAATTGGTTGTATCGCAATGGCTAACCATGATCTTGCTACCTCAATAATTTTTGAACTTCAAAATAATTTTTGGACTCAAATGGTAGCTATTAAGGACGTTATTGGAGTAGCTGGAGTTCGAATCTCAAATCTACATTTCTCCACATTTAAATGTGTGAGTAGACTAAATTTTTTTTAGAGGGTTTTTTTTTGTAATTTAGTGTCGATCATTAAAATATCATCAAATGATTAACAATATTTTTTTGAGGGTTTCCTTGTAATATAGTGTTGATCATTAACATTAACAATATTTAATTAACTGTTATTCTCTATGGATCTCAATAACATATCAAATGATTTTCAATTTTTCTAATTTTTTTTTATGGATGATCTATATGATATGAACTTTCATTCAACCAAAGAATTTTGTAAAAATTTACATTCGTTGTAGTAATATTAATTACTTGTTCACGGTGGACCACTTGTGAAAACGGCCCACCGTAGCATTGACCAATAAATAATTGTTCTATATTTGTTATTATATGTACTAGATTTCTTTTTAGTTTAGATCCTTGGTATTGCCCGGGTTAGACATTAAATAAATTTGTGTGCACGAACATGCTTAAAATTTAAAAGTTTAAAGATAATTAAAACAATTTTAAAAAATTTAAAAAATAGCAACAACTAAAACTGCATGCTTAAAATTTTTGTAGAGACCAAATATTTCACTTTTTTATAGGGACAAAAAATATATTCAACCCTTTTAAGAACCCATATGATTTCATCCAATTAGACCAAATCTTTGTATGTGACTCTTGAAAGACTTTTGTTGCCGCATACTACTCTCACTAATTTTGAAAGCTTTGCTTTTAATAATATTTGGAAAAGCGCGGTTCCATCGAAGGTGAGTGCACTTGGTTGGCAATTGTTTTTGGATCGAATTCCGACGAAATCCAATCTTTGTCGTAGAGGAGTTATTCATGATGGGGAGGCTACATGCTTGATGTGTGGGATTGAAATGGAAACCGCTCGCCATTTATTTTTGCATTGTCCTTTTGCGGCTAATGTTTGGTATGCGGTTAATAGATGGTTAGGTGTGATGGTGATTCTTCCACAAGGGGTCTTGGAGTCTTATGGTCAATTGGTTGGGTGTGGTGGGAATAGGAGAATACGGAAGGGATTCTCGATTGTTTGGTTGGCCTATGTGTGGGTAATTTGGAAGACAAGAAATGATTGGATTTTCAACAATATCCATGGTACGGTGGAGGGAGCTTTGGAGACAATTCAATGACTATCATGGCATTGGTTTTTGAACAAGTTGGCGAAAAGCTCATGTCTCTTATATGAGTGGACGTGGAATCCGGGCGATTGTATATTGCGGTGAGAAGTTGGTGATAAGGCTCTTGGGTATGGTGATGTGGGTATTTGATGTGTACCCTTATTTTCTTTGTGTCGTGGTAGTCACTGTGTTTGGATTGTAGTCTTGGGTCTGTTAGTGCTCTAGTATTGGGTGGTAATATGCTCCCTTTCTTTTTGTTGTTGGCGTGTGTATGTATTATTTATCCCTGCTTTGTACTGTTTCAGGGCTTTGCCCTTGGGTCTTTAAGTACTTCTTGTACTTATTTCGGCCATTAATAAAATTTATTAGCAGTTCAAAAAAATTAGATTGTACATAGTAAGTGTTAAAAGAGAATATTAGAAAGAGTGTTAATCTTTTGCACCTGTTACATCTGATATCAATGTTTTAAATCGATTCTTTTGTATATTCGTAGTTACTTTTTCATAATGTGCATTTTTAACCGATTCTTTTGTGTATTCATAGTTACTTTTTCATATTATATATTGGTTTACATCGAAAAATAGATTCCGACCTAGTTAGAAAATAGATTCTCAATTACTTTTGCACAATAGCCATATAATGTTTATAATTTAAGGGACTAAAATAAAAAAACTTAATAAAATATAGGATAAAATGTAATTTTTTTGTCTCTGCGATGTTAGCGAATTTGTGTTTTAGTCCATACAAAAAATTCCTTTCAATTTTCCTTGTAATTTCAAATTACTTTGTTGTTAGATATGATCATATCACACAAAAACGCATGCATGGTCATAATATGTTGACTAAACCACTCTCATGTGTTCAGAAGGCATTAATGGAATTGGGTTGAGCATATATGTGTTCCACAACCAAAATGTAATAGAAGATGTCATGTGTACAAACCGACGAAATCCTAATAACCAAAATGTATTTGTACACATGACTACTTCAAGCAGGGTATATATAAAGAGGATTTCATATTCACGACGCAACATATGTTATTAGGATTATACTAATCTTTTAAATTCAGTGGTAATTAGTAATAACTTACCGGTTTTCAAGTTCATTGATTAGAAAGGTTGGTATAGTGGAAATAAGACTAGTTTTTGGACAAATTGTTGCGTCGTGAATTCTCCTTTTTTTGAGAGTTTTCATCGCTTATTTTAAATTTCGGAACAAAAATTAAGCAAGGTTAGTGATATGGGAGAGTGGGAGGGTAATAGCTGGAGTTGGTTGTTTATTTGGCGTCAAGAGACTTTTTGCTTGGGAAGCAACATTGCCGAAAGATTTAAAGGTGTTGTGTGGGTTTGGAGCTTAAAAGATAGTGGTGTGTTCTCGGTTAAATCGGCTTATTTGCATTTAACTCTAATTATGTTACATGAGGCAGGTAAACGACAAGAGTAAAAAGGAACGGAGGGAATATATTTGTGATCGTATCAAAATTATATTCATTAGGGACAAAAAACAAAATAGAAAATTTTGAGAAAACGAAAACATCTCATTCGGATAGGATAATGATAATAATTATCTCTACATAGTACATACAGAGTAACCGAGCAATTTATGATCATAGGTTTCTCTCAACATGCAAGTGTCTATTCTACGTCTTATTGGTAAAATAAAATTGCATCATGGAACAATAATAGTTCTTGCGAGCAACTTTTGTCAAGACTTGAATCTAAAATCTTTAACTTTTAAACTCGCCACTTGAATTATCTAAAACATAATACTCCTAAAGGGTGCGTTTGATCTGTTAAAAAATAAGGGACAGAACGGGACAAAAATAATTGTTCAGTGTTTGATGCAAAAATACACACATGTACAGGACAAAATACATGTTGATGGACAGGACAAGTAGCCGCTTTTTAGAAATTCTTCCTTACAAGACCAATGTTCTAATTGCATAGGTGATGAAAGATTTTCCATATTGAAAATACTTGAATGTGGATCAATTAGGTCCTAATACTTGAATGTGGATCAATTAAATCAATTTCCATATTGAAAAACATTACATGGGTGTGTTCTCAAAAAAATAAATTACAGGGGGTAAAACAAAACTCGCCTACTTTGCAGGGAGTAAACACCTATTAACCCTTTTATTAATCAACAAAGAGGAAATACAAATAGGCATAGACTTCAAAGTATAGCGACTAGACCATGAAATTAACACCCTAGCAAGAGAATGAGCAATCATATTCGTTTGCCGTTTAATAAACTCAACCATAAAGTTTTAACCAATAGATAATAAATTATTAATATGGGAAACAAGTAAACTAAACTCGAAAATGCCTCCATGAAAATATTGAATTGCATCCACAACACTCTTGCAATCCGTTTCAAAATTCACATTTGAAAGGTGATGTTGCTCCATTGCTTTCATGGCTTCAAATAATGCGATAGTCTCACCTTCAATAATGGAATAATTGCCATAGCTATTACAAACCTCCTCATATGATCCGGTAAACACCAACCGGTACTTATTTTGTTCAATTCCTTATGAAAACCGGCATCATTATTACACTTGTACCAACCTTATTGTGGCTTCTCCAATCTATGAAACTGTTGCTGTTGCTGTTGTTTTGTATGTGAAGAACCATGTTGCACTTCTTTTTTTTTTGTGAATCGGCAAAATTTATTAAGACTTCCATCAACACAAGAAGTGAAGAGGAGCTAGGAAAAAGCAAACATACACAGGGAATAAAATTATATCACACCATTCTTGCCATAGAAACCGCACCTTCAGTCCCAAGTTCCTTCCCGACTCCTGCGCATTGTGCCATACTTTATTATTCCGGTTTCGCTACAAGACCCAAGCTAACATTGCGAACATACCTGCCTAGAATCGGCTGAATTTAAATAATTAAAAAGAATACAAAGTATTGGTGCTTAGCTTAGGCCCTTTTATATTAAAAAAAAAATACAATATATTTGACATTTTTATTAAAAAAAAATAAAGAACACAAAGTTTTGGTATCTCCCCCAATATGTTGTTTTTTCTTTATTTTGGTTTAAAAATCATTTTCATTTCTGTATGTTCGCGAATTTTTTATTTCAATTCCTGTATTTTTTTGTTACAAATAAGTTCCTAAATATATAAAATTTGTTGGTTTTAGTCCTATCGTCTGTTACCGTTACAAAAAACGCTGATTTCTCAAGCGTTTCCACACATGGCCACTATGATATGTCAAGTTAATCTGGTCCGGTCATAAATGAATGACCAAAATCAAACCTTGATGAAAATTCAAACAAAATTATGGTTTAAGCATACATTTTCTTTCTATCATAAGTGTGATTTTGGTCATCCATTTATAACCGGATCAACTTACTTAACACATCATAGTGGCTACGTGTGCAAACGTTTGAGAAGTCTGTGTTTTTTATAACGATAGCAGACGACATGAACTAAAATCAACAAATATTTACATTCAAGAACTTATTTACAACAAAAAAAGATACGGGAACTAAATCAAAAAATTGACAAACATACATAGATGAAAATAATATTTAAGCTTTTTCTTTTTAATATATTTTGGTGTTGCAAGTTGCAATAATTTGATCTGTACCTCATTTGCTTAAAATAAAAAAGTATTTGATATTTTAGCAGAATAGACCACTATTGATAAAAATCAAAAAGCAAAAACCTTTTGAATTTATCTTAAGCCACCACCAAGTATAATTTTTTTATAGGTTTACGATGGTTGTAGGATAGCCTACGTTAAAACTTATCAAATTCAATTCTTAAATTGAAACGCTTTCACCAAACTTCGAATAGCCAGCCATAACAAAAGTTCTCTAATAAAATAGGACTCTGTTTTATGCTTTGTTGATTCTTTTTGTTCGGATTAATTGTATTTGCTGTGATTTATAAATAAAATGTTTGAAGATTAATTTATTCTTTTTTTTTATACAGGGAACTCTATGTTCTTTGAAATGTTTGAAGATTAATTTATTCCTTTTTATACCTGCAATTGGCTTTGATTTTTTAGCTTGCAATTGGCTTCATAAAACTTCATATGAATCGTATTTGTCAATTTTAATTTAAAATTTATCGACCCAATTTTTTAGTGAAATCAAATGAGTGTGTGTGTGTTTTGCCTTTTGAGTGAGAGTGTGCTGATTACAATTAGTGATTAATCTTTTCTCCTTCTAGTTGGAACTTCTATCAATTATATTTACACGGCAGCTATAATTGGAACTTCTAACAATAGCAATTCCTCTTCTTACGATGATTGGTGAGTGTACAATGCTCTTTCCTTAAACTTGTACACTCACATTAAGGAAATAGAATTGTTCTCTTAAGGAAAGTGTGAGTGTACAATGCTCTCATAAGACAACAATTCTATTTGATTAGAAAGTGTGAATGTCCAAGGTTATTTAAGGAAATACCTCTATTCTTAAAAGGGAAAAGCATTTTAGTAAGAAAATTTTAGAAGAACAGTTATAAGAATAAATTTTCACCATTGTTTACATTAATCATCACCCATGATTTCCATAAAAGAAAAAGATTAAATGACATTATCTTTTAAGATTTTGCCATATATTGATTATTGCATTTCTTGTGTTAAAAATTCTTACTAAATAACAATGTTCTTCTTAAAATGGACCATTAGAAAAATTTAGTTTTAGACCCGTCACTGCAATTTTAAATGACCACATAAATACATTTTAATTGAGTTGGATAAAAGAGGGTATCAGTGAAAATATTAAATGATTAATTTATTATAATATTTATTTTTAAAACTAACTATATTTGTCTCTAAATATAAAAATATTTGAGATTTTTCTTTGTCTATTTTATCAGGACTTTTTCAAATTTTTCTAAGTGCATTAATTATTTCTTTACCAAAGTTACCCCTAATTATAATGCATTTTTTTTCACACTTTGTAATAAATACTCTAAAGAAAATTTTAATTCAGTATCTCTCTTAAGTTGTAAAATTGTAAAAATAATAAGAATTGTCAATAAATTTGATATCACGATCTACTTTCTTAATATCCATAATTTTCTCAAAAAAATCTTATATTTAGGGATCAAGGTAATAACATATTACAAAAATTTAATTAAAATGGCTGTAAGATGTAGTTTTGCCTATTTTTCAATCTACTGTTGACCTTGAAATAAATCTGTGTATAACTATTTGCAGCATTTTTGTTGGGGATGGAAAAAGTTAAAACTGTAAATTAAAACCATTTGTACGTCGTGGTTGAGAGCAGAACAAAAGGAAGAATGAACAGCGTCCATGGAAAACCGGGAAAAAGGAGGGTGTGGGTGTTCCTTTATGTTCAATATAAGAAATTTAATTTTGATTATTTATTTTAATCAATTAAAATCATTAATATTCAAAGTTGTTATCGTTAGAAATAATATAAAACTATTGATGTGGCTCTATTCTAATAGTTTAAGTTTTTGGAATAATCGGTTATTTGACATGGTATCAGAGTCTTTATGACTAAGTGGTTTAGAGTTCGACCATTGCTCCCCTCACTTTCGAATTAAAATGTGAAATTTAAGCATATGACAGGTAGACCTATATGCATTATCCACTCTTCAAGCCAAAGTGGGCTCTTGTGCGAGGGAGCGTGTTAGAAATAATATAAAAATATTGATGTGGCTCTATCCTAACAGCTTAAGCTTTTGGGATAATCGGTTATTTGATAGTTATCTCTCCCAATAAGATATGTTATATATATATATATATATATATATATATATATATATATATATATATATATATAGGATATATAATATGAGAATCGTAAAGATATATGAGAATATGAGAATTAATATTAGCCATTGAATTCAAATGAAAGACTAGGATTAAAACATATCATTTAAGTGAGTCGTGTGTATTTAGAAATTTAATCACGTGTGGGAGTGCCTTGAAAACGCGAAACATATCATATAAGTTTCTATTGAGTTCGCGGGAAGCGAACAGAACAACAGAAGTTTCTGGTGAGTTCACGGGATGCGAACTGAGTTCGCGGGATGCGAAATTTACCGAGCCTATTTATAAGGAATGCATTTTCCAGATGCAAGAGAGTGTTTTTAGGGTTTATGGAGCCGACACAAAGACTAGGGTTAATAGAAAAAGTTCTTGGGAAGACTCTAGGGTTGGGGAAACATTATATCACCTTGTAAACACATATTGATTGAATCTCTTGGTCACGGGGAGAGATTCGAGACTTGGGTAGAATTAGGAAAACACTAATTCTTGTAACTCTATTGGAACAAATTGACTATGTTCTTTACCGCTTTCATTGTTATTATTGTTCGTGATTATCATCGCTATTCTTGCTTGTTTTGGTTGCTTGGTTTATTTGCTCCACACATCAAGGTTATTGGTGTGAGTTTAATCGAATTCACAATAATTGGCGTCCACCGTGGGGCAAGGGGATCAAACGAATTGAGTACCATGGGCTCTAAGCGGGAGATTGAGAAACTCACCGGGAGTAACGACCTTGGGTTGTGGAATGTGAAGATGAGGGCGATATTAATCCGACAAAAGTGTGTTAAGGCATTAAATGGCGGTGATAGTTCATCTGTTCGGGTTGTCGTCAATGAGGAGGAAGGCTATGAGAGTGCGGGAGCACTCATAGTCACAAGCTAGGAACCATACATGGTTGTTCAGCCTAGAAAGACGGTGATAAGAATACTCAACATCAGCCTGGAGAGACGGTGGTAAGAATACTCAACATCAGTCTGGAGAGGCGGTTGTAAGAATACTCAACATCACATGGAGAGGCGGTGGTAAGAATACTCAACATCAGCCTGGAGAGCCGATGGTAATAATACTCAGGCTACTATTGAAATAACAATGTTATTATGGGGATGTGAAGATGCTAGTGGAAGTTGGGAATCGGTGGAGTCTTGAGTCGTGGACTTTGATACTCCTATCACATGTGTTCAAAGAGTTGATACTTTTGAACTCTAGAGCTAGTTGAAGGTGGAGTCATTCATCTTGGAGACGGGAAATCTTGTAAGGTTCAAGGTATGGTGAGGTTCTTTTACATTATGTGAGATATATTTCTAACCTTAATGTGGTTATGCATGTTGTTACTAGTGGTGATTCTCATATGGTTAAGGTATGAAGCTTCTGGTGGAGTTTGTTAGTGACACAAGTTTTGGTTGGATTAGTGAAACAAAGTTTAACTATGTGGTAGAACTAAACAAGAAGTGTTGGAAACTAACAATGGCTTGAAGTGTGTTTCGGAGTAGTTGAATAGTTTTGCATTACAAGGTGGAAGACATAGTGGATATACCGGTTTGAGGCTTTGGTGGAGGATTCTCGGTTTGAGGTGGAGTTTGTTACTAGTGGGACCAGAGGAAGACAAACAATCAACAATAGTTCTTGGCTATCAAATAAGAGATAGGGAAGAGAGTAATAATGTTGCACCAAAGTGGTATGGCTATGGAGACCATGTTTCAATTATAATTTATCCTTCAAAAATTAATTTTAATGTCTAATGATCATTAATACATGAATACATATGACACTTCATTTGGTAGCTCTAGCCTTGCAGCTTTTGCTATTATTTTCGGGAAATTCTTGAGTTGTTTTGCTTATAATATATTTGTATAGTCAATGCCCTTTTTCTAAAATTATGGGAATTATGTTAGCCATTGAATGTGCATTTGATAGAAAATGACTCAAAGCTTGCTACATACCTTAGCTTTTAAAAATTATTGTATTGTTCTTGGCAGTTACAAACAAGGTGGTTGTATGGTGAAGATTAGGGATATGCATGTCATAGTCTCTCATGTGTATGGAGGCAATTTTTTATGTAACTGGAAAACTTGCTAGTTGAGGTTTATCTACTAAAGAGTTTATTTGGTGGAATTCAGCTCCTCCTAGTATAAGAGCCGACATTGGTAGCAATAGGGATGACATTCCTTATTATTATAGGTTTTGCTAGTTACTCTTTAAGGGTTTGGTTTAATCCCCTCCTTTTTCGTATCTCACATTTCTCTTTAATATATTGTGGTTTAATTTATATATATAAAAAATCATTAATACATGAATAAAGAAAGAAACCGCCTACTAGCCACTAGGAAGTAGAAAATTAGTTTAGTGAAGGTACTCTTCAATATATGATTTTTTTTTTTTTTGAAGCATTCAATATATGATTTTTTTTTTTGACAAATTCAATATATGATGTTATATCTTTATTTTACTAAAAAATTATACGATTTTACAAATTTTAGGTTGAGAAAGAAGACAACTCTAGCAACATAAGTGGTCTCTCAAGCGGATCTCCAAAGATGAAAATGCAAAGTATACTGCAAAAGAGAAGGAGATTGTTAAGATTAGATTTAGATATTACAAATTGTTAGATCGTTTTAGTGACAAAAATATGTTATTGCATATGGTATGTAACATGGTGAAGTCTCAATGTTATTGACAGACTAGAATACTTAGATCGTTTTAGTGACAAAAATATGTTATTGCATATGGTATGTAACATGGTGAAGTCTCAATGTTATTGACAGACTAGAATACAGTTGCATCCAAATAACTTACTTTTGCTTGAGTTTGTCAAAAAAAAAAAACTTACTTTTGCTTGACTTTTCTATATTTCATTGTTATGGGTTTGAATTGACTTATTTTTAGCTTATGCAAACAACTTATACAATTTTTATATATTATTATAAGTTTGTCAAAGTAATTTATGATAAAATAACTTATAAAAATATAATTTTCACTGGTGTGAATTTATAAAATAGCATAAAACCTAATTTATATTCCATAAGTTGTTTGCATAAATTTAAAAATAAGTTAGATTTAGAACAATCTAAAAATATGTATCAACTTTAGAATATTTATTCTACTCTATACTATAATAAATGGCAAATGTTAAACTGTACAAAAAAAAAAGCAAATGCTAAACAATACACCCGTTGTACTAATTTTAAGGTTTAAGCTATAATTTTTTCAATGTAAAATTTACTACTTTTAGTTTTCTTAACTAGTGCACCAGACCCATAATAAAAATATGCATCGATTTCAACAAAAGGCAATAAATATTTGATATTATAGTTAGTTGCTCAATTGAAATTGTTACCCTGGAATTTGGTTGACAATGGTATAAAACACTAATAGGAATTGAGATGCATAAATTTTTAAACCACTATAAGTGCATTAGCTATAACCACGACAATTTCTATACAAGCTTCTATATAACCGCAACAATTTCGATACAGGCTTGAAAGCTAAATTGATGAAAAAATAACAGTATCATGGTCTACTCTTTTGAGTCCGGTTCATGAAGATGTAGATAAAGCAACAGTTTTCCTGTATCACTGGCGACTCCCACGGCACTTCTCGAATTTGAATTCAAATCATCCGTAGCAAGACTTGTGACAGTGCCATCTAAAATCAAACAATTATTTTCAAGTTTATAGATATCTCACAAACACATAACAAATAAGGGAATCAGTCAACTTTATGCTTATACATTATTGAAACCATATGCCATTCAAAAATAAAAATAAAAATAAAAAACTATTGAAACCATATGTTGAAAATATAAACCTCAAAATGGCACACCATAATACATAAACAATTATTTAAATTATTGGCAACAACCATTAGGAATGACAGAATAAGCAGTGGAGAAATATAAATGTAACTTATATTCCTAGTATTGTTAAATTGATATTCCTTCAATGGCTAGTGGTTCATTTGTAGGTAACGACTTCATTATCAACAAGAGGACACATATCCATGTCATAAGGTGTCAGCTCCCTTGATCCTGAACTTTTCCTTATTACATAATGCATTGGTTTGGTATCTTACATGTTGCAGCTGCCTAAGGGATCTAAACTTTCATTGTATTTTCAATGTCTCGTGTTTGGAGAAGTTTTCAAGGGTTAGAATCTGCTTCACTAACTTTACCCAGCTCCAAATGCTTTTCTGGATCCTCAAATTTAGGGTGGTCAAACAGAAGTTCACAACCATTTGGAAGGAGTTTCTCCAGCTGATGCCTCTTCGGAGTCGGTTCCATTATGCAGACATGAAACTTTGTTATGTACATTTGTGTTTAAGGACAAGCACTCTTCTAACTAAGGAAGTGATGTTATGGTCTCTGGTCAATCAAACATGCTAAAGTAGTTCCTTTTTCTAAGGTGAATAAAAGAATGAATCCAGTGCAAACTATTATGCCTAGTTAATAATTTCGTGCGTTTGGACTTTGGAGGTTACTGCCACCTGTTAGTATAGCAGTTTCTTATGTTGGCATATGTTTCAGGAAGAATATTAACTAGTTTGTAGTATAATAAAGGGCACCAAATCTATACATGTTACAAACCGGAAAATTCGTAACTTAGAGAATATAGAAGAAATGGATTAAAATGCACAAATATGGAAAATAGTGTATTAAAATGGTGTATAATTTATTTCTGAAAATAAAAGGTAAATGCAAGAGGATGAATATCCTAATGCCCACAGAGCAAAGCTCCTACAGAGGCTAGAAGCCAACTGTCCATAACAAACTATTATCTTCCATAATGAACTCACACTCCCCTTACCTCACTATATGTACTACTAAGAGGCATAACAAACTTGCCACTAAGCACTATCTCGCTCACTAATTATTCATAGAACTTCACTATAATCTTTATTACATAATTGCCCCTGTTTCATATATCTCTTATATTCCGGTACCTATCACATGTTCAGTCCTTTTACTACTGGAGATTGAGGAGCTCACTCTAAGGAGCCCAAACTTGGTTAACAATATAGGATTATTGAACATATTGATATTGATTATTGACTCTAAGGAGTAGCATATTAAACATATTGATTATTGACAAGTTAAAACTATCTATATTATCGTATCGTCCCATGTAAGCAGCTCGGTTAGTGAGCTAAGGAATACTGAAAGAGTTCTAACCAAGAGGTCTTGAATTTGAAATCTGAAAAACTAACATCAGTTACATAACCACTACTTTAATTACAACTAACATTTTCTATAAAAAATATTAATATCATTAATTAGTGCTTCTGCACTAGTGGTTAGTGCAAAGTGATCAGAGCATAAATTGGAACATTGTCACATACCATGAAAATGGTGCAGAGTATGAAGCTTGGATCCTCTAGATAATTCCCACATATATACCACACCATCACTTGTACTGACGATTCCATAACCACCTGAGACACCAACAGTGGTTGTCCTACATTGATTTGATACGGTTGAAAATGTCAATGAATGATAAATATGCAGTGTAGAATAAGCAATAGCACAACAACTTTTAAATACTGTAAAAAATGATATATCATCAGTAGTTCTTTTGCTATAGTTATATAACTCAAACAATGTCAACTGATGGTTAATAAATTTTCTCCTAAGATCCTCTTAATCATGATGAAGGGAAGCCTTGGCAGAACAGTTTCAGTATTGTTATCTCATATAACTGAGGTTACAGGTTCAAATTGTGAAATCTAACTCTTGCAAATTCAAGGTATAACTGCATAGTAGACACTTCCCAAGACTCCACTGTGCCTGGAGCTTTAGCGTACCAGGCTTCCCTTTTTTTAACCCTCATAATTATAATTTTCAGTCAATTTCTTCAGCTGCTGACCTCATAAATGAAAGCCAGATTGTGGCTCATCTTGGAGTAGATAAATGCTGCTGTTTGCAACAATTGCAGTGTTGCAAGTTGATTGAAATTGTTTTTGTGTTGTCTGGTAACTCAAAACATAGGATTTTAATCGAGTGTGTATGTTTCTGTCAACTATGCCGATTGACTCTTTTGGTAACTCAAAACTTAGTATTTTAATTGAGTGTGTATGATTATTAATTAAATTTAAATATATAGTTTGCACCCCTTGCCTAGGATGTTGGATCCGCTAGTGCTTCAGGAACAACTCAGTCTGACACCACTTACAGCACCTAGCGTTTCAATTGGATTTGAAACAAATTTCTTTTTACACGCCCACTGATCGTGAGCTCTGGTACCAACTTGAGACTAAATGTTTGGTGCTAAAACAATTTAAAAGATTAGCTCTCAACTTGATATTATTTATAATGAAAACTTTACAAAAAGAATCCCTTAATTAAGGAAATGAATATGGGCTAAATCAATCCTTATAAAAACACAATTTTACACAAGGAATAACACATCTCAATAATAAAGACTTAAATCAGTGTATATCTCAAAATCAAGAATGCATATGATTATGACGAAGTTCCAATGCCTTTTGCGAGACTTAAAAAAGCACAAATTTAAATTCCAAGAATAAGATCTATACCAATCATATTGAACATGGAAACTGTTATTATTTTCCAAATTATCTATTTTATTTATTATGCTTAATATATAAACCAATTCAAAGCTTGAAATGTTGAAGAGCAGAGATGTCATCAAGTCCTTTTGCATTGAAGTAGGCTAAATAATCATGAAATGTTGTTTCTCTATATCTTGGAGGGTTATCTTCTGTTATAAAATTGTTAGATAACGCTTCAAAGTTGAATGGATCCAGGCTGGAATCGTGTACGAATCACTTTCCTTATAGTATTTCAAGCACTCTCGATTTGTCTTAGAGTTTCGATGCATGAATACCCAGGATAATTCAGCCTTCTCGAGTTTGCACAAGACCGATGAAAACTCGAATGTAGCGAAGAGTGTTGGAATTGTGTTTTAGTGAATTTGTGATTTTGTTCATAATTTCTGAATTTGAAATGAATTATTTATAGGCTACATTGGTATTGTTTCACAAGGTAGCGACCCTTGATGAAACAATTCATTTTACCAAAAGTTATAATGTTTGGCCAATAGCAACATACCCAAAAGTTGCATGTTTTCATTCTGCAACAATTCATGAAGTGTTGCAACTTTCAAATTCAAAACTCAAAACACTAGCATTTACCCACTTTAACTTTCTTGTCATTTTGGAACATACTATTTGTAATTAATGCTCATAAATTACAACAATCCCCCACCTGTTCTAATAATGACAAAACAATCCCAGAAAAGAGAGAAAAGAATGTTAATATAGTTAAGTATCTTTCGATTTGAACTAAACCTTAGAAAGGATAATGCAAAGTTTAGATTCACCTATATGAGTGTTGAGGTGTGGTCGCCTCTATGAAAGCTAACTAGCTATAATTTAGCAGATCTATTTACTAAGCTACTGGCCAGAGACTTGGTAAAGACTACCTCAAGAGGAATGAGGTTGAAACTCCTTACATTCCGATTAAACTTTGCATTATCCTTTCTAAGGTTTAGTTCAAATCGAAAGATACTTAACTATATTAACATTCTTTTCTCTCTTTTCTGGGATTGTTTTGTCATTATTAGAACAGGTGGGGGATTGTTGTAATTTATGAGCATTAATTACAAATAGTATGTTCCAAAATGACAAGAAAGTGAAAGTGGGTAAATGCTAGTGTTTTGAGTTTTGAATTTGAAAGTTGCAACACTTCATGAATTGTTGCAGAATGAAAACATGCAACTTTTGAGTATGTTGCTATTGGCCAAACATTATAACTTTTGGTAAAATGAATTGTTTCATCAAGGGTCGCTACCTTGTGAAACAATACCAATGTAGCCTATAAATAATTCATTTCAAATTCAGAAATTATGAACAAAATCACAAATTCACTAAAACACAATTCCAACACTCTTCGCTACATTCGAGTTTTCATCGGTCTTGTGCAAACTCGAGAAGGCTGAATTATCCTGGGTATTCATGCATCGAAACTCTAAGACAAATCGAGAGTGCTTGAAATACTATAAGGAAAGTGATTCGTACACGATTCCAGCCTAGATCCATTCAACTTTGAAGCATTATCTAACAATTTTATAACATCTTCTGATAATAATTCTTTTATAGGTACATAGAGCTTTTCCTGTGCTCTAAGACTTGCCCTGAAAAAACACGCAACAGATATTCTTGGACCAATGCTATTTGCTAGTACTCTATGTTCTGCACTCTTGAATCTGTCATTTGTTATAAGCTGCAGTTCGTTAAAAAGTTATAATTAGCTGCATTCATGTTTTATTTTAAACAGGAAAAATAAATAAGAGGCGCACAAGAACACAATGATTCCAGTCAAAAAAAAAAAATAACACAAATGATTGATCACGAAGTTCGATCAATTATGCTTCAATCTCGGACAACAAAGTGCCTACAATAGGTTTTCAATTGTGCAATCTAGGTATATTTGCCCTGAACCATAGCTTGGAGGACTTTGCTCCCCGCCGCTTCCAACCTCCTAGTCAAAACCCAACATACAAATAGGCCAAGCCCAAAGTGCAAATGCACTTGCTTCGATCTGCTATGCTCGTTGTACTTTCAGCTCTACTCTCTATGCTTGAGCGGTTATCCACTTATAGTTGAATATGAGTCATACTCGACAATAACCATGGTAGGGAATATTAGTTTGTTTGTAGAAAATAAACATCCATGATTACTATTATAGGAATTTATTTTAGTATAACATTATGTTGTTTCATTCACATCACAGAGATAATGGTAGTAAAAAAAAATCAAATGCTATTGCCGGAAATATACATAAGCAAAATAGTAATAGGGAACTTGCCTGCAAAAGTTCACCAAAATTAACAACAAGAGCACCAGGTATTGATGGTACATCAATCCACTTGTCTTTGTGAAGAATTTGAAGGCCACCAATATTATCTTGAAGAAGCACTGTGAGAAAACTACTATCAGAGTGTTGTGTGGTTCCCATAGTTAATTCTGGTTCGGGACAAGCAGGATAATAATGGCCAAGTAACATCATCCCCTTACAACAATCCATATCTTTTAAATGGTTTGGATTCAATCCAAGAGCTTCTGATATTAATTCAAAGAGCTTAATTCTTAGTTTCATTACATGTGCTCCATATTCTAGAATTATATCCCTACAAGAAGATGAAATCACCAAGCAATTAAGTTCTGTATGGTAGAAATATTAATTAAGTATTTCTTTTATTAACTGATATTAGACTATTACAAAATAATCAAATATTATGATTGTTAAACTGATTTCTTTTCGTTGCAGTTCAGTCTGCAGCTGGAGACACAATTTATAACCAATTTTTCTAATTGATACAAATATAATTTGATGCAGTTTATACAAACAAAAACTCACCTGCATACTAAGGGCAAATCTTCTGGTTTGGGAGCATCAACAGCAAGTTGACATCCAAAAGTATCCCTCCAATAAAGTGCCGGTGAACTATACAAATCAAAATTACTATTATAAATGGAAAATGCTATTTAGTAAGAATTTTTTGATGCAAGAAAGAGAAGAATATTTAATTGGTCAAATTATAACCATTCTCTCCCCCATGTATGGTTAGGCAATTTTTGATTGGTCAAATTCCTTAATTGTGTGGATTCTTCTCTTTCTTATGTGATTCTTTCTTACTAAATAGCATTACTCATTATAAATAAAAGGCTTTGTTTGATCTCTAGTATACATCTCTTTTTTAACTTCAGAATCTTGTTCATGGAATCTAATTACAGCAGCTTTCATATCTTCAAGAAGATTCAAAGGAATAGCATGATTAACCACTTGAAAGAAACCCCATGTCTCAGAAGCTTCTCTTACTTTGCTTATAATTTCTTGCCTTGTATTTGGATCTTTACCAATATTTGTAAAATCTATAACAGGAATAGTGTATTGTGTGTCGGTTGACTTTGTGACATTTGAAAACTTATGAGGTGGATTATGAAATAAGGTTGGGATTTTGAGAATACCTTTATCAACAAGGCCTTTAACACCAGCTTTTGTTTCATCAAAAGCTTTGAGTTCATGTAGCCTATTATCAGAATTGAATTTGAAGTTGGATTCAATTTCATCTGTTGTAGTAGTAGTAGATCCCATGTTTGTTTCTTGTGTTTTCGTGGTGATGTTTTGTTTATATTATACAACTATATATGTCAATGTCCCATTTATAACCACTACTTGCTACCTCAATAATTGGTTGTATCGCAATGGCTAACCATGATCTTGCTACCTCAATAATTTTTGAACTTCAAAATAATTTTTGGACTCAAATGGTAGCTATTAAGGACGTTATTGGAGTAGCTGGAGTTCGAATCTCAAATCTACATTTCTCCACATTTAAATGTGTGAGTAGACTAAATTTTTTTTAGAGGGTTTTTTTTTGTAATTTAGTGTCGATCATTAAAATATCATCAAATGATTAACAATATTTTTTTGAGGGTTTCCTTGTAATATAGTGTTGATCATTAACATTAACAATATTTAATTAACTGTTATTCTCTATGGATCTCAATAACATATCAAATGATTTTCAATTTTTCTAATTTTTTTTTATGGATGATCTATATGATATGAACTTTCATTCAACCAAAGAATTTTGTAAAAATTTACATTCGTTGTAGTAATATTAATTACTTGTTCACGGTGGACCACTTGTGAAAACGGCCCACCGTAGCATTGACCAATAAATAATTGTTCTATATTTGTTATTATATGTACTAGATTTCTTTTTAGTTTAGATCCTTGGTATTGCCCGGGTTAGACATTAAATAAATTTGTGTGCACGAACATGCTTAAAATTTAAAAGTTTAAAGATAATTAAAACAATTTTAAAAAATTTAAAAAATAGCAACAACTAAAACTGCATGCTTAAAATTTTTGTAGAGACCAAATATTTCACTTTTTTATAGGGACAAAAAATATATTCAACCCTTTTAAGAACCCATATGATTTCATCCAATTAGACCAAATCTTTGTATGTGACTCTTGAAAGACTTTTGTTGCCGCATACTACTCTCACTAATTTTGAAAGCTTTGCTTTTAATAATATTTGGAAAAGCGCGGTTCCATCGAAGGTGAGTGCACTTGGTTGGCAATTGTTTTTGGATCGAATTCCGACGAAATCCAATCTTTGTCGTAGAGGAGTTATTCATGATGGGGAGGCTACATGCTTGATGTGTGGGATTGAAATGGAAACCGCTCGCCATTTATTTTTGCATTGTCCTTTTGCGGCTAATGTTTGGTATGCGGTTAATAGATGGTTAGGTGTGATGGTGATTCTTCCACAAGGGGTCTTGGAGTCTTATGGTCAATTGGTTGGGTGTGGTGGGAATAGGAGAATACGGAAGGGATTCTCGATTGTTTGGTTGGCCTATGTGTGGGTAATTTGGAAGACAAGAAATGATTGGATTTTCAACAATATCCATGGTACGGTGGAGGGAGCTTTGGAGACAATTCAATGACTATCATGGCATTGGTTTTTGAACAAGTTGGCGAAAAGCTCATGTCTCTTATATGAGTGGACGTGGAATCCGGGCGATTGTATATTGCGGTGAGAAGTTGGTGATAAGGCTCTTGGGTATGGTGATGTGGGTATTTGATGTGTACCCTTATTTTCTTTGTGTCGTGGTAGTCACTGTGTTTGGATTGTAGTCTTGGGTCTGTTAGTGCTCTAGTATTGGGTGGTAATATGCTCCCTTTCTTTTTGTTGTTGGCGTGTGTATGTATTATTTATCCCTGCTTTGTACTGTTTCAGGGCTTTGCCCTTGGGTCTTTAAGTACTTCTTGTACTTATTTCGGCCATTAATAAAATTTATTAGCAGTTCAAAAAAATTAGATTGTACATAGTAAGTGTTAAAAGAGAATATTAGAAAGAGTGTTAATCTTTTGCACCTGTTACATCTGATATCAATGTTTTAAATCGATTCTTTTGTATATTCGTAGTTACTTTTTCATAATGTGCATTTTTAACCGATTCTTTTGTGTATTCATAGTTACTTTTTCATATTATATATTGGTTTACATCGAAAAATAGATTCCGACCTAGTTAGAAAATAGATTCTCAATTACTTTTGCACAATAGCCATATAATGTTTATAATTTAAGGGACTAAAATAAAAAAACTTAATAAAATATAGGATAAAATGTAATTTTTTTGTCTCTGCGATGTTAGCGAATTTGTGTTTTAGTCCATACAAAAAATTCCTTTCAATTTTCCTTGTAATTTCAAATTACTTTGTTGTTAGATATGATCATATCACACAAAAACGCATGCATGGTCATAATATGTTGACTAAACCACTCTCATGTGTTCAGAAGGCATTAATGGAATTGGGTTGAGCATATATGTGTTCCACAACCAAAATGTAATAGAAGATGTCATGTGTACAAACCGACGAAATCCTAATAACCAAAATGTATTTGTACACATGACTACTTCAAGCAGGGTATATATAAAGAGGATTTCATATTCACGACGCAACATATGTTATTAGGATTATACTAATCTTTTAAATTCAGTGGTAATTAGTAATAACTTACCGGTTTTCAAGTTCATTGATTAGAAAGGTTGGTATAGTGGAAATAAGACTAGTTTTTGGACAAATTGTTGCGTCGTGAATTCTCCTTTTTTTGAGAGTTTTCATCGCTTATTTTAAATTTCGGAACAAAAATTAAGCAAGGTTAGTGATATGGGAGAGTGGGAGGGTAATAGCTGGAGTTGGTTGTTTATTTGGCGTCAAGAGACTTTTTGCTTGGGAAGCAACATTGCCGAAAGATTTAAAGGTGTTGTGTGGGTTTGGAGCTTAAAAGATAGTGGTGTGTTCTCGGTTAAATCGGCTTATTTGCATTTAACTCTAATTATGTTACATGAGGCAGGTAAACGACAAGAGTAAAAAGGAACGGAGGGAATATATTTGTGATCGTATCAAAATTATATTCATTAGGGACAAAAAACAAAATAGAAAATTTTGAGAAAACGAAAACATCTCATTCGGATAGGATAATGATAATAATTATCTCTACATAGTACATACAGAGTAACCGAGCAATTTATGATCATAGGTTTCTCTCAACATGCAAGTGTCTATTCTACGTCTTATTGGTAAAATAAAATTGCATCATGGAACAATAATAGTTCTTGCGAGCAACTTTTGTCAAGACTTGAATCTAAAATCTTTAACTTTTAAACTCGCCACTTGAATTATCTAAAACATAATACTCCTAAAGGGTGCGTTTGATCTGTTAAAAAATAAGGGACAGAACGGGACAAAAATAATTGTTCAGTGTTTGATGCAAAAATACACACATGTACAGGACAAAATACATGTTGATGGACAGGACAAGTAGCCGCTTTTTAGAAATTCTTCCTTACAAGACCAATGTTCTAATTGCATAGGTGATGAAAGATTTTCCATATTGAAAATACTTGAATGTGGATCAATTAGGTCCTAATACTTGAATGTGGATCAATTAAATCAATTTCCATATTGAAAAACATTACATGGGTGTGTTCTCAAAAAAATAAATTACAGGGGGTAAAACAAAACTCGCCTACTTTGCAGGGAGTAAACACCTATTAACCCTTTTATTAATCAACAAAGAGGAAATACAAATAGGCATAGACTTCAAAGTATAGCGACTAGACCATGAAATTAACACCCTAGCAAGAGAATGAGCAATCATATTCGTTTGCCGTTTAATAAACTCAACCATAAAGTTTTAACCAATAGATAATAAATTATTAATATGGGAAACAAGTAAACTAAACTCGAAAATGCCTCCATGAAAATATTGAATTGCATCCACAACACTCTTGCAATCCGTTTCAAAATTCACATTTGAAAGGTGATGTTGCTCCATTGCTTTCATGGCTTCAAATAATGCGATAGTCTCACCTTCAATAATGGAATAATTGCCATAGCTATTACAAACCTCCTCATATGATCCGGTAAACACCAACCGGTACTTATTTTGTTCAATTCCTTATGAAAACCGGCATCATTATTACACTTGTACCAACCTTATTGTGGCTTCTCCAATCTATGAAACTGTTGCTGTTGCTGTTGTTTTGTATGTGAAGAACCATGTTGCACTTCTTTTTTTTTTGTGAATCGGCAAAATTTATTAAGACTTCCATCAACACAAGAAGTGAAGAGGAGCTAGGAAAAAGCAAACATACACAGGGAATAAAATTATATCACACCATTCTTGCCATAGAAACCGCACCTTCAGTCCCAAGTTCCTTCCCGACTCCTGCGCATTGTGCCATACTTTATTATTCCGGTTTCGCTACAAGACCCAAGCTAACATTGCGAACATACCTGCCTAGAATCGGCTGAATTTAAATAATTAAAAAGAATACAAAGTATTGGTGCTTAGCTTAGGCCCTTTTATATTAAAAAAAAAATACAATATATTTGACATTTTTATTAAAAAAAAATAAAGAACACAAAGTTTTGGTATCTCCCCCAATATGTTGTTTTTTCTTTATTTTGGTTTAAAAATCATTTTCATTTCTGTATGTTCGCGAATTTTTTATTTCAATTCCTGTATTTTTTTGTTACAAATAAGTTCCTAAATATATAAAATTTGTTGGTTTTAGTCCTATCGTCTGTTACCGTTACAAAAAACGCTGATTTCTCAAGCGTTTCCACACATGGCCACTATGATATGTCAAGTTAATCTGGTCCGGTCATAAATGAATGACCAAAATCAAACCTTGATGAAAATTCAAACAAAATTATGGTTTAAGCATACATTTTCTTTCTATCATAAGTGTGATTTTGGTCATCCATTTATAACCGGATCAACTTACTTAACACATCATAGTGGCTACGTGTGCAAACGTTTGAGAAGTCTGTGTTTTTTATAACGATAGCAGACGACATGAACTAAAATCAACAAATATTTACATTCAAGAACTTATTTACAACAAAAAAAGATACGGGAACTAAATCAAAAAATTGACAAACATACATAGATGAAAATAATATTTAAGCTTTTTCTTTTTAATATATTTTGGTGTTGCAAGTTGCAATAATTTGATCTGTACCTCATTTGCTTAAAATAAAAAAGTATTTGATATTTTAGCAGAATAGACCACTATTGATAAAAATCAAAAAGCAAAAACCTTTTGAATTTATCTTAAGCCACCACCAAGTATAATTTTTTTATAGGTTTACGATGGTTGTAGGATAGCCTACGTTAAAACTTATCAAATTCAATTCTTAAATTGAAACGCTTTCACCAAACTTCGAATAGCCAGCCATAACAAAAGTTCTCTAATAAAATAGGACTCTGTTTTATGCTTTGTTGATTCTTTTTGTTCGGATTAATTGTATTTGCTGTGATTTATAAATAAAATGTTTGAAGATTAATTTATTCTTTTTTTTTATACAGGGAACTCTATGTTCTTTGAAATGTTTGAAGATTAATTTATTCCTTTTTATACCTGCAATTGGCTTTGATTTTTTAGCTTGCAATTGGCTTCATAAAACTTCATATGAATCGTATTTGTCAATTTTAATTTAAAATTTATCGACCCAATTTTTTAGTGAAATCAAATGAGTGTGTGTGTGTTTTGCCTTTTGAGTGAGAGTGTGCTGATTACAATTAGTGATTAATCTTTTCTCCTTCTAGTTGGAACTTCTATCAATTATATTTACACGGCAGCTATAATTGGAACTTCTAACAATAGCAATTCCTCTTCTTACGATGATTGGTGAGTGTACAATGCTCTTTCCTTAAACTTGTACACTCACATTAAGGAAATAGAATTGTTCTCTTAAGGAAAGTGTGAGTGTACAATGCTCTCATAAGACAACAATTCTATTTGATTAGAAAGTGTGAATGTCCAAGGTTATTTAAGGAAATACCTCTATTCTTAAAAGGGAAAAGCATTTTAGTAAGAAAATTTTAGAAGAACAGTTATAAGAATAAATTTTCACCATTGTTTACATTAATCATCACCCATGATTTCCATAAAAGAAAAAGATTAAATGACATTATCTTTTAAGATTTTGCCATATATTGATTATTGCATTTCTTGTGTTAAAAATTCTTACTAAATAACAATGTTCTTCTTAAAATGGACCATTAGAAAAATTTAGTTTTAGACCCGTCACTGCAATTTTAAATGACCACATAAATACATTTTAATTGAGTTGGATAAAAGAGGGTATCAGTGAAAATATTAAATGATTAATTTATTATAATATTTATTTTTAAAACTAACTATATTTGTCTCTAAATATAAAAATATTTGAGATTTTTCTTTGTCTATTTTATCAGGACTTTTTCAAATTTTTCTAAGTGCATTAATTATTTCTTTACCAAAGTTACCCCTAATTATAATGCATTTTTTTTCACACTTTGTAATAAATACTCTAAAGAAAATTTTAATTCAGTATCTCTCTTAAGTTGTAAAATTGTAAAAATAATAAGAATTGTCAATAAATTTGATATCACGATCTACTTTCTTAATATCCATAATTTTCTCAAAAAAATCTTATATTTAGGGATCAAGGTAATAACATATTACAAAAATTTAATTAAAATGGCTGTAAGATGTAGTTTTGCCTATTTTTCAATCTACTGTTGACCTTGAAATAAATCTGTGTATAACTATTTGCAGCATTTTTGTTGGGGATGGAAAAAGTTAAAACTGTAAATTAAAACCATTTGTACGTCGTGGTTGAGAGCAGAACAAAAGGAAGAATGAACAGCGTCCATGGAAAACCGGGAAAAAGGAGGGTGTGGGTGTTCCTTTATGTTCAATATAAGAAATTTAATTTTGATTATTTATTTTAATCAATTAAAATCATTAATATTCAAAGTTGTTATCGTTAGAAATAATATAAAACTATTGATGTGGCTCTATTCTAATAGTTTAAGTTTTTGGAATAATCGGTTATTTGACATGGTATCAGAGTCTTTATGACTAAGTGGTTTAGAGTTCGACCATTGCTCCCCTCACTTTCGAATTAAAATGTGAAATTTAAGCATATGACAGGTAGACCTATATGCATTATCCACTCTTCAAGCCAAAGTGGGCTCTTGTGCGAGGGAGCGTGTTAGAAATAATATAAAAATATTGATGTGGCTCTATCCTAACAGCTTAAGCTTTTGGGATAATCGGTTATTTGATAGTTATCTCTCCCAATAAGATATGTTATATATATATATATATATATATAGGATATATAATATGAGAATCGTAAAGATATATGAGAATATGAGAATTAATATTAGCCATTGAATTCAAATGAAAGACTAGGATTAAAACATATCATTTAAGTGAGTCGTGTGTATTTAGAAATTTAATCACGTGTGGGAGTGCCTTGAAAACGCGAAACATATCATATAAGTTTCTATTGAGTTCGCGGGAAGCGAACAGAACAACAGAAGTTTCTGGTGAGTTCACGGGATGCGAACTGAGTTCGCGGGATGCGAAATTTACCGAGCCTATTTATAAGGAATGCATTTTCCAGATGCAAGAGAGTGTTTTTAGGGTTTATGGAGCCGACACAAAGACTAGGGTTAATAGAAAAAGTTCTTGGGAAGACTCTAGGGTTGGGGAAACATTATATCACCTTGTAAACACATATTGATTGAATCTCTTGGTCACGGGGAGAGATTCGAGACTTGGGTAGAATTAGGAAAACACTAATTCTTGTAACTCTATTGGAACAAATTGACTATGTTCTTTACCGCTTTCATTGTTATTATTGTTCGTGATTATCATCGCTATTCTTGCTTGTTTTGGTTGCTTGGTTTATTTGCTCCACACATCAAGGTTATTGGTGTGAGTTTAATCGAATTCACAATAATTGGCGTCCACCGTGGGGCAAGGGGATCAAACGAATTGAGTACCATGGGCTCTAAGCGGGAGATTGAGAAACTCACCGGGAGTAACGACCTTGGGTTGTGGAATGTGAAGATGAGGGCGATATTAATCCGACAAAAGTGTGTTAAGGCATTAAATGGCGGTGATAGTTCATCTGTTCGGGTTGTCGTCAATGAGGAGGAAGGCTATGAGAGTGCGGGAGCACTCATAGTCACAAGCTAGGAACCATACATGGTTGTTCAGCCTAGAAAGACGGTGATAAGAATACTCAACATCAGCCTGGAGAGACGGTGGTAAGAATACTCAACATCAGTCTGGAGAGGCGGTTGTAAGAATACTCAACATCACATGGAGAGGCGGTGGTAAGAATACTCAACATCAGCCTGGAGAGCCGATGGTAATAATACTCAGGCTACTATTGAAATAACAATGTTATTATGGGGATGTGAAGATGCTAGTGGAAGTTGGGAATCGGTGGAGTCTTGAGTCGTGGACTTTGATACTCCTATCACATGTGTTCAAAGAGTTGATACTTTTGAACTCTAGAGCTAGTTGAAGGTGGAGTCATTCATCTTGGAGACGGGAAATCTTGTAAGGTTCAAGGTATGGTGAGGTTCTTTTACATTATGTGAGATATATTTCTAACCTTAATGTGGTTATGCATGTTGTTACTAGTGGTGATTCTCATATGGTTAAGGTATGAAGCTTCTGGTGGAGTTTGTTAGTGACACAAGTTTTGGTTGGATTAGTGAAACAAAGTTTAACTATGTGGTAGAACTAAACAAGAAGTGTTGGAAACTAACAATGGCTTGAAGTGTGTTTCGGAGTAGTTGAATAGTTTTGCATTACAAGGTGGAAGACATAGTGGATATACCGGTTTGAGGCTTTGGTGGAGGATTCTCGGTTTGAGGTGGAGTTTGTTACTAGTGGGACCAGAGGAAGACAAACAATCAACAATAGTTCTTGGCTATCAAATAAGAGATAGGGAAGAGAGTAATAATGTTGCACCAAAGTGGTATGGCTATGGAGACCATGTTTCAATTATAATTTATCCTTCAAAAATTAATTTTAATGTCTAATGATCATTAATACATGAATACATATGACACTTCATTTGGTAGCTCTAGCCTTGCAGCTTTTGCTATTATTTTCGGGAAATTCTTGAGTTGTTTTGCTTATAATATATTTGTATAGTCAATGCCCTTTTTCTAAAATTATGGGAATTATGTTAGCCATTGAATGTGCATTTGATAGAAAATGACTCAAAGCTTGCTACATACCTTAGCTTTTAAAAATTATTGTATTGTTCTTGGCAGTTACAAACAAGGTGGTTGTATGGTGAAGATTAGGGATATGCATGTCATAGTCTCTCATGTGTATGGAGGCAATTTTTTATGTAACTGGAAAACTTGCTAGTTGAGGTTTATCTACTAAAGAGTTTATTTGGTGGAATTCAGCTCCTCCTAGTATAAGAGCCGACATTGGTAGCAATAGGGATGACATTCCTTATTATTATAGGTTTTGCTAGTTACTCTTTAAGGGTTTGGTTTAATCCCCTCCTTTTTCGTATCTCACATTTCTCTTTAATATATTGTGGTTTAATTTATATATATAAAAAATCATTAATACATGAATAAAGAAAGAAACCGCCTACTAGCCACTAGGAAGTAGAAAATTAGTTTAGTGAAGGTACTCTTCAATATATGATTTTTTTTTTTTTTGAAGCATTCAATATATGATTTTTTTTTTTGACAAATTCAATATATGATGTTATATCTTTATTTTACTAAAAAATTATACGATTTTACAAATTTTAGGTTGAGAAAGAAGACAACTCTAGCAACATAAGTGGTCTCTCAAGCGGATCTCCAAAGATGAAAATGCAAAGTATACTGCAAAAGAGAAGGAGATTGTTAAGATTAGATTTAGATATTACAAATTGTTAGATCGTTTTAGTGACAAAAATATGTTATTGCATATGGTATGTAACATGGTGAAGTCTCAATGTTATTGACAGACTAGAATACTTAGATCGTTTTAGTGACAAAAATATGTTATTGCATATGGTATGTAACATGGTGAAGTCTCAATGTTATTGACAGACTAGAATACAGTTGCATCCAAATAACTTACTTTTGCTTGAGTTTGTCAAAAAAAAAAAACTTACTTTTGCTTGACTTTTCTATATTTCATTGTTATGGGTTTGAATTGACTTATTTTTAGCTTATGCAAACAACTTATACAATTTTTATATATTATTATAAGTTTGTCAAAGTAATTTATGATAAAATAACTTATAAAAATATAATTTTCACTGGTGTGAATTTATAAAATAGCATAAAACCTAATTTATATTCCATAAGTTGTTTGCATAAATTTAAAAATAAGTTAGATTTAGAACAATCTAAAAATATGTATCAACTTTAGAATATTTATTCTACTCTATACTATAATAAATGGCAAATGTTAAACTGTACAAAAAAAAAAGCAAATGCTAAACAATACACCCGTTGTACTAATTTTAAGGTTTAAGCTATAATTTTTTCAATGTAAAATTTACTACTTTTAGTTTTCTTAACTAGTGCACCAGACCCATAATAAAAATATGCATCGATTTCAACAAAAGGCAATAAATATTTGATATTATAGTTAGTTGCTCAATTGAAATTGTTACCCTGGAATTTGGTTGACAATGGTATAAAACACTAATAGGAATTGAGATGCATAAATTTTTAAACCACTATAAGTGCATTAGCTATAACCACGACAATTTCTATACAAGCTTCTATATAACCGCAACAATTTCGATACAGGCTTGAAAGCTAAATTGATGAAAAAATAACAGTATCATGGTCTACTCTTTTGAGTCCGGTTCATGAAGATGTAGATAAAGCAACAGTTTTCCTGTATCACTGGCGACTCCCACGGCACTTCTCGAATTTGAATTCAAATCATCCGTAGCAAGACTTGTGACAGTGCCATCTAAAATCAAACAATTATTTTCAAGTTTATAGATATCTCACAAACACATAACAAATAAGGGAATCAGTCAACTTTATGCTTATACATTATTGAAACCATATGCCATTCAAAAATAAAAATAAAAATAAAAAACTATTGAAACCATATGTTGAAAATATAAACCTCAAAATGGCACACCATAATACATAAACAATTATTTAAATTATTGGCAACAACCATTAGGAATGACAGAATAAGCAGTGGAGAAATATAAATGTAACTTATATTCCTAGTATTGTTAAATTGATATTCCTTCAATGGCTAGTGGTTCATTTGTAGGTAACGACTTCATTATCAACAAGAGGACACATATCCATGTCATAAGGTGTCAGCTCCCTTGATCCTGAACTTTTCCTTATTACATAATGCATTGGTTTGGTATCTTACATGTTGCAGCTGCCTAAGGGATCTAAACTTTCATTGTATTTTCAATGTCTCGTGTTTGGAGAAGTTTTCAAGGGTTAGAATCTGCTTCACTAACTTTACCCAGCTCCAAATGCTTTTCTGGATCCTCAAATTTAGGGTGGTCAAACAGAAGTTCACAACCATTTGGAAGGAGTTTCTCCAGCTGATGCCTCTTCGGAGTCGGTTCCATTATGCAGACATGAAACTTTGTTATGTACATTTGTGTTTAAGGACAAGCACTCTTCTAACTAAGGAAGTGATGTTATGGTCTCTGGTCAATCAAACATGCTAAAGTAGTTCCTTTTTCTAAGGTGAATAAAAGAATGAATCCAGTGCAAACTATTATGCCTAGTTAATAATTTCGTGCGTTTGGACTTTGGAGGTTACTGCCACCTGTTAGTATAGCAGTTTCTTATGTTGGCATATGTTTCAGGAAGAATATTAACTAGTTTGTAGTATAATAAAGGGCACCAAATCTATACATGTTACAAACCGGAAAATTCGTAACTTAGAGAATATAGAAGAAATGGATTAAAATGCACAAATATGGAAAATAGTGTATTAAAATGGTGTATAATTTATTTCTGAAAATAAAAGGTAAATGCAAGAGGATGAATATCCTAATGCCCACAGAGCAAAGCTCCTACAGAGGCTAGAAGCCAACTGTCCATAACAAACTATTATCTTCCATAATGAACTCACACTCCCCTTACCTCACTATATGTACTACTAAGAGGCATAACAAACTTGCCACTAAGCACTATCTCGCTCACTAATTATTCATAGAACTTCACTATAATCTTTATTACATAATTGCCCCTGTTTCATATATCTCTTATATTCCGGTACCTATCACATGTTCAGTCCTTTTACTACTGGAGATTGAGGAGCTCACTCTAAGGAGCCCAAACTTGGTTAACAATATAGGATTATTGAACATATTGATATTGATTATTGACTCTAAGGAGTAGCATATTAAACATATTGATTATTGACAAGTTAAAACTATCTATATTATCGTATCGTCCCATGTAAGCAGCTCGGTTAGTGAGCTAAGGAATACTGAAAGAGTTCTAACCAAGAGGTCTTGAATTTGAAATCTGAAAAACTAACATCAGTTACATAACCACTACTTTAATTACAACTAACATTTTCTATAAAAAATATTAATATCATTAATTAGTGCTTCTGCACTAGTGGTTAGTGCAAAGTGATCAGAGCATAAATTGGAACATTGTCACATACCATGAAAATGGTGCAGAGTATGAAGCTTGGATCCTCTAGATAATTCCCACATATATACCACACCATCACTTGTACTGACGATTCCATAACCACCTGAGACACCAACAGTGGTTGTCCTACATTGATTTGATACGGTTGAAAATGTCAATGAATGATAAATATGCAGTGTAGAATAAGCAATAGCACAACAACTTTTAAATACTGTAAAAAATGATATATCATCAGTAGTTCTTTTGCTATAGTTATATAACTCAAACAATGTCAACTGATGGTTAATAAATTTTCTCCTAAGATCCTCTTAATCATGATGAAGGGAAGCCTTGGCAGAACAGTTTCAGTATTGTTATCTCATATAACTGAGGTTACAGGTTCAAATTGTGAAATCTAACTCTTGCAAATTCAAGGTATAACTGCATAGTAGACACTTCCCAAGACTCCACTGTGCCTGGAGCTTTAGCGTACCAGGCTTCCCTTTTTTTAACCCTCATAATTATAATTTTCAGTCAATTTCTTCAGCTGCTGACCTCATAAATGAATGATAGACTATTAATTGAGGCAAAGAGATCACGAGACTTCAAAACTGATCTAAAATCCAGTTCAAGCAGCTTTAGATTCACTTTACATCTTAATATTGAAAATAATATATTCTGAAAAATAGATGGGGAAAATTACTTCCCTTTACTTCATAGGCAGTTAAAAAATAAGATGATGACAGAATCAAACAAAATATGACAGAGTATATTTAACTCAGGAAACATCATATGGCACCTAGGATCCAAGGGACTTCCAAAAACTATGCTATTTTTCACCAAAAGAGCAAGCCTCCAACTTTTAGCTGTATGTACATCGCGATGACTTGAAGTTGAAACATCATTCTGACAACAATCAAAGTCCAAGGGAGTTGAGACAAGAAACCACATAGCAGCATCTTCAGTTGGTTGATACACACAGGTCTCTCTTTGCTTTGAGTGCCAGAAATTGGTTGCTTCTAAAAGTTTTTCAGCCTTCTCCTCTATGCTAGCATGGTTCAATCCCAAGCCTTTAGTTTACAAATCGAACAAGCTTATTGGAAAGAACTCATTAATTGGATATTTTGAAGCAGAGAAGCTTGTAACACAATTGAGCTTGGTAATGTCCCTGAGGAAAATATTGAAAATGATATGAATGAGATATTATAACTGAATGTGTGAGAAAACCCCATATGAAGCACAAGTACTCCATTTTAGGGAGAGTATCGGTACCGGGTAAGTACAGGGTATCAGTACGCGTACGGTACTCCTTGGGTACGCACCCATGGCGTATCTATTTTTATTTTTTTTTGCAACGGGTACACGTGTGGTACGCGCGTGGTACTCCTGTGGTACACAAATCCAAAAAAATGCAATTTTTTTCCTTTTTTCAATTTAGTTTTTTATTTATAGAAAGATTTGTGTTTCTTATTTGTTTATAATATAAAAGTATCAGCTCTACTAATAGTAATAACAAAGTAGTAACTGAATTAATTCACTCATTCATTGAAAAGGAATAGGCTCAATCTAATATTATCCATACAAATCTTCATTTGCTCTCGATAATGAGAAATATTAATACTTATAATGAAGGAGAAACAAAAATATGCGATATTGGTAGAGATAAATGAAATCTATTTGATGTAGCTGGTATTCTTGATGTTGTAAGTTTTTCTCACGAAGAATTTGAACTAGACGCCGCTCTTTTTAATGATGATGGAGAGGGAAACAATTTAAATCTTTTTAACTAATTGCTTTTGACTTACTTGTGTAGTATTTTTTATGTTTAATTATTTATTTTAACAATATAGTTCCATTATTTTATTTATATAATTATATTAAAAAAAATATACGGATGTACACGTATCCTAATTTTTTTAAAAATGTCGTACCTCGTACCGGATACCGGTACCGTACCCGCACCTAGGCAACATACCTAACTTTATTCCTGAGACAAAACCACAGTCACCTATTCGCAATTCGTTTTGGTACGTGGTACAAGTTCGGGTATGGGTACGCGGTACGCAACTCTTGAAGTACTGGGTACGTGGGTGGTATACGTAGTCGACATGTTATTTGGATTCTTGGTACGTTATAATATTTTTATCGGTACACTAAAAATAACTTTTTCTTTTATCTCATCTAGTAAAAAGTAATAAAATCTATGCTAATAAGATATAAAGCATCACTAAAAATTAACTTGAATATTAAAACAGGAATAATAAAATCTATTTTAATAATTATGTACATTGTTTTAAAGGAAAATACTAGTTACTAATGTGATTAATATGTCAAAAAATTACTGATTTGATTAACAATTTGACAATTATAAAATTAAAAAAATTAATAAAAAAAGCTCAACAATGTATAATATTAGAATAATAATAGTCCGAAACTGAGTATTGGCAGTACCCTTTAGTGTAACTTGTCTTCCCTTTTATACAAATGTTTAAGAAGCCTATCTATCACCAATAAATGAAAGTAGTCCCGCATCAAAAGTTTGTGAAAATTAGAGAGGGATTAACTAAAATAAGCAGTGTGCGACACGGTGCATTGCAGATTGGGATTGAAGATAGTAGCTTTTAAAAGTAGAAACACTTCTCCCTATACTCTATTGCAGCCTATGATGATCGCTTTTTAATCTGAACGGTTCCCATTCCCATCTAAATAGGAGCCTGTTCTTTCTTTTGGGTTTTATGCTTTCAAAGAATTATACCCAAGAACTTTGGCGAACCAATTCGTGAAAGTTCTGTGAAATGGTGCCAATTCATGGCTCTGAGTCAATCTAGCGAATTATGTGACTATGGACAGAACATTAATTCATGCTTCTTAATAATATAAAATCCTCACAACATTCCCAAACAAGATTATAAACCAACTGTTATCAAATTATATGCTTAAAATAATTAAAATCATGCTAATATAATACAACATCTCTTCAAGGTAACTAAAGAAAGCATACCATAAACTGAATTCTCCATAGATGTTTCGGCCTACAACCAAATGAGCACAGCTTGGAACCCTCTTCAATTCCACAATGCCAGGGGACATATAACCATCAGGTGGAATGATGAAGTACTCTATCCTTTCACTGAAAAAATGTTAATAAAGGGGTGAAAAAGCTATGTCATATGACCACAACCAATAAATATAAATATTTAATAACACTAGCAGCATATAAGTTATAAATGTTAATACAGTTTTTTAGTTACCAACAACTGGAATAAATTTTACAATTACAGTGGTCCAACTCATCAATTATGTCAAGCAAATTAAAGACATTGAAATTTGGGAAGCTGTTTTTTTTATGGTATTACTATTAACCCTCTGGTACCCAGGGGAAGGGCGCGCTGGTAATCCAAAGTTTGGCCATGAGGTAAGTAAAGCGTGGCCAATTGGAAAAACTTTAACCAAGAAACAACTAGTCATGATATTCCAAGTTACAATGTTTCCCCAATATTCTTTGAGATTTGCTATGAAAAGCAAAAGCGCTACATGAGATATATCCATGGTCTCTGCTAAAATGCAAACACATAAGAAACCTCTCTGTATTGTTTAACAATCCACTACAAATTAAAAACTTTAAAAGATATAATTCTGAAAAGGCCATAAGTGTCTTTAAGGAGCACGAAAAATCAAAGAGAATGCATTAAAATCACCTCCATGATGAATTCATGACCCACACTTGTAGTCTCCCACTCTCTCCAACAGAAACAAGTCGGTTAGCTTCACAAACCAAAATACAATGTGAATCTTCAACAGCTTCCAATGTTGCCAAAACTGATGCATAATCGTTTTCTACATGAACAATCTTCAAAGCATTCTTCTTGGAGCAGACTGATGTGCATGTTGAGCAACAACAATCAATTTTTCCTTCCCTGGGATTAAGCAATATTTAGTTACTCTATGGCTCAGAAGCCAAAGAGAGAATCTACTCTCTATGAATAAACAACAAACTTATTTGATTACTTAAAACTTGAATGAGAAAATACATTGAGAAGCTCCTATTTATAGGAGAAGAGAAGCTAACATGAGTACAATGCAAGAAGACAAGTGTTAAAAGAGTAACATGCAACTAGACAAGTGTCCTTATTGAAAACTACAAGTGTGCTTCATGAATGGATTATGCAAAAGAAATGGATTTGGGCCAACTTATATGGGCTTATGCTTGGACCTTAATCATTCTCTATCATTCTCCCGGGGTTGGAAGAGACTCGTCCTCGAGTCTGAGGTGATCGAAAGACAAAATCCATAGACATATTTCCAAGGCGGCTTAGAAACTTGCAGTGGCGCGTCTAACCCTGTGTTCTGACTCTCGACATTGTCTAAGTGGCAAACCATGCATCTTATAATATGTTGGTTAACATCTATCTCTAGCTTTGGCCAATAAAAATCTTCTTTGACTTGCGCTTTAGTGATTAAAGACACTAATGACTTGGATCTCTTTTTATTTTTATCAAATTCACTCGGTGGTAACGGAGTTAACTTGATTTTAATTCCATCTTTGATGAAGGAGTACGTGTTGGCATAACAATCTTGATGGACATGACGATCATATTGCCAAGGTCTTCCAAGGAGAAGGTGGCATGCATCCATTGGGACAACATCACACCAAACCTGATCTTTATATTTGTCGCCAATGGAAAATGTAACAAGGCAGCGCTTGGTAACTTTTATTTCACTTCCATCGTTGAGCCATTGCAAATTATACGAATCAGGATGACTTTCTGTCGGCAACTTCAACTTATCCACCATGTAGTTTGACACTACATTCTCACAACTTCCACTGTCAATAATAACATCACAAACCTTTCCAGCAACAGTGCAACGAGTATGGAAAATGTTGTTTCTTAACCAATGTGCTTCTTCGGTGGACGCATGTAGGCTTCGTCTAATCATCAATGACTCACCTTGATCGGCAACTACGATTTCTTCATCATAAACTGGTTCTAATTCTTCTTCTTTTTCAAGATCATCTCGAGCTTCTTCAGGCTCTTCATAAGCTTCTCCTTTGATGATGGTGATTGTTCTTCGGTTAGGACAATCAGAGGCTATATGTCCAAAGCCTTGACATTTGAAACATTGGGTGACCTTTCTTTTATTTTGAATGGAAGGTTTAGGTAAAGGCTTATTTGAGAAACTAGGTTGTTCAATTGGTGGTTTGTGTGGGTAAGAAGATCTTTCAATAGAGGGAATATTCTTGTAAGACGACCCTTTTGATAACTGTTCTTCAACTCGTATGGCGAGGCGGATAACGTCATCAACTGACCAGTATTGTTGGAATTGGACAGGATGAGCAATGTCAGTGTTCAGTCCTCCCAAGTAACGAGCTATTGTTTGTTCCTCTTTTTCATGAATATCACACTTCATCATCAACTTTTCAAACTCTCTGGTATATTCTTCCACCGATAAATTCTTTTGGTGAAGATTTTGTAGTTGAATGAAGTTGTCTTGGTAGTAATGGGCAGGCAAAAACTTACTTGTTAATTCTCGCCGCATTGTTTCCCAAGTCTTGATCTTTCTTTTCCCTTCACGTTCACGCTTCTTCTTAAGATTCTCCCACCATATGGAGGCATGCTTCTTTAACTTGACAGCAATGATCTTTACCTTCTTTTCTTCGGGTACCTCCTTGTACTCAAATACCCGTTCGACAGTTTGAAGCCAATCTACGAACTCGTCTGGTTGTAGTTTCCCTTCAAAATCAGGTATTTCGACTCTGATGTCGTCACTTCTGGCAGACCTTCGCGGTGGTCGGCGATGTCTAGTAACGGAAGAATCGCTACCGGATGAGTCGACTTCGGATTGTCGTTGGTATTCATCCAATAGGATTTGTTGAGCCTCTACCGTCTCTTGCAACTGTTGAATTTGCACACGTAAATCTTCCATTTCCAAATCATGGCGTGGTTGGCGTCTGGGAGGCATTTTGAAGTTTTTTTTTTTTTAGGGCAGGGGTAAAATGGTAATTATGAAAATATGGGACAGAACTGTAATTTAGGAAAGTTTGGGGTAAATCAGGAAATTCCAAAAATATCTGGGCTGAAATGTAATTTTTTGAAAGTTTGGGGGTTAAATGGTAATTTAAGAAAGTTTAGGGTGAAAATGCGAATAAAATAAGATCAGGGGCAAAATTGTAATTTTGGGTCTGTTGCTGACGTGGCGACGGTGACACGTGGCAGGTGGTGGCTGGGCAGGGGATATGGCGTGGAGGCTGAAGTGTATGGGGTGACGGGGCTGGCTGCGTGGCACGATTTGACACGTGGCAGATGATGGTTGGATGACGTGGCGATGACGGGGCAGGGGCTGGTGACATGGCGCGTCTTCTTCCTTTGCAGGCGCGTGAGGGCGCGTGAAGACAGGGCACGGCGCGTGGACGGCGCGTGGTCCTCCGGTGATGGCGCGTGGGAGCGCGTGCTGCGGCGGGCGGCCGTGAAATTTCGTATTCTAAGGTTTTCAGACCTTCTGAACACGATGGCGGTGTTAGTTTTGCGAAAAAATGGCCGCAAAGTAGAGTTTCGTGGGTGGCAGCTTTGTTGCACCAAGAACACCCTAAGGAAACTCAAGCTTTCCGTTGATTTTCTCATACAAACTCAACTCCGGATTTGGAACCTTGCTTTGATGCCAAGATGGCTCAGAAGCCAAAGAGAGAATCCACTCTCTATGAATAAACAACAAACTTATTTGATTACTTAAAACTTGAATGAGAAAATACATTGAGAAGCTCCTATTTATAGGAGAAGAGAAGCTAACATGAGTACAATGCAAGAAGACAAGTGTTAAAAGAGTAACATGCAACTAGACAAGTGTCCTTATTGAAAACTACAAGTGTTTCTACATGCATGACTACAAGTGTGCTTCATGAATGGATTATGCAAAAGAAATGGACTTGGGCCAACTTATATGGGCTTATGCTTGGACCTCAATCATTCTCTATCACTCTATCTACAGTATTCCAATTTATTCATATCAATTCAAACCTTTAGAAACAGTTAACCTGCAATTGGGGGTTTTTATGCTGCCTATTAAGACAATATACTGTCCATCAGGAGTCGACTCCACCGCAGTTCTTTCCAGGATAATCTAGCAAAGAATATGATATGTTTTGAAAGTAAGCATTTATCTAGCCAAAAGTTTGGGTAAAATGTGAATAAGGAAATAAGGGTTTCAAAACAGAAAATGAAAAGCAACTTACTTCTCCCATGAAGTTATATTTTGGATCTGGCAACATTATTGGGGTGTGAGCCATGACAGAGGGGCAACCAAAATTTGGTCCCTTGATAGCTACCTTGTAGGTATACAGGGTTCTGTGCTGACCCGTAAGGCCACATAAAACGCAAATGTGGATTTCATCCACTCTTATTTTTAAAAGTAATGATGACACAGGCATTGGGTGCATGTAGCACCCTACAAACTTTACATTGCTGTTCAGGTTATTCTTGAGTTCCTGGTTTCTTTGCACCATTGGTTCTGAAACAAACTGAGCCTCCTTGCCACCAGAACACTTATTTTCACAGGAAAGCGCGTTTGGATTCTGAGATGAATGGTTTAGCTCCTTCAGGTTGCTTTGTACATCTGGAATGTCACTATGAGCTTGGAGTGTTTCTAATAATAAACCTGCAGAATTATCTATGCTGCTTTAAAAATTTGTAAGAAATGGTGATGTTTGGATGAAACACAACAATAATTAAGTGAAACCTTAGTCTCAGATCATTAAGTTTCATTCTTGACCAGACACCAAAATAAGCTAATAGTTTGCAACAATCATGACCAGTTAAGTTGGATTGACATGGGAATGGGTTGGCCCTGACTCAACAAGCATCTCAGTTCAAAACAGACAGAAGATATTGTGATAGACAATTCAACCCTTCTGATCATGATTATCTGAATTTAAGTGCTTTTATTTTTTATACCAGATATCATGAACACATTACCTCCAGTAAAATCCTGACCAGCTGACAGGCCATTTTGCAGTGAATTGAAATTATCATGCGCCGGAGACATGTCGTCCAGCACAGAATCAGGAATGCATACATCGGGAGAATCAGGAACACATACATCATAATCAGGAGGCCTGTTTTTAAAGTCCAACTCTGAAGCACAGCATGTGGATGGTCCACTTGGCAAATCATCAGGAAGCTGTTTTTGACTTTTTGGACAACACATTTCTTTACTGAAACTAGATTTATTAACTTCCGCAATATCAAAAGATAAGATTTCTGAGTTTTTGAGATCCTCGCATTGACTATACTCAAAACTATCAAGAACAATAGATTTCATATGTTCAGTATTATAAGAATTTGAGGGTGGCTCGGTATTTGGCTTATGTATCTTCTCACCTTGTTCCCCATATGCATCCTCTGTTACCATTTTATCTGCCGTATAAACACATTATTCAACAAAGTGCATGAATACAAAAAGACAGAACAAACAAACAAACAAACAAACAAACACAAAACAAAGAGAGGATTTAAAAGAAAGAACGGTCCATCAAAAACCCTTGTGGCGTAATGTATTGATCTATGCCAGGAAAAGTTAAAATAGCATGGACAGGTATATTTACCAGATGATGGTACATCCGAAACACATCCAACTTCATTATGTTCTTCCTTAGAGTTTGTTACCATAGAAGGCAATATATCTGAAGTGATAAAAGTAAACTTCTTATCTGTTGAGACATTCCTCAGTAAAGGAACTGCTTGAGGAAGAAGAAGTGACATCATTGAATTTGCCACATCCTGTCCAGCTGAATTAAAATCATTTTTCACGGAGCTTTGATTTGAATCAGACCTAAGCACTTCCTCATGTTTTGAATTTAACAATTCTTCAGAGACCTCACATGCTGGCTCACTGTAAGTATTCTTGTCCAGATTACTTGGTGCAGAATCGGAGGCATTTTCTGCAGTGCAGTAGAGTAAATGATCTAGAATCAACAGGAAAATGTAGAATAGATAAATATAAGAGAGAAACTAGATACTGAAGGACACATTCAATATCTGATGCTTCATTCTGTAAACAAGACTGCTCTGTCTCTATCCAATATTACAAAAGGTATAAGCATTATAAATCCCTAAAATTGTAATCAACTTGAATAAATATAAGTATGTCAAACCAAAAGGTAAATCTTTCAACTCATCAATATGTGAGTAAGCGGAAGCAGATACTAGAAGTTATTAACAGTGAATAATTTGTACCGTACAAACACAGAGATATAAGTACCATGTAAATCTAGTGTATCATGAGCACAAAGATCATTGCCAATAAAACCATGAGACTCTTTAGAACATGACTGCATCACTTTGTCATCTTCTGTGACCAACAAACTTGTCATTTTCATCTCCACATCACGTGACCTATGAAGCTGCAAGAAGTTAAAATAGTTTTTCATCTATAACAAAGTGGACCAAAATTTTGATTGAATCACAAATTTCTGCAAAATTTTAACTGATATATATATCTTAAAAAGCAGGAAATTAAATAAAACAATTCAAAGATTTGTACCCATTTCCCTATCGAGAGTGTCACTATTTTATAGAAAGAACGGGTTTCCAAATAATAATGTTCAGTAGACTATATTTTACGAACAAGCGTGTTTCCAATGAACAATATTAGGTGGAATATTAGAAGGGCGTGCTTACCAGTTTTTCTGCAGACAAGTTTTCGGTTATTTCTGTAGTTTTTTTATTTGCAGAAGTGAGAAACCCTGTCTGTCTCTCCGAAGGTATAGATCCACCTTTTTTGTCCTCAGATATACCAATAGGATTCAATAGCATCCTATTTTGGGATGCAATGCAATTACTTGTATTACCAGCAGATGGCATTATTGGCAGTGAAGGTGATATATCTATTTGATTGTGAGTGCCATCCTCATCTTCTAAACCATTGTGCGTTGTAGAACTCCCTTGAACAAGTGTTGTATCATTCTTTACATCTGAAGCTCTACTACAAGCAATTTCTAAAGATTGAGGTCCATTTATATGTGCCCCTAGTGTACGGAGCAACCTCTGAATAACCTTGTTTTTGAACCCAAAGAGCTGGATGCAATGAAAAAAAATTAAAATAAGATTAAATACGGCAAACATCTCATGGAAGCGATATAATATAATGAAATAATCAAGAGAAAGGAAAAAGGGGGATTATGAGATTAATCATCACATAAACAGAAACATTTCCAAAATGCATGTAGGTAGACATAAACGTCAAAGCTCAGACATCCATCAACTGTTTGGGATAAAGAAGAGAAATTACATTTTACTAAAGAGAGAAAAGAGGATACAAATGAGAGAACAACAAAATATCCTTAAACAAAAATAAGGAAGAACAGAGAAAAGGTAAACAATATCATTTGTGCAATAAAGCTCGCCAACCCCGCAATATATCTTCTTGCATGACTTGTTAAATAAACAATGAACAGAGCACCAAAGAAAAGTCGGTAAGGTTATCTTATCAGTAAGAATTATTTTTAGCGACAAATCACAAAGGTTGAAGAAATACACAAGGGCATAATTTCAAAGATAAGTGGTCAGTTTTGCATATTGAAGTGACTGATTTTCAATTACAAGGACAAAGCATCATGTTTTGATGGTTTAATTTAATCACCAATTAATACCGCAGCAAATATAAAAATTGTTTTATGATAAAAAAAAGTGTTTGTTTTATCATTTTAACATGATATTCAAATATCTTGTCATAAAAATTTCAATTATAACATAAAGAATAACGGCACACAGTTAGGTTAGATGTTCCCAAATTAGCGTGAAAATAGATACGGCTATGGTTTATTTGGAATGATTTCTGGAAATTTTAATAAACTTTACTCAAAAATAAAAGAAATTTTCTGGAACATTAAAACAGAATTATCAATGTCACTTATTTCTACCTCCAAGCCATCCATTTTAGAAGAAACTCTCTTCCCATGCAAAATCTTCATGCGGGTGCGACCTTTCTTCTGTAATTCCTCCCATGCAAAGTCTGGAGTTTTTCCAGAAGCTGAATTCCCATCATCAGAAGAAATCTGTAGAAACAGTATGTAACTGAAACTATTTAACAAAACTCAAAGCAAGTTGTAAACATGTAGAATATGGAACCTAAAGTCAAAGCATTAAAGCACAGAGAATCTTGAATACAAACCAAAAATTTAGGGCCGATAACACCTTCAACAATTTCCATCTTATAAGTAGTACCATTATGAACTCTAACAGTTTGGTAGCCAACTGGATATGGATATCGATCTTTTCCCTACAAAATAGCCAGTGTAAAAATGTAATCAGTCAGCAAAGAAAACAAACAAATAGTCCAATACAAAGTGGTAAGTAGAAAGTCCTCCAAGATAAACCCTGTTCTTTCCTAAGTATACATCACTTCTTTATTAAATACTTCCTGTTCTTTTTTTCTGAGAAACTTACTATCCATAAATCACAAACAACCACAACTAAGTCGAGTTGTTAATCTAGATGACTCATTTAAGGAAGAAAAGGCTCTCCTAGTACCTATCTTTTCTATTCACTCTAACCCAACATAAGGAAAATCAAACCTCTTACCACTTGAGTCAGCCAACCGACAAATAAATTACGTTTCCCAGCTATCCCTCTATCCTATTCAGTCCAATGCCAAAACCAGGACACCTACAAATAATATTTTTCTCATACACATTGATCCAAGAATTAAATCTAGGACCAATCATCACATGCTTAAGAGATCTGAGGCCCTTTCACTTGCACAACTACATGCCAGTACACCACCAGTTCCTTTTATACTCACAAAATCCCCACTTCAAACAAGCAAAAGTCATGGTTCATCAATCAATGACCTCTGCAAATCTCCGCGGTACTAACATCGAATCGAAATGTCATTGTTTCACTGTTAGACATAGCACCCTACATCACTTACTCTTTCAACTTTCTATCTAAACGATATTTTGAAAATTCTATCTATGAACCTGTCTACACATCCTATCACACACACAATCGTACTTCATTAACCAGCTAAATTCATACACAAACTCAAAGAGAAGCAACAAGAGTAAACGATTTTTAGCAGAAAAAGTAATAACAATGATACATTCAATTTAATAACAAATCGAGCATGAATAATATATGAATAATAAAAAATTGTGATTCTAGATTGAAAAAACGGAAGGAAATAGAAAGGGGAGAATGTAATCAAACCCTAGAACTGCTCCAATACTTCTTTTCCCAAGGTCCGTTGTAGAGTGAACCGATTGAGATAACTTCGAGGTTATAGGCATTTTCCGGTTCGGAATTTGCAGGTGCGGCGGGTTTTGCAGCAGTTTTAGTCCTCGCCATTGAAGAAGAACAGGAGAGAGAAAATGAGAGAGATGGTGAAGAGAGTCGATGGCGGGAAAAGGGTTTTAGAGCAAATATATATATGCAGTTCGCTCCATTGCTTCCACTCCGGAATGAATAAAAATTCAAAATACAAAATTAAAAATAGAAAATACCATTGCCACTTGGCCAGGGATCGAATCCGGGTTAAAAAGGAAATACTTACCACTATAATACAAGAACTCAATTTATAAATTTTTATAAGTAATTCTATTTGTAATGAAGTTTAATGGAGGTACATATACTCATTGATTTTTTTTTATAGATATTGATATTCATTGATAATCCGTCGAATTAAACCGTCAAAAAAATAAATAAAAAGGATTTGAATGTTTCATGTGTCTTTCAAAATTAGAAATACAGATCGTGACAAATGTTTTGCATTATGATAAAGATTTGTGTGTTCTTGATCATATAATTATCAATTATTAATATTTAACATTTTTTGAGAGATATTCCCTCAGTTCTTTTTTATTTGCATTTTTTCGTCAGATTTAATATTTCTATTTAGTTGTCCTTTTGTTATTTTAAGGGTATGATTTATCGATTATACCCATTGTAAATTACACTTATCTTTTTCAATAAAACTAATTAATGTTATATATTTGGAAAACCAAAGTTTTTTTTTGGTACATAACATATTAAAGTTTTTTTTCATAAAATATTAAATTTATGGGAGACAAAAAATATGTGCAAAAAATAGAAATTTATTGGTGGATTAAAATTATGATATAATAGGAAAATAATAAGGTATAAAAATACACTTTCTTAATTTTGTATTACTATTCTAAAATGACAAATAAAAAGGAAAGAGAAAGTATATTAAAAAAATTGGAGATTTACTTTTTATTTGATAAATTTGTTGTCTACTAAAATTTTAATCTACAATTATTATTTTTAACAAGTCAAAACGATATATATTAATCGCCTAATCTTCTCAGCACAACGTGTGTCCAAACATACTATACAAGTTTACATAAAGATCCAAGTATGAAACAAAGTAAAATACAAAGTCAATTGATGCCCAGACAAGTCTATGTACACTACTACTATTACTACTACTATTCAAAAACAAACTCCACAAAGATAAAGATTTAATCTCTATCCACTAATTAAATACGAATTCAATCGTATCTAACACATAAGATTAATAACAAACTTTATCATTAATCATAATCTCAGCTTGTTACTAAAAGATTCGCGTTTTATTCAAATTAAAACAAACACATGTGCTTAATGGATAAGCATTATCTTTTAAGCTGAACTGGGTCAAGATGTCCTACCCACATGTCTTGGAACATCTTGTTCGACATGCTGCCTAAGCATGCTCTGAACCCAGTGACAAGATGTCTAGGACATCTTGTTCAACATGTTGCATCTGCACATCTTCAATATGCACAAGTGGTTTAGACTTAATTACTTCAGCATTGGTGCTTCAGTTAAGTCACTCTGACCAAGTTGTTTTAGCCTTATGATGCAGCCAATCTCAGAAGAACTACAATCTCCCCCTTTGGCAAATTATGGCTAAAACAACCACAAACCACTTTGTTGAATGTGCACTCTTCAGTCTTCAATCTTCAAATTCTTCAATCTTCAAATTGATCTCTGTTGATGCAATCTTCAATTCTGAAATCTTCAGGTCTTCAATGTCTTTGATCTTCAGAATTTTGTGTGTCTTCAATATTCAAGGCTTCTTCAATCTTGAATGTGTGATGAACCTTTTCTAGTATGAGACAGTCTTAGTCTTGTCTTCATATGATCCATTACAATGAATTTTCTAAGTCCAAGGATGAGATACCTAGTGACTTAGTGAGCCAAAGTCTTAAGTTGCAGCGGAAAGTACTTAATCAGAGTGATCAAGATTCACTAGACTTCTTAGAGGTTCATTTGAGCATTTAAATTATGCTCTGGACACACTTGTTTTAGCATAGCTTTTTAGTTTTTAATTTTTTTTTAAAGCTTGCTATTTTCATCCGTAAAGCAAGAGAGTGATTCTACTTGCCAAAGAGCTGTTCTATTATCAATTATTTCTCCCCTTTTTTACCATAATTTGACAAAGGTTTAAAGGAAAATATTTCATTGATTTAGAAAGAGTGAACATCATACAAAAGTTGCACACATAGTGCCGGATGTCAAAGTCTCCAATGTCTAGGACATTTGGTAGACCACAAAACTTACAGAAGATGAACATAACTTAAAAGGAAAAATACAGAAGTACTTATTTTCCTAATTTACCCTGAGTCAATTCTTCAAGCTTCTTTTGCTTCTTCACCATATCCACCTTCTTCATTCTCTTCTCCTTCTGCAGCGGCATCTTGTATGAACTTGATCAAATTGTCCACATGAGTCTTCCTTGCTGTGCTGACCCTAATGGTTTCTCCCAAGATTTTGGATATTTGTATCAGTGCAGCAAGAACATCCTCCTTGTTTGCTCTAGGCATAGAGCCTGATGCTTCAGCAGCTCCCTTCATCTTTGAAAACACAATGTTTGGGACATGTGTACCAACAAAGAGCTTGTAGTCAAAGCTCAGGATTTGCGGCCTCTTTGTTGGAGCTTCATCAGAGTATAGAACGTTTGGGTACTGCCTTAAGATCATTCCAGTTATCAGACAAGGGAATGCTATAGGTAGCTTTACTGCATATGTCTCAACATGCTTCATGGTTTGGCTAAAGACGTGATCACCAAAGTTGAGCTTCTTCTTCCTTCCTATGAGGAAGATCATCTTTGCTAGCATTGGAGTGATCCCAGAGCCATGATTGGTAGGTGCCCAGTTTGCAACTTCAATCCTATTGATGATAGCATACTTAACACTCAAGCAGCCTATAGATAATAACCCTTTCTTAGGCCATTCATTCACTTGGCTTCCAGTAATCTCCTTAGTCACCTCTTTGACTAAATCAGCTTCATCACCTTCCATGGTAGGATTTCTACCCAGATACTCATTGATGGTTCTTGGAGAAAACTTAACTTCTTTACCTTTGACTCTGATTTTTCTGTACTCCTCGCTTCCTTCACTGCAAGCACTGGTGATGTTGACAATGAATTCTTTCACCAGCATCTCATAACAGTTACCTAGATCCTTGACAGTCTTCATCAATTCGGATTTCTCCAATAGCTCCATAATCTCTTCACACTCAAGAGTTTCTTGGTTGAGTTCTCTTTCTTGTGCTATTCTTCTTTGGTAGACATACCTCCACCTTTGAGCACTTTCCTCAGAGTGGAAAGAAACCCTATCCATTGGAGCTGGAGGAATGTTTGCTGGAACTCTTCTTCCTCCAATCCTTTTTCTCCCCGAGGTCGTGATGTCTAGGACATCTGTTTCGACATCAGTGTCAGAATCACTGATAGCCACGACCTGCTTCCTTTTCTTTGAACTCTTTTCTCCAGTAGCTTTCTTCTCAGCTTTTCTCTTCCCTTTCTTCTCAGTGACAAGAGTCTCCACTTGCTTAGACCTATACGTCTTAGCTTTTCCTTTGACTGGGATGCTAATGGGTATTCCTTCACTTTCGTCAGAACTTTCCTCTTCAAGGCTTTGTTGAGGCTGACTATCTTTCTTCATGCCTTGAAGAATCTTGGCCAGGGGGACCTCATCTTCATGTTCCTCTTCTTGATCTTGCACCTTTTCTTGTTCAGGGGTTGGAGCGAGACCAGATGTTGAAGCATTGGGTTCGACATCATGTACTAGAACCTCTCCTGAGGACATAGTTTGATCCAAGTTAGGATCAGCTTCTTCTTCTTGAGGTTCCGATGGAATGTTGATGGTTTCTGACGGAGGAACTTCATTAGCTGGAGGAGAGATTTGCTCAGCAACCTTGACTTGATGTTCATCAGTTGATGCTTCATCAGTTGGTTTGACATGTGGTTCTTCTGAAATCTTTTATGATTCTTGATTCTCAGAAGGCTGGCTTTCTGGATTTTTAGACTCTTGTTCCTGAGTTTTGTCATTCCCAGTTGCATGAGCTTTCGTCCTTTTAGGGTTCCTCTTCTTCTTTGAACCCTTGGTCTTTTTCTTCTTGATTGCGCCTTCTGTTGGAGGAATCATGCTGATTGGTACAGCGTTGGTGATAACCCCTTGTTGATCAACGCGTAGGTCTTCAACCCTAGGCATTTGAGAGGATGCCTCGTTTATAGTTGTCTTTGAATCATCTCGATTTGAGTTGTTGTTTTGAGATGATCGTTGAAACATTGTTGAAGAAAGTTCTTTAGAAGAAAGAATTTCTGAGTTTGGAGAAAGATGTGTGACAAGATGTTGAGACGTTTGGTAGTGTCACATATGAGGTCTTAGTAGCCTTTTATAGATTGATGGAGAACTTAAGGCTACCTCTTTTTACGTGCAGATTTTTAATGTTTCTTTACCCTGCACGTTACCTCCAAAATGTTTATGACACGTTTTTGAGCTTGTGAATACCCAGAGGCACACTAACGCTCCCAACCAAAATCTCTTCAACTTCTTGTCCATTGTACAGATGTTGAGACATCTGGTAGGACATCTTGTCAACTTCTTCCTTAGCAGACAAGCAAGCTATTTCCGGACCATTGTTGTGAGGTGTCCAAGTATATCACTTATCACTTGACTTTATCCCTTTCATCACTACTTCTTGATCATTAGCAATGGTGCATTCATGATTGTTGAAGTGCACTTTTAGTCCTTGTTCACATAGCTGACTAATGCTAATCAAGTTTGCAGTGAGACCTTCTACTATTAGAACATCATCTAGACATGGAGTGTGTGGACCAGACAGTTGTCCAATGCCTATGACTCTACCTTTAACTCCATCACCAAAAGTAACACTTCCTTTTTAATGAGACCTTAATTCTCTAAGGTATATCTCATCTCCAGTCATGTGTTTAGAACATCCACTGTCAAAATACCAATTTTTATGTGGAGATATTCTTAGAGGAATATGAGCCTTTTGAGGTGGTATTGGCTTGCATACTTTAGTCAGAATTTCCTTGTGTTTCACCCTTCAAGGTAGGATCTTCTTTTTGTTCTGACTTGGTGACTTAGGCTTCTGAGTGTAGCCATGGAGGTAGAAACATTCTGAGATTAGATGCCCGGTTTTTCCACAGTGTTTACATCTTTTCAGTGGTCCCTTGTACTCTTTGTATTGGGGGGACACATGTTGAGCATGATGTTGGGACATGTGGTCTGGCATGTGCTTCCTCTGTTGAGCTGGAGGTTGAGACCTTTGTTCAAACCTTTTCTGCTTGTGTTGAGTCAGATGATGTGTCTTTGTCACCTGTTTCTTTTGTTTAGCAGGTTGTTGAGGTTTGGATTATGTCTTCTTATGCTTGTGCTGAGAAGGATGTTGTGACTTGTGGTTTGACATATGGTTCTGAGAGCTATTTTTTGGAGAAATTTTCTTCTCATGAGCCTTGCTGTAGTTGTCATACCCTAACCCCTTCTTGTCACTTGGACTTCTACCAAGTTCAAGAACTTCTTCAAGCATGTCAGTTCCCTTGTTTAACATTCTCACAGATTTTGTCATCTCAGTGAGTTTTGAGTTTGGCAAGGTAACTTGTTCTTTCAAAATAGCTGTTGATGCTTCTAGTGCCTCCTTTTTTTGAGCAAGTAATGTGACTTGTTCTCTCAAGCTAGTTGTTGAAACCTCTAGTGCTTCCTTCTATTGAGCTAGTTTCTCCATCTCCTCATCTTGTTTTCTTATGAGTTCACAAGATTGTTCCCATTTAATGGTGAGATTGTGGTGAGAAGTTGCAGCTTTGACATTCGAACTTTGGAGGTTCCTTCATGTGCAGTTTGAAGAATTTCTCAGGCTTGCTTGGCTTCAGTACATATGTTGATTAACTTGAACATGTTTTCATCAACACCATTGAATATGGCATTGAGTACTTTAGAGTTGCCACTTGCCTCAGTTTCTTCTTCTGGACTCCAATCTGCCATTCCTTTTAGACTTGTGGAGCCATCTTCTGCTGTGATTATTGAATGATTCCACCCGGTGATAATTTCCCTCTATGCTTTTTGATCCATGGATTTGAGAAAGGCAACCATTATTGCTTTCCAATAATCATAATTTGATCCATCCAAGACTGGTGGTCTGTTGATTGATCCTCTCTTGTCCATCTTGAACAAAGTATATCTCCCTGGAGCTCACCCAGCAGGTTAGGGTGCCTGCTCTGATGCCAATTGAAATTATGTTCTCTGGCAGGACAGATGTCGTACACAATGTCTAGGACAATGTGTCTGCAGTCCAGATGTCCTAGACAACTGGTTATGAAGATCAAGATTTATTGCAGTATTGAAGTAAATAAAAGCAATAAAAACACCAGTAATTTGTTAACCCAGTTCGGCGCTAAACAGCCCTACTCTGGAGGATACCAATCCAAGAAGTGAACACTACTACTCCGAATCAATACTTAATCTTACGACACTACCAAACACCTTTTGGCATCTATGCCTTTTCTTAATCTTAGTAATCTTCTACTCAAGGGCTAACTCCCCCTGAATATGAGAACCTACCCAACTCCCTCTAATCACTAATCCCAAGTGACGAAACTACTTTAAACTTTCACAGTTTAAAAGACAAAGTTGAATGACAACATTCAACAACTCAAAGCTTCAAAGTACCAAGAACGATACTAAGAGCTACTAATACTTTGCACAGTGGGCACAAAGCTTTGGACACACAATCTTCAGTTATTGTGGGTTGAGTTTTAAGCTTTATGTTGAGTCCTTTATATAGGCGTGCAAGTCTTCAGATAATCTTCAGTCTTTCAGATGCACTCAAATGAGAATTAGTTTTAAAACAAACTCCACAAAGATAAAGAATTAATCTTTATCCACTAATTAAATATGAATCCAATCGTATCTAACACATAAGATTAATAACAAACTTTATCATTAATCCTAATCTCAGTTTGTTACTAAAAGATTCGCGTTTTATTCAAATTAAAACAAACACGCGTGCTTAATGGATAAGCATTATCTTTTAAGCTGAAATGGGTCAAGATGTCCTACCCACATGTCTTGGGACATCTTGTTCGACATGCTGCCTAAGCATGCTCTGAAACCAGTGACAAGATGTCTAGGACATCTTGTTCAACATGTTGCATATGCACATCTTCAATATGCACAAGTGGTTTAGACTTAATTACTTCAGCATTGGTGCTTCAGTTAAGTCACTCTGACCAAGTTATGTGTAGAACTGATAGATGTGCACAAAAACTTAAATGGTGGGGAAGAAGAAAGAGGATGAGATTCAAACAAGAAGTGGCAGAATGTAGTGAAGAGATGGAAAGGTTGCGTGGTTGTCATGATTCAACAAATTTGGGGCGTTTCAAAGAGGTGCAGCAGAGACATGCCCGTCTCTTAGTTCAAGAAGAAGCATGTTGGAGGCAGAGGGCTAAGATGCATTGGCTTAGAGAAGGAGACCTAAACACAAAATTCTTTCATATGACGGCTTCATCAAGGCAAAGAAAAACTTGTGAATGAAGAGAATAATGTAGTAACAACGCAACCTGAGTTGTGTGAGGTTGCTTTGAGTTATTTCAACCAACTTTTTAAAGCAAGTTGCAAGTTCAACAAAGCATGATCCGATTCTTTCCTTAATTGCTCCCAGAATAACGCAAGAGGATAACGAAAGATTAGAAATGCCCATTACAAAAGAAGAATTGAAAGAAGCACTTTTCGAAATGCATCCAGATAAGGCGCCTGGTCCGGATGGTTTTAATCCAGCTTTTTATCAACATTTTTGGGAACTTTGTGGTGATGATGTGTATGAGGCAGCAAAGGATTGGTTGGATAGAGGGTATTTCCCTTCATCTCTAAATGAAACAAATATCCGTTTGATTCCTAAATGTGAGAACCCGATATCCATGAAGGACTTGCGGCCTATATCCCTTTGCAACGTGCTCTACAAAATGGTTTCTAAATTGTTGGCAAATAGATTGAAGAAGTGTCTTGAGAAGTGTGTATCAGAAGAACAATCAGCTTTCATTGAAGGGAGATCGATACTTGACAATGCTCTTATCGCAATTGAAGTTATACATGCTCTTAAAAGAAGAACTAGAGGTACAAAGAGTGAACTTGCTCTTAAAATTGACAAAAGCAAAGCCTATGATAAAGTTGATTGGGGCTTCTTGCGTGGTATGCTTGAAAGATTGGGGTTTTCCGATAGTGGATACATTGGATTATGCTATGTGTTAGTTCTGTTAACTACTCAGCTTTGGTGAATTTTGAGAAAGTTGGCCCTATTATTCCAGGGAGGGGGCTAAGGCAGGGAGATCCTCTCTCACCTTACCTCTTTATCTTAGTTACCGAGGGATTGACCAGTCTAATAAAAAAATCCATTGCTAGTGGCGACTTACATGGCATATAGATTTGTAGAGGGGCACCGGCGGTGTCCCACCTTCTTTTTGCTGATGATTGCTTCTTGTTTTGCAGGTCAACAATAGATGAGGCTAACCATTTGATGCAAATTCGTAAGACTTATGAAGAGGCAACGGGGCAAGAGATTAATTTGACTAAGTCAGAGGTGTTCTTTAGTAGGAACCTAAGCATCGCAGCCCAGGAAGACCTCTCAAGGATTATGGGTGTCAGACATGTGTTAGGGACCGGTAAATACCTCGGTCTACCCTCTATGATTGGCCGGAAAAAGAAAGATGTGTTCGCTTACATTAAGGACAGAATTTGGAAGAGGATAAACTCTTGGAGAGGACGATCTTTGTCAAGAGCGGGGAAAGAGGTAATGACCAAATCAGTCTTGCAGGCAATCCCTTCCTATGTCATGAGTGTGTATCTCATCCCGGAGTCAACTATCAAAGAGCTTGAGAGAATGTTGAATTCCTTTTGGTGGGGAGGAGGAACTAATAATAAAGGTATAAGGTGGCTAGCTTGGTACCGTATGATCCAACCAAAGTCTCAAGGATGAATGGGCTTTCGTGATCTTCATGCTTTCAACTTGGCAATGATAGCTAAACAAGGGTGGAGTCTCATGACAAAACCTCACACTCTTGTAGCTAAACTTTATAAAGCAAGGTACTTCCCGAACTCTTCTCTCTTTGAATCTAAAATTGGCCATAATCCGAGCTATGCTTGGACAGGCATTTAGAAAGCAAGACAAATTCTTATGAAGGGTTGTAGGTGGAGTGATGGAAATGGTGCTAACATAAAAGTCATGAGTGAACCTTGGTTAAGAGGAATTGACGGTGCATGGATTCCTTCACCACAAATTCAAGGTGTGCATAATTTTTATGTTAAAGAGCTTATGATGCCTAATACGAAAGTGTGGGACAAGGAAAAATGCCTTTATTTGACATGCTTGAGGATGATAAGTTAGTATGGATTAACAACCCCCATGGTCATTATAGTGTAAAAAGTGGATATAAATTAATGTTAAATGTTACTGGCAAGGTAGGTGTGGAGTCACAACATGATGATTGGGATAGTCTTTGGTCAATTCATGCTCCACCAAAGTCTAAGCATTTGTTATGGAGAGTTGTCAAAGGGTGTTTTCCTATCTGTAGGCGACTACAACAATGGCGTGTACCTTGTCTTTTGTCATGTCCACTTTGTAATCAAGAAGATGATGATGAATGGCATGTGTTGTTTGGTTGTGAAGTGAGTATTCAAGCGAGACGTGCAGCGGGTTTAGAGGACATTATAGCACCGCGGCTCCAACAAGGTAATAACGTGAAAGAACTAGTTCTTGCCATATGTTCGGGTGAGGATAGAAAACAAGCCAGGTTGTTTGCGATGTTGGTGTGGACTCTATGGAATAATAGGAACAATAAGGTTTGGAATGATACAAGTGAAATTGGTAGGAACTTAGGCTTCAAAGCGCGTCATTTATGGGAAGATTGGTGCTTGGTACAAGATGGACAACCCGGTCGACAACAATAAGTGCAGCAACAACAAGTTTTGAGATGGCAAAAACCCATGCAAGATTGGTACAAGTACCGGTTGGTGTTTGCGTGATCATATGGGGCGTTTTGTCATGGCGGCAACTACATGGATGGATGGGAATTGTTCCATTGTGGAAGGGGAATCTATAGCCTTACTTGAAGCTTTGAAGTTTATGGTACAAAGGGGCATGTCTCATGTTATGTTTGAGATGGATTCCAAGATGGGTTAAATAGTTGATACCCCTTGCAAAGTAGGTCGGTTTTGGAATACCCTCTGTAAGTTTTTTTTTTAAGATTGCATACTAAAGATTCTTTGGAATACCCCCTTGGAGTAACACATGGGCAAAAAATCTCCTACGTGGCACCTCCACGTGGATTTTTATTAATTTTTAATTATTTTTTTGCCACGTGGCATTAAAATTTTTAAAAAAAAAATAAAAAAATTCTGATTTCTTTCTTTTTATTTATTTGTTATTTAAAAATCAATAATAATTAATTAATTAATATTTAAAATAAAAAATAAAAGAAAAACCTCCTTCCCCTCCTTCTTCACCTTCTTCATCTTCAATCATGATCTTCATCCAACAAACATTCAATCCAATTTTTTTTTTTTTTTATTTATTTTATTTTTTAAAGAATTATCAAAATATGCTAACCTTCTACAACCTCATCCTCTCACCATTACCATCATCATCAAATTTTATGGTTACAACAACAACAATACCCAAAGGAAAACAAATCCAAACACAAACAGAAATTCAAACACAAAATTAGATCTATGAATCGAAAAACCCAGGAAAACAAATGGAAAAACGCATAGAAGAAAAAGATGAAGAATGAAAAAACACAAAGAAGTGAACAACAACACCATATCTCTCAAAATCTCTCAATCTCAATCTCAATCCCATGAAAAACGCAGAACAAATTGAAACAAATCCAGAAATTTCATGAACCAAATTTTCATGAACCAAATTGCAACAAACAGAAATTGAAATCGAAATTGTATCCTTATTTAATTCCATGAACCAAATTTTCATCAACCAAATTGAAACAGAAACAGAAATTTCATGAACTCAGTCCTCTTAAACAAATGAAATCGAAATCCATGGCCTCTTGAACACATGAAATCGAAACCAAAACTGAAATTGAAGAACGAAATCGAAACCCACAAAATCAAAGAACGAATTGAAGTCCAATGAAATCAAAACTGAAATTGAGCAAAAACAAAACTGAAATCGATGTTGCTGCTATGATGGAGTTGAATATGGTGGAGAAGAAGAAAGGTTCGTGAAACAACTGAAACATGAGAAGAGAAAATCTAAATTCTCTCTCTCTCTCTCTCTCTCTTTCTTTTTTTTTTTAAAAAAATAAATAAAATTGATTTCACTATTTTTTTTTTTTTTATGATTTGATGAAATAGTTTTTATCAAGATTTCATTATTTTTTTTAAAATTTGATTTCATTATTTTTTTTATAATCTGATGATTTTTTTTATATAATTTGATTTCATTATTTTTTTAATTTGATTTCATTAATTATTATTAATTTTTAAATAACAAATAAAGAAAAAGAAAAAAAAAGAAAGAAATCAGAAATTTTTTTTTAATTTTTAATGCCACGTGGCAAAAAAAATAATTAAAAATTAATAAAAATCCACGTGGAGGTGCCACGTAGGAGATTCTCTGCCCATGTGTTACTCCAAGGGGGTATTCCAAAGAATCTTTAGTATGCAAGGAGGGGATCTTAAAAAAAAAAAACTTATAGGGGGTATTCCAAAACCGACCTACTTTGCAGGGGGGTATCAACTATTTAACCCTTCCAAGAATGTGGTGGATTCAATTCGTCATTCTAATGGTGGCAATTCCGAGTTTAGTTCTCTTATTTCTAATATTAAGAATATATTGTCATGTAATTCAAACTTCATGGTTGAGTTTATTAAGCGGCAAGCGAATATGGTTGCTCATTCTCTAGTTAGGGCGGCCGTTTCATGGCCTTGTCGCTGTACTTTTAAGACATTACCCTTATGTATTACTAATTTATTGAATAATGAAATGATATAAGTTATTGTTTTTTAAAAAAAAATGGATTAAGCCACTAACGTTTATATAAAAGTTTATTTCATAATAAATATATTTAAATAAGTAATTATATAAAATATTTGTTTTTAATACCTTCAATTTTTTCAAAGAAGCTAAAATAAAATAAAATTTAACAAAAATAAAAGGAAATTTTTTTTACAAAGAGTTCAACTGAAATCTAAATCAACAAAGATCAGGATAAATAACACAACAAAATCACTTAATTGAGTATTCAGGACAATAACATATGTGACAATTGTTGTAAAAATTGGACCTATTAACAATAATAAACAACATATAAATTTAAATAACTCAATAAATATTATAGAGAATAAATTGAAATAGAGTTCGTAGAACTTATCTTTCGGTGAGTGTAGAAATTGATGTCGGCACTACCACATAGTACACGACCACCGAGTTCCGTGTAGAGATGACCTGAGAATAGTAAGTTATGAAACAATACCCGAGGCGTGCTGATCGCACTGTCCTTAAGGATTTATCCGCCTCATAAGCGCAAATCCCCCAGGATTCAACAGGTCCTTCCCGGATATGAATCATAACTGAGGTAACAGAACTAGCAAGAGTAAATTTAGATACAGGAGATGTAACCCAGGAAGATAACTCAATTTTACGATGAGAAGAAGAAAATTGTTGTTTAAGTATTATGCTTTTATCACTTATATTTTGCTCATGTTTCTTCTCACGGTCTCCTCCCAAAAAACCACACTTATATTTTTCCTCATGCTCTCTAATTAATAATAACCAAAATATTTTCGTTAGAAGCATAACTATAAATGCTAGTAATTAGGATTAAATGAGATTGAGGTCAAGTAACTACTAAAAGAAAACGTGCATATGACATGAATTGGTCAAAAGGTAATTAATAAGGTAATTAATTAATCAAATCATCATATAATAACTAACTTTAAAATAATTTATAAATAAAATATCCAACAATCCCCCACAATTTATTTTAAAGTTTAAAAGATTATTCAAAACATTTCCTAGATTAACATCATTGATGTAATGCATCAAACTGGTGTAGCAAGCTATATGAACCAGTACTAGACTGATAATACTTAACACACAGTAACATTGGTGTAGCAAGCTATATGAACCAATGAAACTTAGCGTATGTTAGTGGTCTACCAATCGCATTACACCCCCACAGTCCTTGCCGTTGCCGCTGTGTTGCGCGAATAGGCCGTGCGCGTGCCTGGATTTATTCATGAGTGCTCTAGAGATTTCGCCAAAATCTCATACGAGCGGCCCCACTTGACACTCATATAGGTGATTTCATCAAGTATATGCTGCAAATCATACACCACCCATAAGGGATATGAAATTCATTAAAAACATTATAGTTTATCCTCTCAGTAATGCAGTATCTAGCACTTTCTCATTTACATAATAGGAAGAGGACTAAAACAAAAATTAATTATTTAATTTTTGGTGCTAGCAGATCTAACAAGTAACTTGTTTTTACCCATATGAACCTTATTCATGGGATCTCCAATCACAAAGGTTGGGTTCCTATCACTTGTTGATTTCAATTGGCTTAAGTCCAATTCTCCAATCACAAAATTATTCATCCCATGGGCTTTATTTAGTACGTACTTTACACAAATGATGAAGACAATTTCTTTCATCAAAATAATATTGACTAAGACGTCTCTAAGTCAATTAATCTCATATATTTGTCCAAGTCTAAATTATAACAATGAACTTGGTCTCAAAAATCATATTTATACAGGTCTGCTTATATGACTATTAATAAGCGACAACATTTACGCGATGAGTAAAATAACTCATAGCTTGATCTCATTGGAACTAAATTCCAATTAACATCATTATATTATTTTAATATGCTCATCGCGATATCTCATATATTGTCAAATTGACTTTCATAATTCATCAGGTCTGCTTAGATAAATTCTAAGCGACAACATTTCCACAAAGGGAAAAATTGAATCTATGATTAGATTAATTTATCAGGTCTACTTGAAAAACTTTCAAGCGACAACACCCCCACATTTTATAATATATGTGAATTTTTATTCAGGTCTACTTGAATGATTTCAAGCGACAACACCACAATTTTTAAATTCACATTTCAGGTCTGCTTGAATGATTTCAAGCGACAATATCTCCACATCGAAGACAATTTATAAGTCTTAATATAAATATATTTTCTCATAAACAATTTTCATTAATCATCATTGTATTATTTCAATACAATGGATAATCCCCAATATACCATATTATAGTTTATGGTATCTCAAAAAATATTTCATGAATCACAATCATGTTCAAGTCTACTTAGAAAAATTTCTAAGCGACAACATCTTAATCACATATATACCTCTATGAATTTCTCAACAAAATATCTTCTCAATCTGCTTCAAATACTACTCTACAAATTTACATACTTCAATAGCACCAAATATTACTACATCACTTGAATAATAGTTAGTACACAATATAAATAGTGAACCACTAAATGCCATAATAAAATAACTTGTCTAATAAAACTCTATTACAGCATGCAAATGTATCCCACTGTAGTATAGTAGCAGCAGTATTTTGTCTTTATATCTCTCAAAAGAATATACGCATGCAAGTGAACTAGATTTAGTTTATCAGCCAAAAACATTTCATTGTTCACTTTATCATTATCTAATCATGTACGATAATTTGGCTGAATCTTAAATAATTGCATCATCATATAATTATTACTATTCTATATATTATGATGACTCAACGCATGCGTGAGAAAATAAACATCCACAAACAAATAGTTTGAAGAAATAATATAGACCATATGGCTAAATGATAAAAATCATAACCTGTACTTTTCCCTGGCTCAAATTGGGACGGACCAATTAATCCTCAAGTGAACCACGGTGCTTACAATTGTGACAGAAAACTTCCTAGGCACAGCCGACGGTCAAACTCACACTGTACTTTAACCAAAACTTCCATTTGCCGAGACTAATTCACAATCAGGGCACAAACATAATTCATTGATAAATCCTTAAGATTGTTGTAAAAATTGGACCTATTAACAATAATAAACAACATATAAATTTAAATAACTCAATAAATATTATAGAGAATAAATTGAAATAGAGTTCGTAGAACTTATCTTTCGGTGAGTGTAGAAATTGATGTCGGCACTACCACATAGTACACGACCACCGAGTCCCGTGTAGAGATGACCTGAGAATAGTAATTTATGAAACAATACCTGAGGCGTGTTGATCGCACTATCCTTAAGGATTTATCCGCCTCATAAGCGCAAATCCCCCACGATTCAACAAGTCCTTCCCAGATATGAATCATAACCGAGGTAACAGAACTAGCAAGAGTAAATTTAGATACAGGAGATGTAACCCAGAAAGATAACTCAATTTTACGATGAGAAGAAGAAAATTGCTGTTTAAGTATTATGCTTTTATCACTTATATTTTGCTCATGTTTCTTCTCACGGTCTCCTCCCAAAAAACCACACTTATATTTTTCCTCATGCTCTCTAATTAATAATAACCAAAATATTTTCGTTAGAAGCATAACTATAAATGCTAGTAATTAGGATTAAATGAGATTGAGGTCAAGTAACTACTAAAAGAAAACGTGCATATGACATGAATTGGTCAAAAGGTAATTAATTAATTAAATCATCATATAATAACTAACTTTAAAATAAATTATAAATAAAATATCCAACAAAAAAAATATAAGACCCGAGTGATAAGTTTCTGCAGTTGCGTGTTGAGAATACCCAATTTGCACAAAAAAAATATGAGTGAGCCACTCCTTCCTAATGACCCAACAATGAGCTAACCATATCAAATGAAAATAATGAAGGATCTATTTTTGAAACATATGAGGACCACAAAATAGAAAAACATGCTCATGGGAGCTATTAGGAAAAATACAAGAAAATATCTAACCACTTAATAACATCGTATAAAATGTGACCAAATTAAGAAACCACATTCGACAAACAAATGGTAAACAATTTTTTCTTTTTTGCAAACTCCTCTACATAACAAAGAATTGGACACTAAAATGCCTCTCCTTGCCAATACGTTATCTTTATAAGGAATTCTATTGAACAACAACCGCCAAACAAATAGAGAAATTTTCAATAGTCACTTTATTTTAAAATATCTCTCGCAACTCTATCAGGTCAGTCGACTCAATATGATAATACATGATAAATCCCTCTAACTGAGTACCTTTTACCAGAATCAGGTGTTCAATGCCAAGCACTCGAAACATTTGCCCGCACAACAAAGCTAGCCAACAAGGTACAATACTCCCCCAAATGTTGTTCCTCCTAAGAACAATCTTCTCCTCCACCACCACCCTGCAGCATCGACCCTCATCCTAAACTTTACTAACCGAAATATGATTATCCGCAAAAAGATGAAAATCTTCATAATCTATTATAAAGACCTTCATCCAGCCAAGGATCATACACAAAAAAGAGTATTCTCCCTATCACCAACTGCCCTCAAAATATCACAATCAAACTTATTCCAATCACCCACACTCACCCCATTACACAAACTATTCAAATCACGACATCATGGCAATGCCATCTCTCACCCCGTTTAATTCGACCACTGTTGGACACAACTAGTAGCAAAAGGAAATAGTAACGAAAGCAAACTGATGAATTATCAAAGTAAGTATGTAAATTATCATATCCGTAGGGATTGTTCCGAATCAAACACAAGTATTTGAAAGCATATGAGATTAAATTTGCATTAATTAAAAAGGGGGGATTTTTATAGAATTAGGGTTCTAGAAAATAACCGCAAGAAAATATGATTTGATTTCAAAATAAGAAGGCGATTTGGTCGTTCGGTTCATCCAATTACTATTGTCTTGGTAGTTCACGCGTGTTAACAAATTACAAGTGAAAACTAAAAAACATCTTCATAATAACAAGTGAAAAAGGGTAGATTTGACGTATGGCTCTTCTGACCCCGGGTAACTCATGATGCGTGATGTATGACCACAGATTGGGTTACTCTCGCTTCAAAAATGCTAAAAACAACCCAACCCACTCAAACACTTTTTCTCTATAAAATATGGTAATGTTTTATCCATTCCTCTGATACATATGTGAAGTGCAATTGGTGAGAATGTTGAGATTAGCCAAAACCAATATCCTCAAAAATTGAAACTATAGAATGAGAAATGACAAATTTATTGGAACTATAGAATGGGATGGCCTTATGCACCTTAGAACTCCAACACAATCAGTTGAAATGAGAAATTAACAAAATTCTTAATCATAAATGGTTGAGAATATTCATAACCTTAGTCGCAAGTTAGTTGATGGACTGCTCTCGTGTGACTAAAATGAAAGAATCACAAAATGATACTGATGAAGAAGAAGAAAATGAAATGTGGCTATGGATAAAGAAAGAAAGTGAGAAGAAATTAAAGAAATAATGGATAGAGCCCCTACCACAATTTGTTGTTGAACCGTTTTCATTGTAGTCATATGTGAATCCCATTTCTCTAACTTTCTAGCGGGAAATGTATGGTGACTTTGGGCTAATTTTGTTCATTGGATCAATCTGGTGTATTATAAAATGCCACGTGTCTTTCTACTAAATTTTTTAAAAAATAAATATTAAAAATATAATCCTACCCAGCGCTTACGATTCAAACCTCCACACCTCCAACCTTGACCGCGCCGTCACCGAACTCCACTGCCCATCCTGGACCGCGTCGCTCTGCACCATCGTCGATTGCTGGCAACCGTAAACCCAGAGGCGGAGCCAGGGGTGGCTGGGCCGGGCCACGGCCCACCCCAAAAAATCGGAAATTACTTTTATAACCCTATATGTATATAAAATTAGGCGTTTAGGATACATATATTAGTTGATGCGAAATTTATCATGGAAGTGAAATTGGTTTGGTGGTTGTGAGCGTGTATGTATACATTAGGTGGGTGTGTTCAATACCTGTTGGGAACATTTTTTAAAATTTTCTGGTTTTTCTCTAACAAAATCAATTTTTGTTAAGTGAATTTTTTTTCTTTACAAAGTCAATTTCTTTATATATAAGGCGAGTTTCAAATCCATGCCTATAGACACAATTAATGTCTCAAGCCATTAAATTAATGTAACTTTTCATATTTATATATGCATTATTATATTCCTCACTAATTTTTAGTGTGAATAAAACACAATTTTTTACAAATCAAAAATAAGTACTCTCTCTTGATTAATATTATTTATTTTGGATTATATCATTATCTTTTTAGTATATATGTAATACAATATAAAATATAATTTTTTAATGATCAACTTTTTCTTTTACGCGAGCATATTTATGATATTTCTTTTACGCGAGCATAAAAAATATATATTATTAACATAAAAAATGGTCAACTTTGTACCTATTACAAATTCAATGCAATATAATTTTTATGTTTAAATATATCTTTAGTATAATTTTTTTTAGCGGCCCACCCAACTTTATTTTCCTAGCTCCGCCACTCGGTAAACCCATCGTCCACCTTTGAACGGCCATCGTCTACAGCCGTCAACCGCCTGTTTACCCCGATTTTTAGTAAACAACCGCTAGTTTAATTATTACAAGAAGGATCAACTAGTAAATCCTGAGACATATGGATTGTGCAGAATTGACGAAAACATGTTCATATTTTCTGGGTTAAATCGGATAAATTGATAAAAACAGTAAAATCACTCGACGCAGTCGAATGGGTTTGCTTAAAGTAAAATGCTTCAAAGTTTAAATTTGCAGAAAACTTGTAAATGAATTGCAGATAAAGTTTAAAGAAGAACTTTGAAAAGTAAAAGCATAAGACTTGATCTAAAGTCTTGTTCCAATTTCTAGGCTTTTGGGCAATATGCTTTTTAATCAAGCCAATAATGATCTTATTAGCAGCTTCTACTTGACCATTTGCTTGGGCATAATATGGTGTAGAGGTCAAAAGTTTAAAACCAGTTTGTTGGGCAAATTCAACCATCTTTCGTCCAGTGAATACTGAACCTTGATCTGTAGTAATAGATTTAGGTATACCAAATCTATAAATGATGTGACTTTGTATAAAACTAATCACTGCTTCTTGGTCAACATTTGGTAATGGAATTGCTTCTATCCATTTGGTAAAATAATCTATACCAACTAAAATATAACGTTGGTTTTTTGACGAACTTGGTTTAATTTCACCAATTAAATCCAAAGCCCATCCTCTAAAAGGCCAAAGTTTTACTATTGAATGGAGTTCACTTGCAGGTACATGTTGTATACCTGAATGTCTTTGACACTCTTGACAACCTTTAGCAAACTCTATACAATCCTTTAAAATTGTTGGCCAATATACACCTTGTCGAAATAACAACCATTTCATCTTGTGGCCTGCCTGATGAGATCCACATGCACCACTGTGCACATCAGATATAGCCAAATAAGCTTCAGTTTCACTTAAACATTTTAGTAAAACTCCCTCAGGTGTTTTCTTCATTAGTTCATTACCAATGATGACTTAACTCAAGGCTCTATATTTGATTTTTCTATTGGTCGTTCCATTTGGATCTTTCAAATATTCGACAAGTTGTTTTCTCCAATCATTATCAGATAGATTGTCAATGGCAAAAATTTCAAAAAATTCTGAATTTTCATCATAATCATAAGTGGTATCTTGACCGTTGTCTTGTGGTAAGTCTGCCCCCACAAGTTTTGGCATTGACAATTCTATCGAAGTAGGTTGATCAACAATGAGTTTATCTTTAATCTCAATCAACTCTTCTAGTTTTTCACTAGAGATTTTATAACCAGAAGCTATTTGAGCCAAATCATTGGCTTCTTGATTTTCTATACGAGGTACATGTTCAAAGATAACTTGGTCGAAACGTTTTAACAAAGAAATTGTTATGACAAAATATTTCATCAAGTGCTCTTTTATGCATTTGTATTCTTTTGTCAATTGTTTCAACACCAATTCTGAATCACCTCTGATCAAAATATTTTTTGCCCCCAAGTCTAATAAAATTTCCAAGCCTGTTATTAAAGCCTCATATTCTGCTTCGTTATTTGAGCAGAACCCATTGATCTTATATTTGAACTTGGTGGGAATTTTGGAGGGAGAAATGATTAAAATCCCAATTCCAACTCCATGTTTGTGTTTAGAACCATCAAAATATAATTTCCAAGGTTCTGAATCTACATAGTTTTGTGGAGTTTCTAATGCAGAATGATCCACTATAAAATCAGCCACAATTTGGCCTTTAACTGCCTTTAAAGGTTTATAAGTTAGTGAATATTCTGTTAAGGCTAAGGCCCATTTTCCAATTCGACTATGCAGAATTGGTTTAGACAACATATGCTTGATGATATCACAATGAGAATAAACAAAAACATCAACAGGCTTTATATAATGCTTGAGTTTCATACAAGAAAAATACAAACATAAGCATAATTTTTCAATACTACTATATCTAGTTTCAGCATCATTTAAAACCCTACTTAAGTAATAGATGGCTTTTTCTTCACCATTTTCATCTTCCTGAGCAAGCATACTACCCAGTGTCGAATCTGATGCTGATATATACAACTTCATGAATTTGTTCCTTATTGGAGGCATTAACATTGGTGGGTTTGACAAATAACTCTTGATTTCGTCAAAAGCTTGTTGTTGATCTTGCCCCCAAGTGAAAACACTTTCTTTCTTGAGTCGAAGTAATGGCGAAAACGGTTGAGCTTTACCACTTAAATTTGAGATAAATCTTCTCAAGAAATTTATCTTCCCAAGTAAGGACTGAAGTTGCTTTTTTGTAGTTGGAGATTTGGTCTCCATAATAGCCTTTGTTTTGTTTTGATTTATTTCAATGCCCTTTTTGTGCACAACAAACCCAAGGAAATCTCCTGCATTAACACAAAAAGCACATTTTAATGGATTCATTTTTAATCCATATTTCCTCATCTTTTCAAAAGACTTTTTCAAATGATCTAAATGATCATCATTTGACGAGGATTTGACAACTATGTCGTCAATATACACTTGCATGAAAGTGTCTATGTATTCATGAAAAATTAAATTCATTGCTCTTTGATAAGTAGCCCCAGCATTTTTCAAACCAAAAGGCATCACTACCCATTCATATGTGCCTAATGCTCCTGGGCATCTAAAGGCAGTTTTGGGTACATTATTCTCAGCAATGAAAATTTGGTTATAACCAGAATAACCATCTAACATACTTAAATATTCAAACCCAGCTGCTGAGTCTATTAACATTTCTGCCATAGGCATAGGATATTCGTCTTTTGGTGTAGCATTATTTAAATCTCTAAAGTCTATGCATACTCTAAGAGAACCATTTTTCTTAATCACAGGCACTATATTTGCTAACCATTCGACATACCTTGCAGTTCTGATGAATTTGCTCCTCAGCAGCCTTTCAATTTCTTCTTTGATCTTCGACATGATTTCTGGTGCGAATCTCCTAGGCAATTGTTTCACTGGCTTTTTATCTGGTCGAACTGGTAGTTCATGTTCCACCAACTTTCTGCTCAAACCTGGCATTTCGTTGTAATCCCAAGCAAAACAATCTTTGAATTCCACCAGGAGTTACACCACTTTTGCCTTCAGATCAGGAGGAATGTTTGCACTAATGTACGTTGGTCTTTTCGTCAGACCATCTCCAAGGTCAATTTCTTGCAAAGGATCCTGTGCTTGCATCTTGTGACTTTGGCTGATTGGATCTTTTTCAAATCCTAGGGGTCCGTCATCATAGATGTAATCCAACTTTTGCATTTCTGGCTTGTGTTTGCCAAATTTTATATCATTGGCTGCAACAGCCATATTTTCTGACAAAGAATTGGCTTCCAAAGCCATTTTGATTCTATTTTCAGCCATATAGGCCGAAATCTTTGCCCAAGTTTGGGACTCAGACATAGAAATCTTCATTGATATCACACCCAGTTGGGTAGTTGTGGCCTTCATATTCGCCATCTTCAATGTCTCCATCCTCTCTTTCCCACAGAAAACCATGTGTGGGGTCCAACTTAATTGAATGGTGAACATTTCTCACTGAACGATATGCAAAATCTCATTCAGTGCATGGCGAGATAGTTGCCAATTTCTTGTCGAATGAGTGCTTTGTAAGATGATGAACTTCTGTTTTGAAGTAGCTTTGGTCTGCCTCAACATTTTCGACAACACCATCATCTCGCCAGATAATCAGGCGTTGGTGCAAGGTAGATGGGACTGCCCCCACGCCATGAATCCACTCTCGTCCTAGGAGCAGATTGTAGTTTGCCTTAGAGGCCACAACCAAAAACAAGGTTGGCCTTATAGTACTTCCAACAACCACATCCACCTGGATTGCTCCTAATGACAAACCAGTTTCACCCTCATAATTTGACAGAACTATGTTGTGAGGATGAAGATCCACCAAGGACTTGCCAATCTTTTTCAAAAGAAACTCTGGCATTAGGTTGACAGCAGCACCACCATCAATTAGTACTTTGTTGATTCCTACATTATTCACCTTAGCCTGTATGAAGAGAGGCTTCAAGTGACTTTTCATGCCTTCATCTGGCCTTTCAAATGTAGCCATTTGGTCTTCCAAAGCACCATTATTCATTACATAGTAACAGACTGGCCTGTGAAGGGCCATTTGCATTCCAGATTCTTCTTCTTCATCTGTTATTTCAGAACAGACGTCGAACTCTCTTGGCAGAATTGCACAACATTTACTATTATGTCGAGATCAGGTTCAGAATCCAGAAAATCATCAGCTTCCATGTGTTCGTCTTTGACATCATCAGCAACTGAAGACTCTATTTTTCGTTCAACTAACCTCTCTTTCATTGGCTTCTTAGCCAATTCCATAGGTTTCTTCCCGTTACCATAAGCAGTAATCTGGGATTTTTGAGCAGCCAACTTTTTCTGGCGTTGATATCTACGCCATTGAGATCTTGTCATAGGGTTTTCCCTTTATAGTTATTCCTGTAACCATACTTCCTTGATTCAGAATCTTTCTTGGGATTGGAGTTACTGGAACTTCCTTTTTCAAAATTCCTTTGGCCAGAGACCATGTTTCTCCCATGAACCCATTGATTGACAGGTGTCCTGTTTAAGGGGACAAATGATTTTTGTGGTCCCAACCTTTGATGTACAGGCGCCTGTTGGCTATTCAGAATGTTAGAGTAAGTTGGCCTTTGATTTGGCCAATTGTTTCTGCCCTGACTATGAGGCAAAAATTTGGTGAGGCCTGCAGCAGCCTTTTTGTCGAACATGGCACTACAATGAGGACATAAAGTAGCTTCGCCATCATTCTCCTTGCAGCGTTGAAGGAAATCTAGCAACTTCTCTCCAGCTTGTGGATACACCTCTTCCACTTTTTTTCGTATTCTTCCTCAGGAATAGAAATCAATTGCCCCCCTTTAGTGAGGTTCAATGCTTCCAACATCAGACACTCGAACGGCTCTGTGTAAGCAGCATCAGCAATCTGTAATGGATTTTCGTCCACCTGCTATTTGGATTTTGGCTTTTCACCAAATTTGAGTCTTCCCTCCTGCAGGGCCTTCTGGACCAGATCCCTGAAAAGAACACATTGTGAGGTTTTATGACCCAAAAAATTATGGTATTTACAAAAACCTCTTTTCTTACGTTGTTCCAAAGGTGGAACTTTTAACCCCTTTGGTACAATTATTTGGCCATCAGTGACCAATAAGTCAAAAATTTCATCACATTTAGTAATGTCGAACGTATATGTCTTAGAAACAAATCTATCATTTTTTGGTTCGACAGGATTATTTCTATTTGATGGTTTCAACATTTTACAAGTGTAGGGAGGTCCCGGTTTCAATTCAGCAATATTGACCTCATTATTTTCTATGTAATCCTGACCATCGTCGAACTCATTTTCACTTTCATAAGTTTCTATATACGCCACTTTTTCTTTTTTATGGAATTTAGAATTTCTGACTTTTTCAGCCCTGAGGCGTTTGACCTGTCGAACACGATCTGCTAACTGGGCCATATCTCTTAAATGTTGAGTATCTAACTTCTTTCTAATGGAATAATCAAGGCCACCAGCAGCCATCTCAACCAATTCATGTTCAGGCACTTGAGTAAAGCACCTTGCCTTAAGGAGACGAAACCTATTCAGATAATCGACGATGGCTTCTGAAGTCTTACGCTTCATACTGGCTAATTCTTTGAGGCTAATCCTAGATTGTCCCATATAAAATTGTTCATGAAATAGCCTTTCTAATTGAGTCCAATTATGAATCGAATGAGGGGGAAGCGTGGTAAACCACGTAAAAGCATTTTTTGTGAGGGAATTGGGGAAGAATTTCATCCTCAAATCTTCATTATTTGCTAAATTCCCTGCTTCTGCCATATATCTGGCAATGTGTTCGACAGTAGACTCATTAGTATCACCAGCAAATTTTGTGAATTTGGGAATTTTCCATCCCCTCGGTAGCTCTGTCTGCAATACATATTCAGACAATGCTGACACGAAATTTGGCCTATGCAATCCTATATTCAAACCATTTTGGGCCAAGATATTTTCTACTAAGTTGGCCAAGTTATTCTGCCCTACTATGTTATCTTGTCGAACGTTCCTAAGAACATTATCAGCATTTTGGTTTCTATTAACCAATACCATTCCCTGTTCTGGCTGTTCTCCTTCAATGCGTAGTGGTTGGGCTTGAACTTCTAGTTGAATTTCTGGGTTTGCACGAGGAATTCTTTGGTTATTTGGAGCATCAGGGGCTCCAAAAAAGTCTGCCATTCTTCCCATTTGATTGGCTAATAATAGGTAACTATCGTTGGTTGCCTGTAACATAGGATTAAAAATTGTGCCAATCTGTTGGGTCAACGCGTTCACCATATCATGGTTGCTCTCATCCATTTGTTGCCTTAGTACTGCCATAGAGTTATTTGTCAGATTAAGAGAATTTCCTCTATTTCCCATCGCAGAAGACGAGGGAGAACTTTCTATTGAAGGCCAATTATACAGGTTTGCCATCGTTGTTGTTGGCATTCCAAACTGTGGGTTTCTAGGCAACCATGGTGGTCTTGACGGTGTTCCACCAACTTGACTACCGTCTGTGTATCCATGTGTGTGTGATACATTTGTTGGCATGGATGACATGTTCAATTGTGTCATTGATGCACCATTAGGATTTGGAGGAGGAAATCCTCCTGTCATACTTGAAGTAACGGCAGGCATTGTTGATCCACTGGCGTTTGCACCAATGGTACTGGAATTCATTGCAGGGTTCGAACTTCCGCCATTATTATTATTATTATTTGGGATACTTTCAGAAGTTGTAGAATTTAGTGCAGGGCCTGTTGGCCCACCAGTAGGATTGGCGTTAGAAACGCCAGATGCTGGTTGACTAGGTTGCCCTGTTACATTCTGGGGGTTTGGAATCAGATTCGTTTCTGCTCAATTATTATTGTTATTAGTAGAAGAATTGCTTGGTGGTCTCACCATTCTAGTACGAGGACGAGTTGGTATTTTTGAGAATTCTGGGAGAGATTTACCACTCCTCAAATGCATATAAAGATACACACACAATCAAATTTTAACACCAAACAACAATTTTGCAAAAAGTTTTCAAAAACAAACTAAATTAAATCACACAATCCAATTGTCCCACTGGGCGTGCCAATTTGTTTACCCCGATTTTTAGTAAACAACTGCTAGTTTAATTATTACAAGAAGGATCAACTAGTAAATCCTGGGACATATGGATTGTGCAGAATTGACGAAAACATGTTCATATTTTCTGGGTTAAATCGGATAAGTTGATAAAAACAGTAAAATCACTCGACACAGTCGAATGGGTTTGCTTAAAGTAAAATGCTTCAAAGTTTAAATTTGCAGAAAACTTGTAAATGAATTGCAGATAAAGTTTAAAGAAGAACTTTGAAAAGTAAAAGCATGCAACGAAATAAATTGCAGAAAGGTTAAAGTGCAGAAACTTTAAATGAAAAGCAAGTAATCAATACTTGAAAATGTAAATTGCATTGATAATTGTAAAACGTTTACAAAAGATGGTACACAAATTCGTACATGTTCCATATTGCACTCATTTCGCTCGTTGACATGGGTACTTTGAGTTTGTCAGGAATTTGCATGAGAATTGTGAACCCATTTCTCCTATCAGAAACTAATATTTATAGACAAACTAGAATAACTGCCAAAAACCTACATAACGTCTAACTAAACTCCACGTGTCTTCGACAATTTGAATTCCTTGGACACCTGGCAAGGCTTTCGAACGTTTTCCATTTTGAATATTTTGCTAAGTCCAGAGTATGCTTTCTCCGTACTGCACAATACGTTATACAAGCAAACACACACACACACACACACATATATATATATATATATATATATATATACAATTTCGACAAACACAACATAGTGTCGAAGCATTCGAATATATACTTATTTAAACAGGCTCCTGTCGAATTCGACAGCTTCTTTTAAACTAAAAAGGCTTTCGACGTCGAAGGCCTTAATCTTCTCCTGATTTATTAATCAACCAATTTCCAAGAGAATATTAAAACACAATAATGTACATTAAATGAGAATCCATCATCTCACTCCAATTCATTAATGCCTGTCGAAAATACAGGATAACACCTCCCCTGCAAGTGTTAACCCTCTTTCCAACATTAAATTCACAGCAACCATGAACCAAATTAACATATGACTACACAATAATAGCATTCTAAACACAATTTATAACAAATTTTAAGTTCTGGGTAAAAATTTCCCATCCAATTGTTGCATCCCTTGCATGCTTTGATTTTTCAATATTTTCTTCTCTATGCACAAGACACAAAACAGCATCAGAGATGAAAACTGGCCCAAACTTATTTTGAAATTTGTGGTTGAAACAATGGTTTCTACTCTTTTGATTGTTCCCAACTCCATTATTCTTTCGAACAAGGATAGTTCAAAGAAGAAAAAAAGAAAGCAATATACTATAGATCGGCGACGGCGCGAAGGAGATGGCGACGACGATGCAGAGCGGCGCGGTCAAGGGTGGGCAGTGGAGTTCAGTGACGGCGCGGTCAAGGTTGGAGGTGTGGAGGTTTGAATCGTTCAAGCACGTGGGTAGGATTATATTTTTAATATTTATTTTTTAAAAAATTAAGTAGAAAGACATGTGGCATTTTATAGTACACCAGATTGATCCAATGAACAAAATTAGCCCAAAGTCACCATACCTTTCCCGCTAGAAAGTTAGAGAAATGGGATCAGTCATATGTAGCAATCAAATCAATGTTATCGCAAGCGATCACACCACTACTTCATTGCTTGCTTTCTACATCGCCACCTTTATCCGTGTTTAAGACACCACTACTCTCTTCTCCTTTTCTCATCTTTGGTTTTCTATGTTGGAAACATTGCTTTCAACAAAACTGACAAACACATTGTTCTCTATTATACATGTACCGTACTAAATATTATAGGCCCAATAACACAATGATCCAATAATTGGCCCAAACAATTCAAATAGATTCTTGGCGGGAAAGATAAGGATGGGCGAGATCATAGAGGATAGGGGTGACGCCCTCAGAACACAATTATGTCGCCCAATGGCTGATAACCGCCCACTACCACCACTGAAGCGCGGAGGAGGAGAGTAACCATCCATAACCACCCTTGAGACATGGTGGAAAACCACCCACGACCTCCTTAAGAGAGGAGTGGGGTGGTTTTAGATATTTTCTGATCATTCTTTCCTCTATAAATAGAGAAGAAACACTCATTGTAAAGGGTTCACTTTTTTGGTAAATAAAGATCCTAAGTATCATTATTGCTCATCAATATACTTGGACCACCCCCATATTATTTTTACCAGAACATTTTGGCGCCCACCGTGGGGCTGCGGTAAAACGATTCCCAGCCTACCACTCAAACCAGACGAAATTGGAAGTTCTCCTCAAGAAAATGGCAGGAGGACAATCAACAAATGAAAACCAAAACAACCGAAACAACGAAAACAACCTAACCTTGACGGATGCAGTGGCACAATTACGTCGCCTGCAAGCCGAGGTTCGAAAGATCGACTAAGAAAAGGCAAATAGAGTCGATGAAACAGAAGAAACCAACATCACCAACTCCCAACCACTTGCCCAAAACCTCTGGGATGCGAGAGTACCAGACAATTTCAGAACTCTCCATCTCCTGGACTTTGATGGGAAAACTGATCCCACAGAACACCTAATGGCGGTAGGAACTAAAATCGCCATCATCGGCGCTGCAGATCACTTGAAGTGCAAACTCCTCTCAGGTACACTGAAAGAAGCAGCACTAAGATGGTATATGAACCTACCCAGGAATTCCATTCAAAGTTGGGCGGATTTTCAACAAAAATTCACACAACAGTTTGCCGGCTCCAAACACATTAAAGTGATGGCAACAAGTTTGTTTTCACTAAGACAAAACTACAATGAATCTCTGAGAGAATATCTGGCGAGATTCTGCGAGTCCACAAGCAAAGTGAGCAACCCAAACCAAGAAATGTTCGTCTCAGCCTTCCATCACGGTCTCAAGGCGGGACATTTCAACGAATCCCTGGCACAAAAGCCGGCCACATCCATGAAGGAAGTTACAAGAAGAGCGGAAGGATACATAAAAGGCGAAGAGAGTAACGCCGAAAAGAGAATGAGAGACGCCAGAGAAAGAGGCCCGGTCAACAAAAACAACGGCCAAGGCGAGTTTTACCATCATCACAGACGCCCGGTCCCTAACCATCACGGAATTGACCGTCATAGGAAACCTTACCAACCGCAAAGACATTTTGAAGAAGAAAGGAAGGAGTATACACCACTAAACCGTGCGCGAGTCTACATCATGGAGGAAATCCTACAAACAGGATTAGGGAGACTACCCCCACCAAGGAACAAGGAGCACACTATGGGATTAAACCCCGACGCTTGGTGCGCTTATCATAGATGCAGAGGTCACGACACTGAAAAATGTTTCAGGCTACGGGATCTAATTGAGGAACTGATAAAGAGCGGTCACTTGAGGAAGTTTATAGAGGACGCCGCGGCGGGAAAGGTGGTTGTCCCGAAAGTACAACATAATCAAACAAAGGATCGTTCTGAAGGAGAAGAGCCAGGAAAAGGCAAGAGGATCTCCGTCAACACCATTGCGGGAGGATTTGCAGGAGGAGGAGAATCCTCAAGTGCGAGAAAGCGTTATGTTAGAAGAATGGAACAAAATGAGAAATTCATAGGTCACACAGAAGTGACGCCCATCCCCGATCTGTCATTCACCAAAGAAGACAAAAGGGAAGTCTTGCCACATGATGATGACCCTCTTGTGATACAAGTACATATCTTAAACTGTGACGTCAAAAGAGTGTTAATCGACTCAGGAAGTTCAGCAGACATAATGTACTAGGAAGCCTTCAAGGCAATGCAGTTATCAGATGAGTACCTATTACCCTACAACGGCACGTTGGTAGGCTTCGCCGGCGAACAAGTAGAAGTTATGGGCTACACAACTCTCCTAACCACGTTTGGAGAAGAGGAGAACGCCAAGACTATCAAGGTAAGATATTTGGTAGTTAAAACTCCATTCACTTCGTATAACATCATTATTGGAAGGCCAGCCTTCAACACACTTGAGGCGGTACTGTCAACCCTCTACTTGTCCATCAAGTATCCTTTGGACAACGGAAAAGTAGGAACCGTCAGAGGAGACCAAAAGCTGGCGAGGAGATGCTATGAGTCTAGCCTGAAAATCAAACACAAGCAAACCCCCAAGGCGGAGTCAACATGATCTCGCCCCTAGACCTTGACCCAAGAGAAGATTTCACAAAAAGAAGAATGAGCCCCATTGAAGAATTGGAACAAGTTCAAATTGGCAATATGCCACATCAAGTAACCAACATAGGAACCACTTTGAAACCAGAAGAGGGAGAAAAGGTCGTAGCGATGTTAAAAAAGAACATAGACCTATTTGCATGGAAGCCATCCGATATGCCCGGAATAGACGAAAGCGTGATAATGCACAAGTTATCTATCGCGCCCAACGTCAAACCGGTCTCACAAAGAAAAAGGAAGATTGGAGAAGAAAGAAGAACAGCAGTAAACGAGGAAGTAGACAAACTGAAAGCAGCAGGGTTTATTGAAGAAATAAAATATCTGTCATGGTTGGCAAACGTGGTAATGGTGAAGAAGGCAAATGACAAGTGGAGGATGTCCGTGGATTTTACAGATTTAAACAAAGCTTGCCCGAAAGATACATATCCCTTGCCTAATATAGACAGGCTTATTGACGGAGCCTCTGGATACAAAATGTTAAGCTTTATGGATGCATACTCGGGATACAACCAGATAAAGATGAATCATGCAGACGCGCCTCACACTGCCTTCGTGATTAACACCTGCAATTACTTTTACAATGTTATGCCGTTTGGCCTAAAAAACGCAGGCGCCACATACCAAAGGCTAATGGACAGAGTATTCTCAGAGCAAATAGGCAAGAATGTAGAAGTATACATAGACGACATGGTAGTCAAGACAACGGAAGATGGTGAACACGACAAGGACCTAGGCGACATCCTCGCCTCGGTGAGAAAGTACAATATGAGATTGAATCCAGCGAAGTGTTCTTTTGGAGTTCAGTCAGGAAAATTTTTGGGCTTCATGCTCACAAACAGAGGGATTGATGCTAACCCAGATAAATGCCAAGCTATAATTGACATGAGAAGTCCAACCACCGTAAAGGAAGTCCAACAACTAGCAGGAAGGATCGCAGCCTTGTCAAGATTTTTATCTTGTTCTGAGAGAAAGCCTTTCACTTTTTCTCAACTCTAAGAAAGAGTGAAAGATTCATATGGACCCCTCAGTGCGAAGAAGCTTTTCTAAAGCTTAAGAGCTTTTGGCGTCACCACCAATATTAACTCGCCCTCAGAAAGGTAACACCTTATACTTATACCTGGCGGTTTCAGACAACGCCCTTAGTTCGGCGTTGGTGCAAGAAATCAAAGGCGAAGAGAAGCCGATATATTTTGTGAGCAGAACGTTCAAAGGTGCTGAAGCAAAATATCAAAAGATAGAAAAACTATCCTTGGCCGTCGTCATCACCGCGAGGAAGTTAAGGCAATACTTTCAGAGTCACAAGGTAATGGTCAAGGCGGACTATTCCATAAAGAAAGTCCTAAGGAAGCCTGATCTAGCAGGGAGAATGGTTGCATGGGCAGTGGAATTGTCAGAGTTCGACATAACCTTTTCCCCTAGAGGCGCAATAAAATCGCAAATTCTGGCGGATTTTATATTGGAATTGTCAAACCCGCCTAAAGAAAACAGCGAGGAACCTTGGACACTTTCAGTAGATGGTGCGTCTAACCTAAAGGAAGTGGAGCAGGAGTAGTTCTAGAATGACCGGATGGAGTACTCATAGAACAATCCCTAAGGTTCGCTTTTAAAGCAAGTAACAACTAGGCTGAATATGAAGCCCTTCTAGCAGGAATGAAGTTATCAAAAGAAATGGAGGTCACGGACCTCAGAGTAAAGAGCGACTCACAATTGGTAACCAACCAAGTGTCGGGGGAATTTCAAACAAAAGACCCCCAGTTAATCAAATATCTGGAAAAGGTAACCAAACTGGCGAAATGTTTCAACTCATTTCAGTTGATCTACGTGCCTAGAGAACAGAATGCCAGGGCAGATTTATTATCCAATCTCGCCAGCACCAAGAAACCTGGAAGCAACAGAACCTTCATCCAGGAAACAATTACAAACCCCAGCATTAACGAAGAAGAAGTCCACATGGTCATAGAAGAAGAAGATTGGCGGACTCCTATCATCAGGTATTTACAAAGGGACGAACTCCCCAAACCTAGAGAAGAAGCATACAAAGTCAGAAGAATGGCGTCATGGTACACTATGATGGGAGATAAGCTATACAAAAGGGGATTTTCGACCCCCTTGTTGCTATGTGTCGGCAAGGAAGAAGCCAAGGAAATTTTAGAAGAAGTTCATGAAGGTTCATGCGGGAGTCATATAGGAGCAAGATCATTGGCAGGTAAGATCCTTAGAGCAGGATTCTTTTGGCCGGAACTGCATAGCGACGCTGGAAGGTATGTGAGAGCATGTGATAAATGTCAAAGATTCTCAAACCTACACTACGCCCCAGGCGAACCCCTCAAATCAGTCCTTTCGCCGTGGCCTTTCTTCATGTGGGGAGTGGATATATTGGGTCCTTTCCCTACTTCATGGAAGCAAACCAGATGGATCATAGTCGCTGTGGATTACTTCACTAAGTGGGTTGAGGCGCAACCTTTATCAAACATCTCGGCAGAGCAAGTCAAAAAGTTTTACTGGAGGAACATCATATGCAGATTCGGTCTTCCCAAGTACATTGTGTCAGATAACGGCACACAATTCGCAAGTGAGAAAGTAGTCTCATTTTGCAAAGAAAAAGGAATCCAAAACACATTCATATCAGTTGAGCACCCTCAAGCCAATGGTCAGGCCGAGTCAGCCAACAAAGTCATATTGAAGGCCTTGAAAAGGAGACTGTCAAGCAAAGGAGAAGCTTGGGTAGCTCATCTCACCGCCATATTATGGTCATATCACATAACTCCACAATCATCAACAGGAGAAGCTCCCTTCACCATGGTCTATGGAGCAGACGCCATGATCCCTGCAGAAATAAATCCCCCGAGTTGGCGACGTGAAACCTCGACAACTCAAGAGAACAGCGAAGCATTGCAGGAAAACCTTGACCTAATACAAGAAGTAAGGGATAAAGTGCATTTCAGAGAATTTGCAACTAAACAAAGAGTGGAAAGAAAATACAACACAAGGGTAATCCCAAGGAAATTCAAAGAAGGCAACTTAGTCCTGAAGAGACCAATGGGAAAAGATAAAGGTGGAAAATTGGCAGCAAATTGGGAAGGACCATTCAGGATCAATGAAGTCTTTGAAGGTGGAGCATAGAGGTTGGAAACCATGGAAGGCGAGGTCCTACACAGGACGTGGAATATCTCAAACCTCAGATTTTACTACAGTTAGGCCAACAACGCCTATGGGCGAGACGCACTCCAAAGAACATCGTCAAGCCTCGCCACGCCACCCCAAAGATGTTTCTTGTTTTTACTTTCGTTCCTTGTTTTTTATTTTCAAAAAGAAAATGCATATGGATGTATTAAGAATATGAATGATGAGAAACTCTTTTCTCCGGCGAAAGCAGGAGTTTTTAATGAGACTCATCAGTAAAAATTCAAAAAATATTGCTTTGATCAAAAAAGTCATTGTTCCAATGTTTGCAGATGGTTAGAATTATATAAATCTTATACATAAAGACTACGAAGGGAGAAAGTGTTGAAACACCATGACGTTATCTGTAAATCTTACGAGTGGGATACGTCTAAAATAGAAACGGCGTTACCTCCAAAGGCCCTAAGTGCCGGGTACGACGGAAAAGCGTTGAAACACCATGACGTTATCTGTAAATCTTACGAGTGGGATACGTCTAAAATAGAAACGGCGTTACCTCCAAAGGCCCTAAGTGCCGGGTACGACGGAAAAGCGTTGAAACACCATGATGTTATCTGTAAATCTTACGAGTGGGATACGTCTAAAATAGAAACGGCGTTACCTCCAAAGGCCCTAATTGCCGGGTACGACGGAAAAGCGTTGAAACACCATGACGTTATCTGTAAATCTTACGAGTGAGATGCGTCTAAAATAGAAACGACGTTACCTACAAAGGCCCTAAGTGCCAGGTACGACGGAAAGGCGTTGAAACACCATGACGTTATCTGTAAATCTTACGAGTGGGATGCGTCTAAAATAGAAACAGTGTTACCTACAAAGGCCCTAAGTGCCAGGTACGACGGAAAGGCGTTGAGACACCATGATATGATCTGTAAATCTTACGAGTTGGACATATCAAAAATAGAAACGGCGTTATCCCTAAATCTTACGAGTTGGATACGACGGTAAAATAAAGGCGCAAGGCGTTGACGACATCAGAAACAATAATGATAAAGGCGAGATCCAAAAAACGGCAAAAGAAATTAAAGGTATAATGCATGTTGTTATTTTATTCCTTACAATATTATATAACATAACAGTGCAGAAAAAGAGACAATATGGGAAACATTCATTTTTTCATTGATAAGAAAGATTACAATGAAATCAAGATACAAAAATAAAGAAAATTACAATGAAATCAAGATGCAAGTGATCCAGAAAAGAAATCCTAAATCTAACAAAGGATCCAGCTCCTTCAAGGAAGAGAAGAAAAAACTGGAGGCAGTCTCAATAGTCCCTCCTATCCACAAGATATCAGCTCCCCGCTAGAAAAGGAAGAAATCGGGTGGAAATCTTCCGAGTCTTTAATGGTAGAGGGAAAACCTGGAGGTTTAACCCCAATCCCTCGCCAAGAGGCTGCCATCAGAAGAAGGAAAAACTCATCAAAGCAGAACTACCCCGAAGTTTTCCCTGAGGCCGTATATGATATCCTCCGTGGCTTCTCCTCAGCCTCCGTGATGATCCGGGATCCTTCTTCTCTACCAGAAGATTCAACATCAGGGGAAGATTCCCGAGAAGGGGAAGTCCTCAGGTATTCAATGAAATCTTCATCAGCAGAGCCGGAAGAATCTGACGAAAAGACAAGAGTCTTCATTTTGATATTAGAAGAGGGCTTATCTCGCCTAAAATTAGAAACTGAAATTGCTATCCTACGCTTCTTTTTCTGAGATTTTGATTTAGAAGCTACACGTTTCTTTTTGGGTTTATTTTTGTGATCCATGGAGGGATCAATGAAAGCAAGAATGACGAAGAACAAAAACAATCAGAGAAAAAAGAAGAGAGATTCAGTGAAAGAAAATCGAGAACAAATGAGAAGAGATGTGCAGAAAATTGAAGGTGAAAGAGGGTATTTACAGAAGAATTTCTGGACGGTGAGTAATAAATGTAGTCAAACGGTTGCAAATTTCCACGTTTGACTGCATAGAAAACGGCGAAAGAATAGAACAGTTATTCTGACCACATTGATATCCGCGAAAATTTCTTGGGAAACGGTTCCCAGACGACGCCACAGTTTAGCAGTAATCACGCCTAAGTACTTACCTCGCCTCGGATACATTGGCGAGAAGGTTACACAAGTTACACAGAGACTACGAAGTTATATACAGACAAATACTCTCAAAGTAAAGCAAAACAATAGAAAGAAGATTCAAGCATATTAATGGAAAGATATTATATTTAAAGCCAAAAGGGCGAGGAGCATTGTCAATATCGCCACAGCGGGGCGTACAAAAGTTTTAACAAAAGCCACAAAGGGCATACAAAATTACCAAAGCCACAAGGGGCGTACAGGAATAAAAGCGAAAAACAGAAAGATCATAAAGGCTTCATGGAACAGGATCTGTAGGAGGAGTATAAAGGACCAGCTGTCCATCCTTAATGACCATCAACACACTGGCCTCGCCCAAGCGCACACCGTCGATATCAGGAAACAAAACTTTAACTTGCTCCACAGCAAAGTTAAAGCCATCTTCAAACTGGGCCCCGATGCTTTCTTCCAAACCCGCCTTCTCTTCAGACCAACTCGCCTTCTCCTTGAGCAAGGCGTCCCTATCATCAGACATCCATTTAATTTGCTCATCTTTGTCAGCAGACGAGTCTTTCAACGTCTTGATCTCGGCAGCATGGTCGTCCTTCAACTTCTTCAAGGCGGCCTCATGTTTTTTCTCCAAATCATCCAAGGCTTTCTTGCTTTCAGCCTTGGCAGCCTCCATATCAGCAATGAACTTATTCTGGGCAGCCTTAACCTTTTCCTCCATGTCGTCCAACTCCTGGCGGATAACTTTCATCTTTTCCTCAGAAGAGGAGATAACAAGCCTTTGGCGAGACGCCAAGGCGTAGCTGAGCAAAATCCCCTTCAACTCATAGCCCATGGAGAGTCTAGCCAAATCCTCAGTTGAAGTCGAATCAAAACGGGCTCCCCCGCCAGACAGGTCCATAGCCTTCTCAATAAAGACCTCAGGATTCAGAAGAGGATCCCAAGATGTTGGCGCTGTGTTGTTTGAAGGAGCAGGAGGAGAAACCGAGGGTATGTCGACAACGGCAGCAGGGCGTGGAGAGGCAGTCTTCTCAGGATCCTCGCCCTGGATTGGAGCAGTTTCCACATCAGAGGTAGCCCCAGAAGTGGACGACCTCAGCTTCTTGGAGCTAGGCTGTTCATTCTTGGAACTCCCGCCTAGCTTAAGGTTCTTGGCCGGAATGGCGACGGAAATTCGTCCTTCATTTTTTCTCTTGTTTCTGCCCTTGGCGGCATCAGTGTCCGCCACCACCAATTGATTCAAAGGGTCGACCACAGCAACGGTCTCCCCAGAAGCGGCAAGGGCGGCATCCTTTTCCTTCTTGGCCCTGGCCCTCAGCAAGAACTCCATCCTCTTCTCCTGCGAAACTGACTTCATCCTATCTGCAAAAGATAAAAGAAAAAGGGTTAGTATATGGAAATGAAAAATAAGCAGAAGCAAGACAAAAAGACAATAGAAAAACTCACCCATATACTCCACCAAATCCTCTATATTGCCGTCAGCCTTAAGGAGGTCACTCACACTCAATATACACAGTCTCTCAATATAGGCGACGCATTCTCTCTCAAACTCATCCAGAGATTCGTAACGAGTCCCTTTGATGACACAAGGGTTCTGGGTCCAGTAAAAGGGAAACAAAGGTTCTTGATTCCCATCAAACATCACGTCAGGGAAAGACTCCCTACCACGGACGCGAAGAAAGGTGTTTTTGAAATTTTTAAAATTGGAGGTATACAACTGAAAACGTTTTCTACCCGGCTGACTCGAAAGAAAGACGTGAGAGTCAGGCGAGATACTCTTAATGGTATAAAAAGAAAAGAAAACAGCAACGGAAGGCTTCTCAATCTCAAGACCTAAGCAGGCTAACTGAAAAGCTTTCATATAACCCCAACTGTTAGGGCTCAGTTGACAAGGGGCGACATTCAAGGTTTTAAACATTTGAACTTCAAAGTCAGTGAAAGGAAACCAAACATTGAAGGAGTCAATAATGGAAGTGTACATATAAAAATGGTGAGTTTTTTGGGTGTTAGTGTCGGTGACGATCTCATCCTCACCCACGGGCTCGAGGATGATGTCATTCTCATCATCAGTACCAGACAAGACGGTTTTCCGCCTATACGCCACCACAGATTCCCAGTCTAAGTATTTTGAAGCTACATCCATGGTCTCGGGGAGAGTTGGGGCGACGAAAATTGCAAGAGTGGTATCCCTTCGTTTTCCTATGAAAGACGAAGGCGAAATTATCACACAATCACTATCACTACTCTCAGCATCACTAGAACTTATTTCAACATTCATCAAAGATTTGAAGTAACCATCATAGTCAAGAGAACCATCGGCCCTTGTATGATGGTTATGAATTTGAGTTTCTAAGGCGGAGCCACGAGGAGGAATTTTGGTAAAACCCCCCTCTTCTTCGTCACTCAAGCTACGCAAGATAACCATTTTTTCCTAATTCAAACCCTAGAAATCGAAATGGGAATGTGAAAAGGGAAAAAGGCAGTTACAAAGAAGGAATAGAAGTTACCTTAAATAAATGAAGTGGGAATGTAGTGGAGATCGTGTGAAGAGAAGTTGCTAATTACTAAACCGCGGAAAGTGGGTTTGAAATTTGGGGAAAAAACGCTGAGAATCGGAATGAACGAAGGGAAAGTTGATGAAAATAATTTGAAGTCCTGTTTTATAGAAAAGTTGTTGAGTAAACGAAACGTCCTAATACCCAACGGGTAAAAGAAGGTATCATTACGCGTGTCAGCATAACGCGTACGCCTGGACACGTATCCCAAGGCAGGCGAGAAGGTCAAACGTTTGGGATTCAACGACCTCGCCAACAGGCGAGAACAAGTATATATTTGGACTTAATAAAAAATACATGACGGAAAAGAAAGGCATAAATTGAGGAAAAGAAGCATCATTTCATTCAAGAAAATCCAACAATTACAAGGGGAGGCGGAACACATTCAACGCCATTTGAAGAAATTAAAAAAGCAACATACAACAAAGGAAAACAAAGAGAAACTACTTAAACGCTTTGTAAGCAGCCTCGACAGCGCGGGAGTGAAAATCCTCCATCAAGCCCCTCAACTTCTTTGCCGCGTCAGAATCTTGGGCGATCTTCCTCATGTCGTCATTAAGAGCATCATCCTTCTCTTGAAGACGGCACAAATGTGAGCGAGTTCGGATTAATTTGGCGACATCATACTGGATGTCCATCTGCAAAGATCTCTTTCTCTTCACACGGGGTTTAAGTTGGCTCTCCAACTCATCAATTCGGTTATCTATGGCTTCCTCGGCTGATAAGGAAAGCGCCATCACCTTTTCCTGAGACGTTATATGTTCTTTCACCATCTCAATCCTCCTTTCCAAAGCATCAGAAAGTTCTCTCTGACAATGCTCAACATTCTCAATAGTCTCAATTAAAGCGCCGTCATCCAAGAACCTTTTGTTCAGTTCCTGTACCACGGCCATAAATTCTTTTTGTCCATCTGTCAGTCTCCAGGAATAATCCTGCAACTCCTTCACCATGGAAGAAAAATCCTCCACCTGATCCAGCAAATCGTCAGTGTCGTAGCACAGGATGTTTCTCAGTTGGAATAAAACCAGCATGACAGGTGATTCCGGAATGGCGGAAGGAGATGACATTGTTACAAAAGGCAAAATATGCAAAGAAAGAAAGATGAATTGAACGATGCATCGCGGAACTCATATTTATAGTCCAAAGACAGAGAACGTGATCACAAAGAGTGGGCAGTTACCATACCACGTCCGACCGTTATCAGCACTTCGCCTCTTTGAGCCTCGCGCTTGGGGGGCTATGCACCGGACTAAATATTATAGGCCCAATAACACAATGATCCAACAATTGGCCCAAACAATTCAAATAGATTCTTGGCGGGAAAGATAAGGATGGGCGAGATCATAGAGGATAGGGGTGACGCCCTCAGAACACAATTATGTCGCCCAATGGCTGATAACCGCCCACTACCACCACTGAACCGCGGAGGAGGAGAGTAACCACCCATAACCACCCTTGAGACACGGTGGACACGGTGGAAAACCACCCAAGACCTCCTTAAGAGAGAAGTGGGGTGGTTTTAAATATTTTCTGATCATTCTTTCCTCTATAAATAGAGAAGAAACACTCATTGTAAAGGGTTCACTTTTTTTGGTAAATAAAGATCCTAAGTATCATTATTGCTCATCAATATACTTGGACCACCCCCATATTATTTTTACCAAAACAATACAAATTAACGATGAAACCAAAATTGAACCACCAAAAATCAAATAGAGCCTGAAATCAGCATACTCAATAATAATAGAACGATATACATGCAAATTAGACAAAACATTTTTTAAAAAAAAAACATGCATGACAACAAAGCATAATTAAAAAATAACAAAAAGTTATTAAAAAGAATCATAACCAAAATTGATGAATTGCTTCCATCCATTATTTGTGTATAGTGGGAATGTGTATTCCGTTGATCGTCTTTTAATTATATGATAAAATGAGACGGGAAGTTGATGATGTTGGGTAACCGTGAAGCAATTTTGAAAATGAGGGGGCACAACACACTAATCTACTTAGGGATGACGATGGGTAGGATATTGGTAGGGTACTATAGTCTCAATCCCTATATCCGCAGTTTGAAAAAATATCCGTATCCATCCTTATACCCGCGTGGATGACAACTTTTGTCCCCGTATCCATGTCCTATGGGTACCTAAGTACCCATACCCGTTACCCACATTTTAAAAAAATCAAAGATTTTAATGTGGATTCATGAAAATTATAAACAAAATTATTAGTAAAATCATGCTAAAGTTTATTTGTCTATTGATATATTTAAATTATATTATAAATAAACATTTTTTTTTAATTCGAAATGCGTAATATTATAATTAATGTTATATTTTTTAAAATTAATTACATATATTATTATATAATAATATATTTAAAATAAATAAATATATACTACATGGGTATATGGGGTGGGTACTAACCCATACCCGCATCCATACCCGCTCAATTTTGTGGGTAATTATTCATATCCATGCCATACTCAAAATGCGGATTTTTATCCTACCCATCATAAATATTTTTTGTGAATACCCACTGAGTATGAGTAAATTGTCATCCCTAAATCTACTCTCTTGACAAAATAAGGAAACCACCGAAATAAAACTACTTGTTTGTCAACAGTAAAATTGAGTAAATTGCCATCCCTAAATCTACTCTCTTGACAAAATAAGGAAACCACCGAAATAAAACTGCTTATTTGTCATCAGTAAGATTTTAAATTGAGGGTATTTTTAAAAGAAAAATACCAAAAGTTTTACCTTTATCTATACTAACTACTAAGTATAAATAATAGAATATAGAATATAATTACTATTATAAATAGATAAATAATAAATAAATAAAACAATTGGAATAGTTCCGCAACCAAAAAAATTGGAATAGAGTTTTACTGTTTCCTAAAAAAAAAAAAAAAAAAACAAGTATAGGGCTGAGGCCAATACAACTTTTGTTCAATTCTTCAATCTTCGTTCTCATTACAATCCTCGCGCCATGGATATTCGACGCGCCTCACACCCCGTTATCGATCCCAGAGTAAGGCGCGTTGGTTTCGTCGACCAACCCAAACCCCCGCAACTTCCGGACTCTCCACCACCCGACCCGGTCTCCCCCGTCATCATGCCGCCTCCACGTCTTCTTTCCGAACGAACCGCAGCCGTTCCTGTTCCCGAGCCCAGGTTCCGACGTCAGGAACTCGACGATCAGGTGCCGATTGGGAGCTACAATCCCACCCAGTTTGTGCTCAGAACCTCGCCGACGGCTTCAATTACTTCTAGCAGTGCCGGGATCATTGACGGCGAGTTCTCTGAGGATTGCTCTGGTGCCGGATGGTTTCGTGGCAGCGAATTAAGTTTTCCTGACGGAGGGTTGGATTTACCGGCCGTGAAGCCTTGTGAAGTTTTGGCGGAGAACAGAGTTGCTGTGGCGGTGAATGTGAATAATCTTCGTAGAGACACTGGTATGTTGTGATTGTTTAATACATTGCATTCATGTGTAACAAGTTGTTTTTGTGATTTAATTCAATTAAGGATGTATATATATAGATTAAGTGATGTTGATGAACTCGAATCAATAACACATAAGTAATTAGGGTTAAGGGTTTCTTTGGATAAACAACTTATTGGTAGCTTATAGCACAACCGCTTATCATGGTAAGTGTTTGTGTACAAAGTTATTTAAGTTTTATTTGAAGAAGCTAAATTAACCCACTCAAATTGTTACCAAAGAGAATCGAACCCGAAACCTTTAGAGGAGCACACTCTCCGGTCTCGAGCCAATACCACCAGACAAACCCAAGTGGGCTTACAAAGTTATTTCAGTTATCTTTATAATAAAAGATAAAATAAATATAAATTGTATTTATACATGTTACGAGCTATTTTCACAAGCTATACTAGAGAAAATGTGAAAATAAGTTGAAAAAAACTTATGAAAATTGTCTTAAGCAGTTTTCACAACTAATGAAATCTTATTTTGAGGCAGATTGTAATATTTTATGGAAAATGTTGATCAGTGCCTCAGTGTACTAGTTTACATGACCCATATTTTATAACTTTTCTATATTTACTAGCTTCAGTAATTATTGAGTGTGGCATGTTGTTGATCGCAGACAGCTGAAAGTTATGGTTTGTTCATATTCTACAAGGCTAAAGCTGCCATTTGAGAACACTTCATGCCAAATTGCATATCGTTGAACAATCGCGATTTGCTCAAATATTGTTAAACCTTTGATTTGTTCAAATATTGCTATGCTATAGCCGTTATAGCATTTATTTTATAACACTGGTTTGTTATTGTTATGGTTATTTTAGTTGATTTTCACAGTATTATTGTTTAGTGGTTTTTAATTAGTTAGGATTCACCGGTCCTTATTGTATTATCATTTTATACTTAATGATGCCATTGGTTTTGGACCAAGTATAGAAGTTTTTGTAAACAAATGTCAAACTTTCTTTCGAACTCCATGTTTAAACATATGAAATTTTGGCAAATTATTGTTTACATGGTGTGGCATAATGCAATTGAAGCATTATTCTTTCTTGGTGCACTCTCTTAATTTTCTAAACCTGCACAGATCAAATGCATTTGGAAGACAACATTGAATATTCAGTCAATGAAAACCCTACTTGATTATCTGTCTCTATTATTTAAATACTCTTAAAATCTATTAAAACCCAAAAACAAAACTAATCGGTATTGTTTACAGCATCCAAGTCACGGTCACCAATATAACCCAAATCCTTGTCTATTGCCTGCAAATTCCCACATACCTTCAATCCACATGTTTTCTACCCTTCAATTGCCGTAGGATTTCTAATCTCTATATGCTTGATCCTAATCCTTTCACCATCTTACATGAGTGGTTATATGTCTGACTTTTATTTGTTTTTTGAAAACTCGGTATCCGGCCTAAAGACCGACTAATCCAAGAAGACCAATCCTACCGCCTACTTGCGGGAGCCCCATTTAAAGTCAGAGTTTTTTTTTACGCTGTATGGACTAGCCTACTGAAATCGGCACCAAAGAGAATCAAACATGAAATCTTGAGAGGAGCATACTCCAAGGTTCCAAACCAACACCATTGAGCCAACCCAAGTGGGTTAATTATATGTCTGACTTATTGAACAATAACAAAATTCTTTCAAGGCTCGGACCATCCTACTCAACATAAAGCTTAAGCTGTTAGATGGATGGTCAGAACTTGTCACATATATCTTTAATATTATTTGTCATTCGTGTACCAATCCTAACTTAAATAAATTTGTTTTTATGACTATTAGTTAGTTGCCTAATCAAATCCTCTTGAACACTATTATTTCAATCTTTTGTATTCCGTGAAATGCATTGTTAATGGCATAAGTGAACTTGAGTCTTGAATATAGAAAAGGTAAAGAATCTTTACATAATTCTTCACACTTTGCTAAGTTCTTTATGTATTCATTTAATGAAAACGCCCCAGCCTTTTCCAGAATCTTGGATCCATATTTTAACACTTTCTTTTAGTTACATACCAGACGATATTGTAAATATATTGGAAAATTTATAAATTGTTTAATTAATAAAATAATGAAGCAAGTAGCCAATTTTGTGCTTTAGGTTGTGATCTATAATTCTACATATTTTCTTGGGGTTGTTTTGAGCCTATTCTACCTATCAATCTATCATCATTTACCGGAATATCTTTTGGTATTGGAAGTTGAAAAATTACTAATAAAAATGAAGGCAGTATAAACCTAATAATTGATTTCTTAAAGGTAATACTGGTGTAGTACTCTGTTTTGTTTTTCAATCTATTTATCTACATATCATTTTTTATTTGCGATATTATGGTGTTATTTCATCCAATTATTTGTTGTTATTGTTCTATTTAAATTTATCAGCTTACTGGGGTTTTGATTTATTTTTTCTACCACCAAAGTGATTTAAAATTTTTGCTTCCTACTTCCGTAAATGTTTTCTTGATCTAAACTTATTCTATATGGAATTATTTGATGTGTTATTCTCTTTCACGTATTACTTCCTCCATTCCAAAATATAAGTCTTTTTGAGAAAAAAATTGTTCCAAAATATAAATCGCTTTACATTACCAATGAAATATTTATCGCCCTTTTTCCTATTATACTCTTAATTATTTATTTCTCTTTCAATTTGATAAAAATGGTGAGGTGTACGTTAGGAGGGGCAGGGAAGTGCAGCAGGGGAACATTATCACTAGTGTGGTAACTAATTTGATGAGGTGGCAGAGGTGTTGTTTGTTGTGAAGAGAGAGAATATAGATATGATAGTATATGTAGTAGAGGCATGTGTTAGTAGTGGGCAGACTGGAATTGGGTAGCTACTCTTGGGAGAGCTTAGGCCTCTCTTAAGTGCCTATTACTTTTACATTTTCTGCATTTTATATGTAATTTCTACCCTAGAATCACTTGATTTTATTGGATTATCAATTGAATAACACTTGTTATTTTGTTCTCTATTTTCCTACTTATCAATGTTTCGTCGTAACCGAGATTGGATCCTATCACAATTCTTCAATTTATCTTTCCAACACAATTAATGAAATACAATTTTGTAAACTAACTCATAATTTCTCTTTTCCATACAACATTAATTACATTTCTTAATTTGTGTAATATGGTCAAAACGACTTATATTTTGGAACGGAGGGAGTATCATATTCTCCTACATATTAATAATGCCGTGCAAAATCTTGCAGAAAAGAAGCACGTGGCTGTCAAAGAAGTATGTTCGGATACGCCATCAGTTTCGCAGCAATTGAAAGCAAAAACTACAAAGGCTGAGAGACGAGCCCTGCAGGAGGCACAAAGAGCTGCAAAAGCTGCTTCTAAAGGTTATAGTTAAGATTCATTCCCTGACTTGAATTTTTCTGCATTTGGTAAAACTTACAGGGATGACTTCAATACATGATATATATATATATATATATATATATATATATATATATATATATATATATATATATATATATTTCAGATTTCAAATGTCTTTATATTTTGGATTCGATATCTTGTGTATTCCTTTAAAGTTTAAATCCTGGCTTCTCAATATTGACAACTTACACTAGACATTCCTGTTTCCTCAATGGACCAAACACAGATCAAATTTCTTATAATCATGCCATCAAGTTCTCAAAGTTTGGCCTTGAAAGAGAGAATAGGGAGTTCAGTGTTTTAGTAGATGCTTCTTAATCTTAGTTTATTTTCTAGTTGCTGATATTCAGGAGTTCTATGCCTTCTGTATTATTTTTGCAGTCTGTGGTTGGTTTGATTGTTGTTCTGTATCCAGCTAAGGGAAGTTCAGAAGTTGCTGAATCTGGCAAAGCATCCCCTGCGAAAAGTAAAAGGCAGTCTTCACAAAAGAAAGATGGTCCTCCAGTTACATCATCAGTCACTATTGATAATAAATCTGCGAATCATTCTTTGGAGAAAGAGAGAAAAAAAGATCCTCCTCCTCAACGAATGCAATTTGATGATCAAAACAGAGTGGAAAAAGCTAAAAGGCGTGCACTAGTAAATCAAACTGAAGCAAGAAACAGAGTTGAATTATTTCTGCATCTGCCTCAATATGAACATGAGAATCAGCTTCCTAATCTTGAGTCAAGGATTTTCCAAATCGACTCGATTCATCCTGTTGTGTTCAAGGTACTATTTCTTAAATTATTCTTTTCATCCACTAAAGACCATAAATTCTTCTTACATGCAACTGATGTAAGTAAATGCTCAAGTTAGGCATCCAAAAAAATTGGTTATGTATTCAATCTTTTAAAGATCTACATCGTTGGCACATTATCCCTTTGTGTGAAATTTAAAATAAAATGGTTCCTTTTTCTTTGAGTTCTGTTAAAGTTGATGTTTGTAACATAACCTGGCCAAACTCAAAATTATTCCAACTCTTAAAGAAATAAGACATACAAAACCAGCTAGAGCTGGGAAATCCTTTTAAGATCACTTTCTAAATGGTCCATATAAATATATAAATTTGGACCCTAAAATTGAGATATATAATAACTAAAATACTTCTATAAATTTTACTATCATACTTTTCATTCCTTCTATATGAATATTGTGTTATCAAATAATACTAGTCCAAGTATTCATGCTTTGTTCTCTCATACGGATCAGTCGGAAACTTTATGCCTTTTGACGTGACATCCACTGCTTTTTTTAAATCAATTTAGTTGGTCCTTTTGTATTTATCATCATACATTCTTAAGTACCTTTTTCGTTTAGAGTATAATGATTTTACAATTGAACTTAAATAAAGTGGCAATTTAGGTATGGTGTTTCTCAGCTTATTTAATTTAATTGTCAGGTTGGATTACGTTATATGGCTGGAGATATATCAGGAGTTAATGCTCGTTGTACCGAAATGCTTAGAGCCCTTCAGGATGCCATTATAGACTACTCCACTCCGCCTGAAAAAGTACTTATTAGGGATTTAACTGCAAAAATTAATAGCCATGTTTCATTTATTAGCGAATGCCGACCACTTTCTATCAGCATGGGCAATGCAATTAGGTTTGTGAAGAGTCAAATTGCCAAGTTGCCCTTAAGTTATACTGATGCTGAGGCAAAAGCAGCTCTTTGTTCTGATATTGACCGGTTCATTAATGAAAAAATAATTATCGCGGATAAGGTAATTGTTGGACATGCTACTACCAAAGTTAGGGATGGAGATGTTCTTCTTACATATGGATTGTCTTGTGTTGTTGAGATGATTTTCTTATCCGCCCATGATCTTGGGAAAAAATTCCGAGTTGTGGTGGTAGACTCACGACCAAAGTTTGAAAGTCAGGCCTTACTTGCTAGGCTTATGGCCAAGGGCCTGAGTTGTACGTATACTCATATAAATGCTGTTTCTTATATCATGCACGAGGTTACAAAAGTTTTTCTGGGAGCTTCTGCTGTCCTGTCTAATGGAACTGTACTTTCAAAGATTGGGACAGCATGTATTGCAATGGTGGCTCATGAATTTCGTGTTCCTGTATTAATCTGTTGTGAAGCTTTTAAGTTTCATGAAAGGGTGCTACTTGATTCAATATGTTGCAATGAAATAGGTAAGTTTGATCTTCAGCTTGTTAAAGTTGAACTTTCTAGCTCTGTTAAAACCAAAAAGGAATCACTATGTTAAAACCAATGTTGACGACAAAATTTAACATGATTAAAATTACCTGCAGGTGACCCAGGTGCTATTGCTACGGTTCCTGGAAGAATAGATATCAATTATCTGGACAATTGGACAAACAAAGAAAATTTGCTGCTTTTGAATTTGATGTAAGATTTATATATTTCATTATGTGAAGTTGACTGAACAGCCCCTTGAAATTGGATTGACTGGTTTTTATTTTGATTGACAGGTATGATGTTACTCCTTCGGATTATGTCTCAGTTATTGTTACAGATCATGGAATGGTAAGTTGATAAGTATATAAAAGTACAAAGATTCTGGTTATCCAGTACTTAGTACTATCTATTGAAATTATGCAACTTCTATTTAGCTCGTTTTCTGCATTCCATGTGGAATTTTTAGGATTCTAACATCTTCCATTATTATTTTGCTTATGGAACCGTATTTTAGCTATGATGTATAGGGTTAACATTTCGGATATTTTTTCGTCGTTATTCTTTTTAATTATTGGTTTACTTAAATTTCAAGTTTCATAATGTTTTATCTGTTTTTCTTTTTGCAGATCCCTCCTACAAGTGTGCCTGTGATCGTACGCGAGTATGGACAAGAGCATTACATTGCTTGATATAGATAGAGAAAGGTTAGAAAGGGACTTGGGTAACAGCTCGTACCAATTTTGATAAATGGAACTTCTCTGCATAGTTAATGCATAGTTTTACAAAATTGATTTTTTTTTACTTTTTATATTTTTAGCTTTACTCTCTCCAAACGACTTTGGAGATATACATATTTTTTTCGGTTTTTCACCACCAGTTGAATCTGGTTCGGGGGTCAGTTCTGGCATCAAGTGGTTCCAGCCCCCTCCCGATCGCAGTTGCGGGGGATCGAACCGTGATCCTCCCTACCAAGTTCAGCGCCAATCACCACTGAACCAACTAACGATATTGTTTCTGTGGTTTTGTCTAATTTGTACAGGTAAAATAGTTTTGCACCATATACAAGTGTGTTTTTCACCATTGGGTCAATAAGTTCCATTATATTTTATTTGATTCAATGGTTATAAATAACTTGTGTATGATGCAAGACTTATCTTACTTGTGCACCGTAAAACTAGCATGTAGTCTGATAGAAAGTGATAAATTAACGGTAAGAATTGTTCCAATTCGAGAAGGAACAGGTCTCCATAGAAATGAGGGAAAGACTAGAATTCTTTATGATTAATTTTCTTCCTTGTTGTTTTCACATACAATACAAATATATATAGATGAATACAATATAACTACTTATAACTATTAATAACATCTTAAAACTCCTAATAACTACCTATACACATAATTACATAATTATTACTTTATATTATAATATTACAAATAAAATACATATATTAAATAATAATAATAATAATAAGTAATAATAATAATAATAATAGTTTATTGATATACGTATCATATTCCAAAATTCTTTTACTAAGATTATTTTTACGGTAATTCACCGCTATGTAGTAATTCGTATAACCTGGACCTGATATTTGTGTTGACTCATAGAAAGCAAAAGTTGTAATAATCATTTGAGCACGAGTTTTCCAAAATGAGTATTGTCGTATTTTTTTAGTTTTGTTGGTCCTCACTTTATTAATCGTGTAAAGTGAGTATATGATAAATAATAAAGTAAATCCTAATATTACTATCAAAGTTAACCCTAATATTTATTTTATGGGCGACTCTGCTTATTCGGTTAGATTTCGGGCAACTTCGTTAAAGTGCAAGAAAATAAATAACAAACATAATACTGAATAATATTTTATTATATTTTTGACTCAATCACATGACCCAAATATTCATAGGGGAGTTCATCTTCTCCACTACAACCTAAGGCATCTATTACAAAAGACTTACATAATTAAATTTTAAGAATCTAATAAAAAAAGTCTAAAGAAAACATACCTTGCTGAGATAGCTTTCCCGTAAGGGGAGAAAACTATGCCCGTAGAGCTCCTCCGAATCTCTCTAGAAGCATAGAAAAGTTCTTCTATTTCTGAATGATTTACAATGGAGGAGGAGAGCTCTATTTATCATTTTTAAAACGGGCCTCAGCAAGGCATCGCAGCCACGATAAATCATGCTGCGATGGAGAGATTTAGTTCAGAATTATAACTAATCTTGTGCGTTTCATCAGCTTCTGATTTCTTTGAAAAATAGAACTTCTGATTTCTTAGTGAGCAAGCAGCTTTCATCGTGGCCACGATGGGAGTCATCGTGCACGATGAGGTGCAGTTTTCTTCACTTTTTGGCCTTTTCTTGTCTTTTCTGTATTTTGGCTTTGTCTTGATGCTTTTCCTCGATTCTGTAGGTTATTCTTCGTATCTGGCATGTCTTGGTCAATGTACTACTAATATTACTACGTAAAATACTACATAAATTTCTGTCATCATGGTCTCCGAGCATCTCATTGCTCCAAATATCTTTGCCCGAAAATAGTCACTTTTATCATGTCATAAGCACTTATTTGACCCAATATCTCAAATATAACATATCTAAACATGTTCATACTCAAAAGCAATTATTTTGACTTTTAAACAACTCAAGAAACAACTTATATAAAAACTTTGAAAACTCTTTGAATCATAAAAACCCACATTTCAACAGCAACCAATTTATTGCATCAAAGCTTAATCATACAAGTTCATATATTAGAACAACATGTTGATGAAAAAATAAAATCATAGAAGTTCACATAACATGTTCAAATGATTCATATCATAACATCTAGTCATCAACAGCAACAAAATCAAAGAAAAACACATTTCCTTAATCCCTCCTCAAATCCAAGAGATGAGAGAGTTTGAGAATGGAGAAGAATACTTCTCCCCTCTTTATGAATCATCTCACTGAATTATAACCACTTTCTTACCTTAACAAAAGATGAAAACTCTAGTTCTTCTCTTCACCTCTACTTCCACCTTTCCCTTCTATTCTTTCTCTACTCTTTTTCTTCCTCTCTTCACAAAGGTTGATAGAGTGAAAATGAGAACTCTATCCGCATTGTCTCTAATCTAACCTAGTATCAAAAGACTAAAATGCCCTCTCATTAACTTAAGCTCAAATGGTTATAACACTACTCATTTAACTAACAAATAATCCCTCTACTCTTTCTCAATATGGACACATCACTTAATTAATTATTAACCAAACACAAAAATAATATAAAAGGCTAATAATTCTAATTAAATAAATTACGGGTGTTACAAAAATTTTGAAGAACAATTAAAATTGAAGGAAGATAGAAAAAGGGTGTAAGATTAAGATCCAAAAAAATTGACCTTTGATGAGTAGAAGAAGACACATCCATGGAAGGAGCTAAATTCTAAAAGTAGTATAAGGCACATTTAGCTTGCAGTGAGGAATGATGAAAAACTTGGTAAGCTTTGGGAAGTTGTAATCATTGCAAAAGGTGGGTTGAAGTGTGTATTTTGTGTTGTTTGAATATGTAGAATTTTGTTGTTGAAGTTTATGAAAATATTGATGAAGATGAAGAACAAATGAAGGGAGAAGATGAAGGAAGGAAAATAAAATTATTGGATGTTGGTGGTACACCATAAGTAATAGTGGACTTGTGCAAAATTAATAGTTTTTTGGAAAAATTGACGGAAATGACCATTGTGACTGACGGATGTATCGCTATGAAGCACGGGTACTTCATTTTTGGGAGAGTACCGGTACCGGATACCGGTACGCGTACGGTACTCCTTGGGTACGCACCGATGGCGTAGCTATTTTTTTATTTTTTATTTTGCAACGGGTACACGTGTGGTACGCGCGTGGTACTCCTGTGGTTCACGAATCCAAAAAAATGATTTTTTTCCCTTTTTTTATTCGGTTTTTTATTTATAGGAAGATTTGTGTTTCTTATTTGTTTATAATATAAAAGTATCAGTTCTACTAATAGCAATAACAAAGTAGTAGCTGAATTAATTCACCCATTCATTGAAAAGAAATAGGCTCAATCTAATATTATCCATACAAATCTTCATTTGCTCTCGATAATGAGAAATACTAATACTTATAATGAAGGAGCAACAAAAATATGCGATATTGATATAGATAAATGAAATCTATTTGATACAGATGATATTCTTGATATTGTAAGTTTTTCTCGCGAAGAATTTGAAATAGACGTCGCTCTTTTTAATGATGATGGAGAGGGAAACAATTTAAATCTTTTTAGCTAATTGTTTTTGAATTACTTGTGTAATATTTTTTATGTTTAATTATTTGTTTTAACAATATAGTTCCATTATTTTATTTATATAATTATATTAAAAAAAAAATATACAGACGTACCCGTATCCTAGTTTTTCTAAAAATGCTGTACCCCGTACCAGTATCGGTACTGGATACCGGTACCGTACCCGCACCTAGGCAACATAGTCTATAAGAGACCAAAACGGAACTTTTTTTCTTTAAGGGACCAATGTGAAACTATAAATATCTTTAAGAGACTAAAATACCAAGTAAACCTTACATTTTTATATATTATATATAAGATAATTTACATGTTAACAAAAAGAGGATGAACAATAAACTGTACCATCAAACATTTCTATATAACAAATCAAATCTTTAAGAAACTTCATTCATATCATAGACCATAAACTAATATCTTTTAAAAAATAATACATTATAGACCTTTATTGATTTATATTAATTTCTTTTTTCGAAACCTCTTCAAAAATTTATTTTTTCAAAAAAAGACATTAAAGAAGTATTTCTTTTAGATTTATTTATAAGCAAAAGTTAATTTTTAAATTCATTAAACAATTGATTTATCTAGCTTATATTTAAGCTACATATATTAGTAGTTGAATGAATTTAAAATGTAATTTTTACTTATAAATAAGGCCGGAGGGAGTATGTACAAATTTAATAAGAGATTAAAATATTAGATGGACTAATTTTATAACCATCATAAATAATAGTTCCACTGAGAAATGATTTGTGGAAGTGACATAAGTATTAGGATTCCTTATGCCTAACTTATTTTTGAGGTTATGCAATATACATTATGTTTTATGCTATTTTATAAGTTCAAATTAGTGACAATTGAATTTTTATAAGCTATTTGATCATAAACTACCTTAACAAACTTATAATAATACATAAAAATTGTATAAGCCGTTTGCATAAACTAAAAAATAAGTTAGGTTAGAGTGGCCCATATATATGTTTGTTGTGTAGTGATAAACTGATAGTTAATAATTGAGGAGGGAGGAACGTGAACAAGTAAGAAAAATTGTGGTGCGTCAGTTGGAGACATGTCATAGCATCTTCGGCGTTATCTACGTTGTGCAAGATTCGTATAATAATTTATTAAGACGTGTAGTACAACAAAAATGATGTTGTTGGTTTGATGGTACTAGTAATGTTGATTCCTTTAATAATTTACAGAATAAGAAACTTATGAAGGCATAAACAACAGATTATACTATGTTAATTGTACTCTTCTTTTGTATACAGTGAATGTGTGGCAGGTGAGCATAAAATATTATAGGATATTGACAAGAAGAAGAAAAAGAAGAAAAATAATAATTGTAAACTGAGATAGTGTCCTTGATCAGCTTCTCCTTGTTCTCCTTGATCTCCAAATAATTGCAGATGGGTTTGGACAGATTCTGTATCTAATTTTTGGTGAAGGGGTATGAGGTATTCTGCAATAATGCAATTCTAAAACTCAGTTACTATTATAGCAAAGTAAATCTAAAATATGTTTTGTGTCTACTACCATAGTGATTTTTAGGTGAATTTTTCAGCACATATCTTATTTGAATATGTATTCATGCATCCGCTAAGATGGACAACTCTATTAAATTTACAAATAGTATTTATTAATTTTGTTTACATTAAATACTATTTGTACATCTATCAGAATTATCCACTCCATCGTTGTATCAGTATATATCCAAACTAGATGCACTTAATCATTAAGAGAAATTTAGAAAGAATGTGCCTTTTGATTAAAGATGCATTTTTTTTTTCTTTACAAGATTAAATATGCATTAAACAACATAAAATTTTAACATGATTTAGAATTATTTATATATTAAGATTGATTATAGGGAAACTTACTGTAAATTAGAAATGTCAATCTGTGAAAAGTCCAAGTTGGTTGAACTATCTACAACAGCTACTGATGATATCATGGGCCATAGTGGGTCACCATGATGAGGCTGCTTGATGGCAAGTACCCTGCAGGTGAAATTGATTTGGGAATGGGCCATTGCGAATCTGTAAAATAACAAATGAATAAAAACATTTCTTTGAGTTTACTAATTTCTCTAGTATCTACATAATAACTTGCAATCCAAAGAGGTAAAATTAATTAATTAAATGAAAGGAACATACAGAAATCAATGCATTTGGTATCTTTATGACACAGAATACAATAAATATGTGTCAAATGTAATTGAAATGGCTGTGTATGTTTCCGTTTGTCATCAAAAGAATAAACAAAATGGTTGTGTATGTATTTGGTGGAGCCACCACATCAATTGAGTAAGCCAAATGTTTGACCCTATTAGAGAGAAAATTAAATAAAAATTATTTTCTCTCTATACTTTTTAGTTCTCTTATTTTCTTCATATATTTAATTATAGAGAAAATTACACCTAATAAAAAAAATTAAGTTTAGATGAGTTCGGTCGATAGGCATATTAAGGTTAAAGGAAATCTTAAGGCTTAAAAATATTGACAAATATATTTATAAATTATCCACTTACAGATTCTAACACTCACGACAATCGACTAAACCTACTTTTTTATATTTTTATGTGTTTAGATTAAACACACTCTCTATTTTATAAAAAAATTGACTTTTTATGATTACAAACACTTTTATTTGTTGTTAAAAATAAAGAGTTTGTGTAGTATCAACATTTTATATTAAAGATGTCGTTTGTTGTATCATTGATATCAATTTAATCTACCATTTTTTATTTTAAATTATTATCAATATCAACGTATCCATAATATAATTGATGTTCTAATGTATTCATACTTTATTGGTGATACTTAGATAGAATTGAGAAGTGGTTGTTAAAGTTGTATCAACAATTAAAATGATAAATATTCTTCTAAAAAGTACAAGTATGCTTGTTATTTAATCCCATTTTAAACAGAAACTTTCATAGCTTCTCCCATGTCTCGCCGCTAGAAGACTTTTTTTAAGTAGTTATAATATATTTTTGTTGGTATTGATTATTATAATATGATTATTATTTATGTTATTTAATTATATTATGTACAATTTAAAAGAGTATTATAATCTTTTTAATTTTTTTATTAAAAGGTCCATCTTTAATATTCAAGATCGAACTTCTAAATTCTCGGGATCAGCCTTGATTTTATAAAGACATTGACTTTTATGATTACAAACACCTTTATTTGTTGTTAAAAATAAAAAGATTGTGTAATATTAACACTTTATAAAGTTTATATTAAAGACGTCGTCTATTATATAGAACAACGTTGATATCAACTTATTCTACTATTTTTGTTTTTAAATTATTATCAATATCAATGTATCAATGGTGTAATTGATGTTTTTTCTATGTATTAGTACTTTATTGGTGATACTTAGATAGAATTGAGAAATGGTTGTTAAAGTTGTATCAACAATTAAAATGATAAATATTCTTCTAATAAAAAGTAGAAGTATGTTTGTTATTTAATCCCATTTTAAGCATACCTCACATGAGGTGAAACCAAGTACTCTATAAGATAGCATGGAGCTGTACTACTTTAGAAGACTTTCCTCGAGTCTTAAAGAATAAATTGGTACTATATTACAGAGTTATAACACAGTCATTTCTAAACGCAACATAGGTGGTGCCTTCTTTTTTTAGAAAACAGATTAACAAGTGGATCCCAAAAGCTTTTGTCATGTTCTGGCACCATTAATGTAAGCACATGCATTTGCCAAATCTTTTTGTGACCAAATTTTTTATGCTCGCTGCTGGCATAAATCATTTATTTAATGTTAAAATTATTAAATCGGGATATTTGAAATCCAATTCTCCATTTTATAGATATGAGTTTCTAATAGTTTAACATTTTATTTATCTATCAAAAGATTAAAAAAACCTAAAATTTGTGAACAAATTTAGAAATTTAGAGAAAAATAAATGTGACAAACTTTTATCTTTAAAATCTTAAATTTTTGTGGTTATTTTAGCTTTTTCTCGTACAAAACTTGAACGATAAAAGACCTAGATCCCACAAACCCATGTACGCATTACACGAAGGTTAGGATCTGCAAAATTGGTGAGGAACATGTAATTAAATTGAAACAGATGTCTCAAAATAGATGGATTGAATAAATTTAGATTGAATTGTTAATTGATGGTTTAATATCTTTAATTGTATGATAGTAAATATTATAAAAGGTTGATATTTTGAAGAAGGATCCAAAAACAACTTATATCTTAATGTTTAATTTTATTTATTAGTTAAAAAATTGAGTGTTTCACACATGTTAATCCAACGACAATTTTTCATTTATTTATTTATGAAGAAATGTTCCATTGGATTTCTAAAAATTGTTGGACGAATCAAATATATCAATTTAGTTAGATAGATGGATTGAATTCAATCCGTTAACAATTTTATTATCTAATGTATGGATTGAATAAGTTTAAAATTGGTGGATTTAGATGAATAAAGAATAAAATTGATCACACCCCTAAGTGAAACCACAAAATACATGTGGTAGATGCTGACCTCTAACCACAACCTAACCATTTTCTTATACATGAATATATATCCTGATATCCTCCAGACAAAAACTTGAATTTCATGTTCACATTGCTCACACACACCAAAATGTAAAAGGACGCATATGTTTTAAGGAATTTTTATTTTTTTGACAAGTTGTTTTAAGAGTTATTAAAAACATGTAATAATAATAAAAGTGTTTGATTTGCAACTGCATCGCGACTAAGATGATTTTATTTTTTTTAAGATTCGTAATATAATTGCAGCTGCAATTTAAATATTTTATCTATGAAAACTAAGGAGGCAATACTCAACCATTTTCAATAACCTAGTGCTACTTATAGTAACCTTTAATTAAAAATTGACCTCAAAATTAAAATGAATTATATTGAAATTAGGACTTACTTGTAAAGAAAACTATGATCATGGAGTCCAACAACAAGCATAGAAGCACCAATCTCTCTAACAGTAGAAGCAATCTTAGTTCCTTCTTGGTCCCCTTCTGTCACAATAATCTCAACCTTTGTCTGCAACACAATCCTAAGATTTTTATATGACACGTATCCGTTAATTTGAACATAAAACAAAAACAACATTAACAAAAACTTATAAAGTAATAGCAAAACAAAAATTAATCATACATTTGGATAATTGTTGCAAATGTCTTGAAAGGAAAGTGCTAATTGAAAACCGTTGAGGCGAAGAAGACGAGCTCTGCTTCTACTTCTTTTTGATCTTGTGGTAGAATTGGAATTGTAAACATGAAGAAGTGTGATTATATCACCATGTCTAATGATGTTTATTAGAGCCCATTTTAGAGCTGTTCTTGCTGCATCTACATCTTCTACAACCACAACTATTTTCTTCACATCCATTTTTTGTTTTTCTCTCTCTCTTTTTTCTATCTACTCTACTTTGTTCTTTATTTATATTTTCATTAACTCAACCAAACTTGTCTCTTTCTAATAGTTGGTATATGTGATCCATTCTTTTCATTTTTAGATTTTATATATTTTAGTCATCATGGATTGAATTAAATGAGTTTAATATTTAGTATATAACAGTATCATATAATATGTATGACAGGGAAATTTCTCTGTATTGTTGCCTCATGTGGAATTGCTGGTCTAAGTTAATTTTTTGTCTTCAAAATTAATGAATTGATCGAAATTGAAAGAGATGAAAATTTGAAAGATAAGAATAAAGTGAAAAAAGACCTTAATTAGAAAAAAAAAAAAAAAGTTTTTTTTCCTTTTCATCAATTCTATTTGTTGAGAAATTGCCTTTAAAATTCAGGTTTCTTGGATTTGCTGGTAGCGCAGCGGGCAGGTTCTCTGGCGCGGGGCGTAGGGCTGCGACTGAATTTGGTGGAGCTCACTGCTGTCTGCGCGCGGCGCAGGCTCCCTGGCGCGCCGCGCACATGCGTGAGTATATATAGATTATGTTTCATTCATGCAGCCGCAACAGTGGAAAGAAAGGGTTTTTCAAGGATTTAAGGAGCAATATCAAGTCTAGGGTTCAAGGGGTTTTTCTTGGGTATTATCTAGTGTTTGTAACTCATTTCTTTCACCTTGTAATCATTTATCATTGAATCTCTTGGTCACAGGAAGAGATTGGAAAATGGTAGAAATAGAACCACTCTATTTTCTTGTAACTCTTTTGAAGAATCTCATTGTAATCAAGAACAAGTTTGATAAGGAAGAAGGAGAGCTGCCCTCTTCTCTGTTGGAACAAAGTTGGTTCTAATATAACCCAAATAGTTTTGATGATAACAATAGTATTAATATACAATAGGGAGTACTGATAATTTACTCTAGTGTGAAGGTATATAAGTTAAAATTTTATATACACCAGAAATTGAAGTTCTGGTTGCTATGCTAAGAAGCGTTCCCAGAAGTTGGGAAAATGCAAGTTCTGAGAATGACACCAGAAGTTGGAGTTGTCAAAAGTTGCAAGTCAAAGTCAACTAGAAGCTAAACTCATCAGAAGCAAAACTCATATCTCAAGATTCTGATGATGATGAAACAGCAGAGGACGCCAGAAGAACATTCTATTCTCATTAACGACTATCATCTATTTGGCAATATCTGAATAGGCGGAAGAAATCTCTTTCAAGACCGTTATCCTCATGAAAATGACGTTTGTACTATTGTACTGTCTTTGTTTTCTTGATATGGACGAATATTCGAAATCAATGATCAGATTTTAATCTTTACTTGATTTGTATAAGCACATTTCAAAAGAAAACATTAGTACAGTACTACGTAGCTGTTTTCATCTTTGTCCGCTCAAATTCAAGACGCTCCAACATCATCTATAAAAGGAGGAAGAATTTGAAGACGTGACAACACACTTACGAAGAACAAAAGAGCTGTTATTCTGCTAACTTTTCAAGAGCATTTTTAACTTAGATACAACTTGAGATTATATCAAAATTCAAGACAAACAGTTTTCAACTTCTGACTAGTCAGTTGTTGAACCTTAGTTTTCTTTTCAAGAATTCTAAGAATAATCTTGTTATTAAAGTTGTATTATTTTGTTCTCATAACTCTGATATTGTTTATCAGTTGTTCAAACTTTGTAATTTCTATTTGTGTTAGAAGTCTCTTGTTTGTGAGCTTGAGCATTTGGAAGTCTCTTGTATTGTGTTACTTGAGCAAAGGAAGTCTCTTGCAGTTGACTTGAGCAATTGTAATCTTGTGTGATTATAGTGAAATCTCTTGGAAGTGCAAGGGGACTGGACTACTCTCGGTTTGTGAGAGGAACCAGTATAAATCTCTTGTGTTCATCTCTTCTTTCTGTTTATTTTCATCCTTGCTCTGTTTTGCTTTCACCATCGCCAGAAGTTGTTTGTGTTCAAAGTTATTCCGCTGCTAAATCTGATAAGTTGCAAAACTTAGAAGAAGTTTTTAAAACTAGCCAAAACACAATCCAACCCCCCTTCTTGTGTTTTCACACCTTCAATTGGCATCTAGAGCCTGGTTCTGTTATATCACTTTGCAGTGAGACAGTTGTTTGTTGTGTCAAAACACTATGTCTGGATCTGGTGAACCCAGCAAGAAAACAGAAATCCCTTTCAACTATGATGTTGATGATAAAAACAACAACAGCAAAGCTCCTAAGTTCATGGGTGATGGTTCTACCTTCTCCTCGTGGAAAGATAGAATCTACAATCATCTAGTTGGTATTGATGATGAACTTTGGGACTTAGTTGAAAGAGGAGTAACATTTCAAGGTTTGGATGAAAGAGGAAGATTAGATTATGATGCAACACAAGCTTTCACTGACAAGGACAAGAAAGCGTACAAGAAGCACCACAAGGTCAAGGATATCTTGATAAGCTGCATATCTCATGAAGAGTACCTTAAGATCACAGATAAATCTACTGCTAAGAGTATCTATGATTCTTTGTGTTCATCTTATGATGGAAACAAACAGGTGCAGGAGGCAAAAGCAACACTTTTGATCCAACAGTATGAACTTTTTAGAATGAAGGAAGATGAGAACATTGAATCTATGTTTTCTAGATTCAAAGTTCTGGTTGCTTGTCTTCAAGTTCTGAAGAAAAGTTATACTACTTCTGATCATGTGAAGAAGATTCTTAGAAGCTTACCTGCTAAGTGGAGACCTAAGGTCACTGCTATTCAGGAGGCAAAGGATTTAGACACCCTGAATCTAGAGGATTTAATTAGTTCACTCATGAGCCATGAGATTGAGCTAGCCTCTGATGAACCCCAGAAGAGAACGAAGTCTTTGGCTCTTCTAGCTACTTCTGGACCTTCTAAGGCTCTGAAGGCTAAGGTTGTTGAATCTGAGACAGAAGAATCTTCTACAGATGATCAAGAAGAGGGATCAGATGATGATGTATTTGCACTTCTGACCAGGAAGTTCCAGAAGTGGACAAGAAGAAAACCAAGATACTCTGGTAGAGGTTCTGGATCCAAAGGTTCTGGTTACAGAAGTTCTGGAAACAAAGATAAGAAAGATGATTCTAAGAATTGCTTTAACTGCAACAAGCTTGGACACTTCATTGCTGATTGTCCTGAATTGAGCACCAAAGGAAAAGGAAGAAAGAGCACTTTCAAGAACAAAGCTAAGAAGAGTCTTCTAGCTACATGGGAAGATCTTGACAAGCTGTCTGATGATGAAGCTGAAAATGCAGAAGCTAACTTGGCACTTATGGCCACAACAGAGTCAGATGTTGAAAGTGATGTTGAGTCAGACTCAGAATATATTGAACAGGTTATTTCTAAACTATCTGATACTCAACTCTCTAAGGCTTTGAAAGATACTGTGATGAAATACATGGAAAAATCAAATGAGCTAGAACTTTTTAAACAAAAGTTTGACATGCTCAATGATAAGGTCAATCATATTCAACAAGACTATAAGAAGTTCTTAAAGACTATTCAAGTTCTTGAAAATGGTTGCAGAACATGTACCAAACCCTATGATAAGCATGAGATTGCTCTTCAAGAGTTTGTTCATCATAATATTGACAAGCATAAATTAGCCTCTATGATTTATGGTGCTGGCAAATATACTGGACAGGGTTTGGGGAGTACTGTCAAAGGAAACTCAAATCAGTCTGTGTGCATAAGCAAAACACCTTCTGATCTTTATTCTAACTTTGTTTCTAGTAACGATACAGAAAATCCAAAGGTGTCAGATGCTCAAACAAGCGTGGAGTCTTTGAAAACCTCTGCTCCCATTGCTTTAGTATCCAAGTCTTATAAAGGAGTACAGAAGATCTTCAAGCCTAAGAGTATTCGGGGCATGGGATCAAGCTGTACAAACTTGAAAGCTGGTTTGCTGACACATTCTGGATCAAGGTCCAAAGGAAAGGTTAAGCCTAAACCAGTTTTTTAAGGCTCACCTCACCTTGGATCCTCTGGAAGTTACAAGAGACAGAAGAAGGATAAAAGAACTAACTTTAGAGGACCCATCAGAATATGGGTACCAAAGTCTGAGATAATGTTTACTGCAGGTATGCACCCCAAGAAAAAGGCAAAGCTCATGGTATCTAGACAGTGGATGTTCACGACACATGACAGGAGACAAGCACTTGTTCCACACCCTGAATCTGAGAGAGGGAGGAACTGTAGGATTTGGTGGGAACCAGAAAGGCAAAATCATCGGTATAGGTAAAGTAGGTAATTCTTCTCTTACTATCTTTGATGTTTGGTTGGTTGATGGACTACAACATAATCTACTTAGCATAAGTCAATTATGTGACAGTAATTATGATGTTGTGTTTAATAAGAATTCATGTACTGTAATTAACAATTCAGATAAATCCATCTTGTTTAAAGGTTGTAGAAAGGGCAATGTTTATAAAGTTAATTTATCTGATCTGGAAGATCAGAATGTGCTTTGTTTGTTGACTCTAAGTGATGAGAAATGGATTTGGCAAAAAAGATTGGGTCATGCTAACTGGAGATTAATCTCCAAGCTTAGCAAAGACAATCTTGTGAGAGGCCTTCCTAAATTGACTTATCACTCAGATTCTCTTTGTGACTCTTGTCAAAAATGGAAATTTGTCAAAAGCTCATTTAAACTTAAGAACATTGTTTCTACTTCTAGACCTTTAGAACTTCTGCACATTGATTTGTTTGGACTAGTTAGCACTGCTTCACTCAATGGAAAGAAGTATGGACTAGTCATTGTTGATGATTATAGTAGATGGACTTGGGTAAGATTTCTGAAATCTAAAAATGATACATATGAAGAGTTTAGTGTCTTCTGTGCCCAAATTCAAAATGAAAAAGATTTAAGGATTTTAAAAGTTAGAAGTGATCATGGTGGAGAATTTGAAAATGAACCTTTTGAAAACTTTTGTGAAGAACATGGAATTTTCCATGGAATTTGATCAGAAGTTATATAGAGGAATGATTGGATCTCTTCTCTATCTAACAGCTTCTAGACCTGATATCTTATTCTGTATATCTGTGTGCAAGATTTCAATCAGATCCTAGAGAATCTCATTTTACTACTGTAAAGAGAATCTTTAGATATCTGAAGGCTACTTGTAACATTGGATTGCTGTATCAGAAATCTAATGATTACAAACTGATTGAATTCTGTGATGCTGACTATGCTGGTGATAAACTTGAAAGAAAATCCACTAGTGGAAGCTGTCAATTCATTGCTGAGAATTTGATTTCTTGGGCCAGTAAAAGGCAAACCACCATAGCTATGTCAACAGCAGAAGCAGAATACATTTCAGCAGCTAAATGTTGTACACAACTACTTTGGATGAAATATCAATTGAAAAATTATCAAATAAGCAGTCACAATATTCCTTTATATTGTGATAACACTGCTGCCATTCATCTTTCTAAAAATCCTATTCTACACTCAAGAGCTAAGCATATTGAGATTAAACATCATTTTATAAGAGACTATGTACAGAAGGGTGTAATTGATCTCAAGTTTATTGATACTGAAAATCAATGGGCTGATATCTTTACAAAACCCTTGGCTGTTGAAAGATTTGATTTTATCAAAAGGGATCTTAATATGATGAAAATCTGTGAATAAGATGAACTCTAGTGAAGAATGTTATTTTAGGAAGTTCTGGAAGTTTATCAGAAGTTAGGGGGAGTCAGGACCTTTGTATCAGAAGTTTAGACAAACCATCTTCTGGTATCTCTATCAGAAGTTAGGGGGAGTCAGAACTTGTGAATCAGAAGTTTGACAATCCATCTTCTGGTATTTCTATCAGAAGTTTATATGAGTGGTTCTGAATGTGACGTGGCAGTAACTGTTGAGTTACCTCTTCAACTGTTGTCGCTAACGTGTCAGATATTTAATTAAGCTTCTAATACACGTGTCTGTTTGCTATTAGAGAAAGAAGTTGGTTAGTGATGATTGTGTTCTAATTCTATTTGTGAATTGTTAAGTTACTCTATTACCCCTGTCCTTTCAGTTAGTACGTTTTTGCGCGTTTTTGTTTTTCCTTTTAAACTCACTAACTGTTCACATTCACACATTTGCACTCTCACTACCTACACTTTTATTTCTTCTAAAACTCAGAGAAATTTCTTTCTTCTCCCCAAATTAGCAAACCCTAACCCTAAACTCAGAATCCATGGCATCTTCTTCTACCAAACGCAGTCAATTTCAAGGAGAGAAACATGTTAATGTACCGTCTATTGCTGATGTTAAAGCTTCTACTCCTGGTGTTCTTACAAAGGATAAAGTAGATTTTCCTATTTCGGACTTATTTCTTCACATTGAAAGACCAGTTGATTTTGAAGGAATAAGAGTAAATGGAGTTGAAGGAATCAAAGTTTTTGAAGCGCAAAGGTTATTAGTCTTCTTAGACATTTTAAATGGACATGTCTATCCAGAGATAGTGAAGGACTTCTGGATGAAGGCAGAAGTGATTTCTAGCAATACAAAACCTAATGAGGAATATCTGGGTAAAAAGATTCGCTCAGAGGTTGATGGAGTCTGTATTAGGATTAGACAGGAACACATAAGGCAAGCAGCACAGTTACCATTGTCTGGTGTTGTTCCTTATCCTACTGAAAATTCTTGTCAATACATTCAAGAAGAGATTTACTGCAAAAAGTCAACTTCCAAGAGCAACATTGACATGAAACCGTACTACAAGATGATCTACAAAATCATGTGTGACTCTCTGTTACCAAAAGCTGGTTCATCTGACCAACTTTCTCAATATTATAAAACAATCTTATATTATTTAGGAACAAAGGCTGAGGTGAATTTTGCCAAGGTTATCTTTGAGCACATGTGTAAGGCTATCTCTGACAGTCAAACCAAGGGCATCACAAATGCACATTAGTGCAGATTTTTATCCTTCATGTTTCACAGAAGTTACTTGATTCAGTCACTAAAGCCCGTTTTCCCTGGATATGGATCTTTCATTGATGATTATCCCTCTGTGATAAATGGTGTTACTGTGAAGAAAGTTGTGAAGAATCAAGGACCTTTGATTACACCCAAAGTTTTGTTTAGACTAAAGAAGGTGGAAACTGACAAGTACTTCTTTCTTACTTCTGTATTTAAGGAAGAAGTTACTCTCATTGCTGGTATACATAAGAAACTTCTGGAAGGAGGAGAAAATCAGAAGTTAGAAGATAGACTTGCTACTAGATATCTGTTGCCTGCTCAAGAAAAGAAAAGGAAGGCTGGTAAGAAGCCAGAAGCAACAAAGTCTAAGGCCAAGAGAGCAAGAAGTTCTACCCCTCAGAAGAAGTCTGGAAATGCTTCTGGTGTTAGGAACACATCAGAAGTTGGTAAGAAAAAGATTGCTGCAGAAGAAACCCCTGTGAACCCAGAGCCTGCTGTTCAAGCAGAGGCAAGGTTGGAATCAAAGAAGGCAACTAGTACTTCTGGACCTACTGCTGTTGCTGCTCCAGAAGTTACTAAGAAAAATAGAACTACTACCAAGAGGAAGAGAAAGCTGAAAATGGTCATTGAGGATGATGAAACTCAGGATGCAATACAGCAAGTGGAGTTGTATAAGGCTTAGGAGGAAACTAGTTGGGAAAGTGGAGTTGATGCTGAGCCTAATGCATTCCTAGATACTCATATTCCTAAGGGTGAGTTGGTGCAGAAGTTGGCAAATCAAGGTATTTATAAAAAGATCAATCTTAAAGATATTCCTGATTATGTCATTAATGGTCCAAAGCATGCCAAAAACATCCCCTATACAGTTCCTGCTAAAAACTCTTTTTCTAAAATCCTTTCAGATTTAGAACCAAAATCCAACTGTATAGTAGAAGTTTCTGCTAGTGCTTCAATTGAAACACCAGTAGTTAGCTTTGTACCATCCCCTGAGTCTATGAGGAAATTTTCTAAAAATGCGTTACCCTGGTTACAGAAATAGGTATTCCTACTCCTACTTCTATGGAGAATGTTGAGAAGGTAGCATCAGAAGTTAATGCAGAGGTTGCAACTTCTGAAGCTATTCCTCAAAAAAGCACTCATGTGGACTCTATCACTATTCTATCTCCTGTACATGAGCCTGCTAAACCTGTTTCACCTAGATCCAATGATTCAGAAAAGACTCTTTCTGATCATCACTCTTCTCCTGTAGTTGAAGCCATTGTTGAAACTGGCATTTCTGCCCATGTTCAAAATACACTACAACAGCTAGAGTTGGAACTAGATAACCCCTCTCCTTAGAAATCTCAACCACCACAACTCACAAATGCTCAGAATAACTTTCTTAAAACTTTTGAAGAAGTTATTACACCCCCTCCATCAGAACAAGAAATCACAATCCATCCCTCAGTTATCCTAAATAAACCTTCATCATCATCTACCCCTAAACCTCAAAAAGCCATCACACCTGAAGATGTTAAACGTGTGCTGATTGGCATTAATAACAGAATTCTGGGATTTCATCAAGATTTGCCTACTTTTGTTGTTGCACCTGATCTAGTGGATGAAGAGTGTAATGCTCTTTCAGATATGTGCAAGCAAATGCTGAGTGACTATAGTTCTCAATACAAAAAGAGCTATGTCATGAACATTGCTAGGCAGAAGTTCACTGAAGCCAAAGTTGAGGAGGCCAGAATTAGAGAAGCCAAGAGGGTTTATGATGAGAAGATGAAGTTGGTTATGGCAAAGGTTGTAGATCAGTTCTCCACTTTGTATGCTCAAGAGATGGAAAAGATTATTCAAGTGGACTCTGATTCTGCAGATCTGGTTGGCAGAGTTGATTCAGAAGATGTGTTCAAGAAGCTGCAACTTATTTCAGATGAAGCTCTGAAACAACTTCAAGCCAAGATGCTCAACCCTTCTAACCAATCTCAACCTTAGGATTTCTGTCACTTTTTTTTATGTTATGTTTTAGTTTGTTCTGTTTGAACTATGTTGTTTGGTTCTTTTGATTATTGCTGGATATTATTTTTATGTTATGTTATTGTGGTTGTGATATATTGGTTTATTTTCTTATTATGTTCAGAAGATAGATCTAATTTGCTGCATAAACATAATTGCATAAACACAAATTGCTTTCAAAATAACATTTTTATTAATCTAAAATTGCATTACAATATATTTGCATTTCATCATTGCTTTTCTCTCTAAATTTCTTGCATTTCATCATTGCTCTAAGAGCAATTTTTGCATAAATCTAGATATCTACCTAAACCTAAAAGGAGCTTCAACCTCTTCTGGGAGAGCTGAAAAGAGGGTGTTGACCCAGACTTCAACCTGGGAGTCTGCAACCTAAACCTCTCGAGCTACAAATTTACTGTTTTGTAAACTTGGAGCTTGTCTTCAGAAGATCCTGCTCATCCTCCTACATGAGGAGAACTCTTTGATCTTCCAAGAACAGAAGATGGCTGAGAAACTTGCATCTGATTTTAGAGCAACGCCCTTCACCGTCTTCAGATGTTTCTTAGACATCATATTCCATGTGATTGCATGTATCGTTGATAAGATCCTTCTCTGGTTCTCCTTTGAAAATTTCTTAAACCCATTTCTTTCAATCACTCTTCTATCCTCATAAATATTTTCTCTCATTTTGTTGAAGAAATATCATGGAAGTGTTGAGTGAAATGACAAAGAGTTTGTGCGTTTTTATAGTAACTTTGGTGGGTACGAGTTACTTCGTTTTTCATTTTTGCATGAACTTCTTTGCGGTTTTTATCATCTTTGAATTTTTGACTTGACTAATTCTTTAGTCACGTGTTTATTTATTCTTGACTCTTTCTTTTTCTTTTTATTCTTTTTGTTTAATGACAAAAGGGGAGTAAGAGTAAATTAATTTAAGAACACTAACTGAAGCCAAAATTAATAATTTTTAATTTCATTGAATTTCAGTTATTGAATATTATCAGTTATTTTCTTTAAAGGAAATTTTTCTATTGAGATTAGAACTTTCTATACATGATACACGTAAGAGAAGATTGCACTTTTCTCTTAGGTAGATCTGATCAAAGAAGAAAGCTTGCAAACCTATCTTCTGGAAGTCAAGTGTATATTGAAGTTTTGGATTCAATATTAAAATTTTAAAACTATTTCAATCATTCATTACTGAATTCAGGGGGAGCTTGCAAAACTCATAAACCTGAAGGATGTAATCCTGTGATTAAAATAACAACCATTGTAAATTAATACTTGGTTTGTCATCAATCAAAAAGGGGGAGATTGTTGGAACAAAGTTGGTTCTAATATAACCCAAGTAGTTTTGATTATAACAATAGTATTAATATACAATAGGGAGTACTGATAATTTACTCTAGTGTGCAGGTATATAAGTTAAAATTTTATATACACTAGAAATTGAAGTTCTGGTTGCTATGCTAAGAAGCGTTCCCAGAAGTTGGGAAAATGCAAGTTCTGAGAATGACACCAGAAGTTGGAGTTATCAGAAGTTGCAAGTCAAAGTCAACCAGAAGCTAAACTCATCAGAAGCAAAACTCATATCTCAAGATTCTGATGATGATGAAACAGCAGAGGACGCCAGAAGAACATTCTATTCTCATTAACGACTATCATCTATTTGGCAATATCTGAAGAGGCGGAAGAAATCTCTTTCAAGACTGTTATCCTCATGAAAATGACGTTTGTACTATCTTTGTTTTCCTGATATGGGCGAATATTCGAAATCAAGGATCAGATTTTAATCTTTACTTGATTTGTATAAGCACATTTCAAAAGAAAACATTAGTACAGTACTACGTAGCTGTTTTCATCTTTGTCCGCTCAAATTCAAGACGCTCCAACATCATCTATAAAAGGAGGAAGAATTTGAAGACGTGACAACACACTTACGAAGAACAAAAGAGCTGTTATTCTGCTAACTTTTCAAGAGCATTTTTAACTTAGATACAACTTGAGATTATATCAAAATTCAAGACAAACAGTTTTCAACTTCTGACTAGTCAGTTGTTGAACCTTAGTTTTCTTTTCAAGAATTCTAAGAATAATCTTGTTATTAAAGTTGTATTATTTTGTTCTCATAACTCTGATATTGTTTATCAGTTGTTCAAACTTTGTAATTTCTATTTGTGTTAGAAGTCTCTTGTTTGTAAGCTTGAGCATTTGGAAGTCTCTTGTATTGTGTTACTTGAGCAAAGGAAGTCTCTTGCAGTTGACTTGAGCAATTGTAATCTTGTGTGATTATAGTGAAATCTCTTGGAAGTGCAAGGGGACTGGACTACTCTCGGTTTGTGAGAGGAACCAGTATAAATCTCTTGTGTTCATCTCTTCTCTCTGTTTATTTTCATCCTTGCTCTGTTTTGCTTTCACCATCGCCAGAAGTTGTTTGTGTTCAAAGTTATTCCGCTGCTAAATCTGATAAGTTGCAAAACTTAGAAGAAGTTTTTAAAACTAGCCAAATCACAATTCAACCCCCCTTCTTGTGTTTTCACACCTTCATTCTCCAGAGTAGGTTCATTAACACCGAACTGGGTAAATAAATTTGATTTTGTTCTTTATTGCTTTCATAGTTTACCTTTGCTTTGATTATTATTGTTTGGTTCCATTGGTTGTTAGTTGTTTGATTGTTATAGCCTCACACTTGTTATGTTTCATTGGTGTGGTTCTCGAATTCACAACAATTGACAACCACCGTGGGGCTAGGGTTTAAACAATTAAACACTATGGGTTCAAAATGGGACATTGAGAAGTTCACCGGGAGTAATGACTTTAGGGTATGGAAGGTGAAGATGAGCGCAATTTTAACTCAAACAAAAATGTGTAGAAGCTCTAAAGGGTAAGACACAAATGTTGGCTACTCTCTCGGATGCGGAGAAGACCGAGATGGATGAGAAAGCTTTGAGTGTGATTATCTTGTGCCTCAGTGACAAGGTTTTGAGAGAGGTGGCTAAGGAGAAGAGTGTGTTGGAACAAAGGCGGTTCTGACATGACCCAATTAAGTTTTGATGATAACAATAGTATTAATATACAATAGGGTACACTAATAATTTACTCTAATTGTGCATGTATAAATGTTAAAATTTCATAGGCATTAATGAGTACGTGAGAAGCTCTGAAACGCATTCTAAAGATGTATCAGAAGATGACTATAGCAAGTTCTGAAGATAAGCACCAGAAGATGCAACTATCAGAAGCTACAAGTCACAAGCGTATCAAAAGCTCATCTATCAGAAGCTGTGTTGGAAACACAAGATTCTGATAAGTGCAGTAATAGCCGTTTTGTCAGAAGAACATTTTATGCTCCTTATGATTGGAAATCATCATCAGTCTGGCAAATTCAAATTGGAGAATCATCATAGTACATCATCCTTATCCTCACAGATAGTGATGTTAGTACTATTGTACTATTTCATTACCTGATTTGGGCCAATATTTGAAATCAAGGAAGGATAAGATGATAATTGCTTGATTTGGTTAAAATACAATGTGAAGGAAATCCGTGGGATCTCTAGCTGGCTAACTTCACTGCAACGGTTGTGAATTCATACGCTCCACTATTGTCTACAAATAGGAGGATGAATGGAAGTTTTTGTGCACACAACATCAACTACTAAAAAACGTTGTTACTCTATCAAATTCTACAAAGCACAAAAACACTTTGCAAAATACAACTTGAACTCAATTCAAAACTCAAGGCATCAGCTTCTGGTCATCTTAGTTGTTGAACCTTAGTATTCTTTCATTAGAATTCTAAGAACAGTCTTGTTAAGAGTTGTATTTATTTATTTAGAACATTGATATTTATATCAAGTGTTCAAACATTTATTTGTTTCTTTGTAAACTGTTGTGAAGTCTCTTGATTTTGTGCTTGAGCATTAGAAAGTCTCTTGTAAGTTGTTACTTGAGCATTGGTTTTTCATCAATCAATGTCAGAAGACAAAGTACCTTATGATCTTCCAAATCAGAAAGATTGACTTTATAAACATTGTCTTTTCTATTACCTTTAAAATCAATGGATTTATCAGAATTATTGATTACAGGACATGAATTCTTATTAAAAGTAACATCATAATTACTATCACATGATTGGCTTATGCTAAGTAGATTATGTTGTTGTCCATCAACTAACCAAAACATCAGGAATAGATAAAGAAGAATTACCAATTGTACCTATACCAATTATTTTGCCTTTTTGGTTCCTCCCTCTTGCAGATTCATTGTGAGGAACAATTGCTTGTCTCATGTCATATGTCTTGAATAGCCACTGTCCAGATACCAGGAACTTTGTTTTCTTCTTAGGGTGTATACCTGCAGCAAACATTATCTCAGATTTTGGTACCCATACTTTGATGGGTCCTTTGAGGTTAGTTCTTTGAATTTTATTCTTCATTTGCTTCATGTAGTCTACATAAGGTCTAGAATAATTTGAGCCTTGAGAAGAGGGTTTGGGCTTAAATTTATTCTTAGATTTGAATCTTGAATATATCAGAGATCCAGTTACCAGGTTTGCACAAGAAGTTTTCATGCCCTGAATAATCTTAGGCTTCGAGAACTTCTGAGCTTTTGCCTGAGTAAGCATGGATACTGAAGTGAATGGGCCCTTAGTTTTAGAAGACTGCGGATCAGAAGATTGTGGGTCTTCTGATACCTTATCTTGTCACTAGAGTATCAGACATATTCATATTTTATGTCCCACTACTAATAAACTTAGAATAAAGTTCTGAAGGTGTCTTGCTTATACAAACAGACTGGATTGATTTTCCTTTATCAGAAGATGATGAAAAACCAAGTCCTTGTCCTTTGTATTTGCCTGCACCATAAATCGTAGAAGCTAATTTGTTCTTGTCAATATTATGATGAACAAATTCTTGAAGTGCAATTTCTCTCTCATCATAAGGTTTGTTACATGACCTGCAACCATTTTCAAGCAATTTGATAGTTTTCAAAGATTTTTGATAATTTGCTTGAATATGATTGACTTTTTCATTAAGCAAATCAAATTTTTGTTTAAACAGCTTTAACTCATTTGATTTGTTCATGTATTTCAACATAGTATCTTTCAAAGCTTTAGTAATTTGAGTACTAGACAATTGAGAAATTACCTCTTCAATGTCATCAATATCTGACTCATTATCTTTTTCACTATCTGATGCAGATGTATCCATGAGTGCTAGATTTGCTTCTTCTTCTTCAACTTCATCATCAGACAGCTTATCAAGATTTTCCCAAGTAGCCAACAAACTCTTCTTAGCTTTGTTGTTGAAAGCATTATTCTTTCCTTTACCCTTGGTGCTAAGCTCGGGACAATCAGCAATGAAATGTTCAGGCTTATGGCAATTAAAACAATTCTTATATTGATCTTTCTTATCCTTGTTACCAGAGCTTCTTGACCCAAATCCTTTGCTTGAGAACTTTTTGTTCCTTCTTGACCACTTCTGGAACTTCTTGGTCTGAAGAGCAAAAACGTCATCATCTGATCCTTCTTCTTGACCATCTTCAGAAGATTCCTCAGCATTAGATTCAACAACCTTAGCTTTCAAAGCCTTATAAGATTTTAAAGTGGATGGCAAAGCCAAAGACTTTAGGCCCGTTTGATGGTCAGGATAGGATAGAAATAGGATAGGATAAAGAGTTGGATAAGAGCAGGATAGGATAGTGACAGGATAGTCACTTATCCTATCATGTATTTTGTGCACACATTATAATAAATAAGATAACAGATGGTGAATACTTGATATTCTTAATTAATCAATGCTCCACAAACATAAAGATTGAAATATGAACACGATAGAGAGAGAGAGAGAGAGAGAGAGAGAGAGAGAGAGAGAGAGAGAATGAGAGAGAGATTAGAGAGAGAAGGGGAGAGAGAGAGAGAGAGAGAGAGATAAATTCATTTATCCTTCCGTTGACAGCATAATTCTAACCCAGCAAAAACTCAGGATATAAATTACAAAGGAGTGATACGATAGAATTAAAAAAGGGAATAATTTATCATATCTCATTGGTGCATCAAACAAAAATTTAAAACAGGATATGATATAATTATCACATCATGCTCACTATCTTGGCCATCAAACAGGCCCTTAAGTTCTTCTGGGGGTTCATCAGAGGCTAGTTCCATCTCATGACTAATGACAAAACTAATTAACCCTTCCAAGCTAAGTGTGTCCAAATCTTTTGCTTCATGTATATCAGTTACCTTAGGTCTCCACTTAGTAGGTAAACTTCTCAGAATCTTCTTTACATGATTAGAAGTTGAAGGTGTGAAAAACAAAAGAAGGGGGAGTTGAATTGTGTTTTGAGAGTTTTTGAAAACTTCTTCAAAGTTTTGCAACTTATCAGAATTTGCAGCGGAAAATAACACAATACCTTCTAAGACTTATACAAAAAGATAAGAGAGAAGAAGAGAAGAATAGACACAGAGTTTTATACTGGTTCCCCTCACAAATCGAGAGTACTTCAGTCCCCTTGCACTTCCAAGGGAGTTCACTATTGAAATTTTGTTCTCTCGCAGGACAGATGTCGTACACAATGTCTAGGACAATGTGTCTAACAGTCCAGATGTCTTAGACAACTGGTTCGACACTTGGTTACTCTGATCACTAATAAATTATACTGAAGTAAATAACAAAGCAATAAACGACACAATTGTTTGTTAACCCAGTTCGATGCAAACCACACCTACTCTGGGGGATACCAATCTAGGAAAGGAAAACCACTACTCCGAATCAATACTTAGTCTTACAACGCACACCAAACACCTTTTGACATGTATGCCTTTTCTCAATCCTAGTGCTTTTCTACCCAAGGGCTCACCCCCTGAATATGAGAACCTACTAATCACTAATCTCAAGTGATCGAAACTAAACTTGTCGTTTAAAACAATGGTGTTGAATAAACCATTCAACAACAACAAGCAACTAAACCTTAGAACCTAAGTTTCAGCTACTATTACTTTGCACAGTGGGTACAAAGTCTTGGACTCACAATCTTCAGTTATTGTGGGTTGAGTTTCAAGCTCTATGTGGAGTCCTTTATATAGGCGTGCAAGTCTTCAGATAATCTTCAATCTTTCAGATGCACTACAATAAGAATTAGTTTTAAAACAAACTCCATAAGATAAAAGATTTAATCTTTATCCACAAATTAAATACGCATCCGATCGTATCTAACACATAGGATTAATAACAAACTTTATCATTAATCCTAATCTCAGCTTGTTACTCAAAGATTCGCGCCTTATTCAAATTTGAAAAAATACGCGTGCTAATGGATAAGAATTATCTTTTAAGCTGAACTGGGTCAAGATGTCCTACCCACATGTCTAGGACATCTTGTTCAACATGTTGCATCTACACATCTTCAATATGCACAAGTGGTTTAGACTTAATTACTTTAGCATTGGTGCTTCAGTTAAGTCACTCTGACCAAGTTGTTTTAGCCTTATGATGCAGCCAATATCAGAAGACTTACAATCTCCCCCTTTGGCAAATTATGGCTAAAACAACCACTACATGAATGTGCATTCTTCAGTCTTCAATCTTCAAATTCTTCAATCTTCAAATTGATCTCTGTTGATGCAATCTTCTGTTCTGAGATCTTCAGGTCTTCAAGGTCTTTGATCTTTAGAATCTTATGTGTCTTCAATTTTCAAGACTTCTTCAATCTTGATTGTTGTGATGAACATTTGCTAGTATGAGACAGTCTTAGTCTTGTCTTCATATGATCCATTACATAAATTTTTCTGAGTCCAGGAATAGGATGCCTAATGACTTAGTGAACCATAGTCTTGAGTTGCAGCGGAAAGTACTTAATCAGAGTGATCATGACTCATTAAACTTTTCAGAGGTTCAATTTTAGCATTTAATTATGCTTTGGGTACACTTACTTAAGCATAGCTTTTAGTTTTAAATTTTTTATTATAAAAAGCTTGCCATTATTCATCCGAAAGCAATAGAAGGTGATTCTACTTGCCAAAACAGTTATTCTTATCATCAATTATTACTGCCCGTTTTTACCATAATTTGGCAAAGGTAAAAGAAAAAGTTTTTCATTGATGAAAAGAAACAAAACAGCTTACAGAATTTGCACTTACTTAAGTGCCGAATGTCAAAGCCTCCAATGTCTAGGACATTTGGTAGGCCACAATACTAAGAAGATGAACAAAAACAAAAGGAAAAATACATAAGTACTTATTTTCCTATATTACCCAGATACTGTTCTTTAATCTTCTTCTTCTCCTTCTTGCTCATTCTCAGCTTGAGCATCATTTAAATCTTCTTCACCTTCACCCTTTCCCATTATGGACTTGATCAAATTGTCCACATGTTGTTTTCTTGCTGTGCTGGTCTTGATGGTCTCTCCTAGTGTCTTTGAGATTTGCATCAGTTCAGCAAGAACATCATTTTTGTTTGCTCTAGGTAGAGAGCTAGATGCTTCAGCAATTTCCTTCGCCTTAGGAAACACAATGTCTGGGACATGTGTACCGACAAAGAATTTGTAGTCAAAACTCAGAACTGGAGGCTTCTTGTGTGGAACTTCTTCTGGGTACAGAATGGCTGGATATTGTCTTAAGATCATTCCTGTTATCAAGGTTGGGAATGCTATAGGCAGCTTGATTGCAAAAGTGTCAGCATGCTTCATAGTTTGGTTGAATATGTGATCACCAAAGTTGATTTTCCTCTTTGTCCCTATGAGAAATATCATATTTGCCATCATTGGAGTGACCCCAGAACCATGGTTGGTTGGTGCCCAGTTTTCTGCACCAATCCTATTGGGGATCACATACTTCACACTAAGAGTGTCAGTCGATAGTAGACCTTTCTTGGGCCATTCTGTTACCTGCCCTCCAGTGATTTCCTTTGTAATTTCTTGCAGAAGATCAGCTTCATCAGTCTCAGTCTAAGAGTGCCAGTCGATATTAGAACTTCTCTCGAACTCTTTAGTGTACATAAAATTTTAACTTATATACCTGCACACTTAGAGTAAATTATAAGTATTCCCTATTGTATATTAATACTATTGTTATCATCAAAACTTACTTTGGTTATATTAGAACCAACTTTGTTCCAACAATCTCCCCCTTTTTGATTGATGATAAACCATATATTAATTTACAATGGTTGTTATTTTAATTTTATCATACTTCCCTCAGGTTTATGAGTTTTGCAAGCTCCCCCTGACTTTAGTAATGATTGATTAAAATAGTTTAAAAATTTGAATTGAATCCAGAACTTGATTTACACACTTGACTTCCAGAGGTTAGGTTTGCAAGCTCTCCCCCCGAGTCAGATCCACATAAAAGAAAAGTGCAATCTTCTCTTACGTTTATCATGTGTAATAAGTTCTGATCTCAATAAAAAAATTTCCTTAGAAAATATAACTCCCCCTGATAATAACATTATAACTGAATTTAAATAAAACTGAATTTTGGCTTCAGTTAGTGTTCTTTAAATTAATTTACTCTTACTCTCCCTTTTGTCATTAAACAAAAAGAATAAAACAAAAAGAAATAAAAGTAACAAATAAGGTGTGAACACAGAATTAGTTAAAAAGCATGTGTTTTTAGCAACAGTCAAATCAAAACATGCAAGTTTATAAAAACCATAAGAATTAAATGTTTTTGACGAAAAACAAGGTAACGGACTGTCCTGAAAACACTATAAAAGACGCACAATTCCTTTGTCATTTCACTCAATACTTCCATGATATTTCTTCAGAATGAAAGAAAATATAGATGAGGATAGAAGAGTGATTGAAAGAAATGTGTTTAAGAAAATATCAGAGGAGAAACAGGGTAAGAAGTTTGTACGATCAAGATCAAAAGAAGATACAAAATGGAATATGATTTCTAAGAAACATATAATGAAGATTGCAAGTTTGGAATCAAAATCAAAGATGGGTCTGAGTGCAATCTTCTGTTCTTGTATGGGGATCCAGGATGGAAGCTTCTGCTTTAGATTCTAGATACACAGATGTAGAAAGATAAGCAAGAAGAACATAAGAGTCTTGTATGGGGATCCAGGATGGAAGCTTCTGCTTTAGATTCTAGATACACCAGTCAGATCTAGTTGACAAATCTTAGAATCCACAGTAGAAGTTTTGACAAAAAGAAGTATTTCTTCTCTTATCTCTCTATTTTTATTTATTTTTATCATATATGTATCTTGATTTTTCATGTAATGCAAAAAAATTTGTAAACAAAGTTATTGTAATGCAAAAATTCAGTGTAATGCAAAGTTATTGTAATGCAAAATTTATATAATGAAAAAAAAAAATTATGTTCATTTTGATAAATTTTCAAGATATAATTGTCAAACATGATAAACAAGGCAATAACAATATTCAGAACTTAGCATAATAAATATTAAAAACAACATCCAAAAATTAATGAAAAACTAAATAAGGTACATAGATCCTAGGGTTGAGGTGGAGGAGGTGGTACTCTTTCTTGCAACAATTTGAATAACTGAGCAAACTTAGCATCAGAATCCTCTTTTTGTGCTTTCAGAGTTTGCTTCAGAACTAGAGACTCTTCTTCTTGTTTCTTTAAATTCCGAACAACCATTTGTTCAAATGCAGTTTTGGGCTTCAGAAGTTCTGCTTGTCTAGCTTCTTCTGCAACTATTCTGGCAGCAACTTCTGCTTGCCTTTGCTCAAGCATCTGAGTTTCCAATTTCTCAGCCTCAATCTTCTCTTGTTCAGATCTTTCTTGTTCAATGCTATCAATAACTTTGAATTTCATGCTCAATTATTTCAGACATGATTTTCTCAGCCTCTAACCTCTCAGCTTCTAGTCTTTTTACCTTTAATCTTACAGCCTCTATTCGCTCAGCTTCTATCCTAGCTTCCTCAACTTTCCTCTTAGCAATGACGAGAATGAATTCAGTCTTGTACATATGGTCCAGCTCATCAAACATTTGAATGCACACATCCTTCATTGTGTTGCATTCTTCCGATATTGTACTTGGCACAATGGATAGCTTGGGTAAAGCTCGATAGATTTTCTTGACAGTGTTACTAAAGCCCGTTAGCACACGCTCAATTTCATCAGGAGTTGAAATAGTATGGCTATGGTTAATATTCCAACAAGAAGTAGAAGGAGAGAATGGAGAAGCTGACACTGTTAAGGTTTGAGTGTGAGGAGAGAGTTCTTTTTCCAAAAAGGTTAAGAATTTATCTTGCTCGGGTGTGAGAACAAGAATTTTGTCTGAAGCAGGCTTGTTTAGATCTTTGGCTATTTGGAGAAGGTGAGCTTTTATTGTTTCTGTGAGATTAGGGTTGTCAACAGTCTCAGGTTCTGACTGTTAAACAGTTGTGTCACTCATAGGTTCTGATCTAGGAATTGTTTGAAGAGGGTCAGAATTTGTGCGTTCAGAGTCTGAGGAAATTTGAGCAACAGGGTTAGATTCAGGCTCTGGGACAGGTGAAGGTTTAGAAGTCTTGGCTAATGAATCCTCATGAGAAATATTTTGAGGAGATGTAGTTAGGTCAATAACCTTTGCAGGTTCTGCTTGGATCTCATGTCCAATATTTTCCATTTGGTAAGAAGTCCTGACACCTGATTCTACAATTAATGACATTACATGTTCAGCAAAAAATTTCATAGACTCTGTTGATGGTACAAAGCTCTCTACTGGTGATTCTTACGGAATTTTATCAGAACCACTAGTAGGATCTTCTATCAAAAGATTTTTTGAAAGGTACTGTATAGGGGATGATTTGAGCACGCTTAGGACCATTAATAACATAGTCAAGAGATTTATCAATATTAAGCTTTTTGTAAATACATGATTACATGAATTTCTGTAGTATTTTAGGTAGTATATTTAGTAGTAATTTGACCAAGACAGACCCAAATATCAATAAAAACCTGAAGAATCAAGAAAAAGGCATCAAGGCAAGGCAGAGATGCGCAAAAGACAAGAAAAAGCCAAAAAATGAAGAAAAAAAGTTCATCGTGTCATGATGGCTCCCATCGTGCCAAGATGAGAGCTGCTTGTTGGCCAAAACATCATAAATTATATTTCTCAAGGAAATCTTGCCATCGCAGTACGATGCTCATCATCGCAGCACGATGACATAACTTGGCGACCAAGCTGATGAAATGCACAGGATCAGTTATAATTTTAAACTGAATCTTTCCATCGTGTCATGATGGCTTGCTGAGGCCCATTACGAAAAGTATAAATAGAGCTCCAATTCCTCATTATTTTTTATTCAGAAATAGAAGAACTTTCTCTTCTTTTCAAAGAGAGGTTCAGAGGAGCTCTAAGGTCATAGTTTTGTCCCCTTACGGGAAAACTACTTCAGCAAGGTATGTTTTCTTTAGGCTTTTCTTATTAGATTCTTGTAATTTAATTATGCTTAGTCTTTTATAATAGATACTTTAGGTTGTGGTGGAGACGATAATGCCAATTATAATGTTATACACCGATTATGCCAAGTATGAAGGAGGGAGTAAGTTCAACTACCACACCTATCCTCTACGTTTCTGAATCAAACATTTACTTTTCTGCAACGCATCTCGCTCTTTTTATCAAATTAAAAACATTTTCCAAAAACCAAAGCGAATGCAAAAACTCACGAACTAGAATAATACTGATAATGTTTTAGCACGGTCCCTGTGGATACGAACTCACTCTAGACACCTATAATGTGAATTATTACTCGACGACAGACTCGTGCACTTGCTAGACCGTGGTAAATACCTTGATTTGCAAGCTTCAAAACTATTTCTTCCTTAGCAAGCTGTGAATCTAAATGCTCATCAAATGGGACTTCAACATTACTTTCCCAGCTTTCATTCAGCAAAGCTTCTTTAACAGCATCTTGTGCTTTAAGTTCCTCAACTTCTGCTATAGCTCTTGCTGTTTCTTCAGCTTCTAGCTCTTCTTTTGTAAGCTTTCTTTTTCTAGGTCTGGCAGCCTTTTTCTTTGGAACTTCTGGTACAATGATAGTGCCAGAAGCTCTTGTAGTCCTTTTTGTTGGTGGTTCTGATGGTCCTTCAGTAGGAACAATACTCTTTCAGATGGTTTCTTGAGAGGGGGTTTCTTTGTAGCAACTTCTGATGTTTCTTCCTTATCAGAAGTTTTGGTAGATTTCTTGGGAGTGACAGCTTTTGGTTTCTTAGAAGCAGATTCTGGCGCATCCTTCTTGCCAGAAGCCTTCCTTTTCTTTGGATGTGGTGCAGTTAGCAAATTCTCAGTGGCTAATCTTTCTACTGTTCCATATTCTTTTTCCATAAATTGCTTATGGCTTTTAGCAATAGCAGATGCTTGTTCTCCAGGAATGAATGTGAGTTATGAAAAAGCTCAATTCATTTTCAAATTTCCTGGGAATAAGGGGTCTTCTAGGACAAATCACTGGCCTTTTTGTCTTTAACAGACGCTTTAGGGTGTCTCCATTAATCACTAGTGGATCAAAATCATAATAAGAACCATATCCTGGGAATACAGTCCTTAAGGATTCTAATAGGAAACTTTTGGCAAACATGAAGGAAAGGAATCTACTGTAATGCACATTTGCTCGACCTGTTTTAATACTTTCTTGAATAACATCACACATATGATTGAATATAACTTTTCCAAAGTTAATGCTCATCTTCATACCAAGATGATATAGAATAGCCTTATAGTAGAGAGAAACTTGATCAGATGCCCCAATCTTGGGAATGATACTCTCATGGAGAATTTTGTACATAATCTTGTACAAAGGCTTCATGTCCTGATTCAACTTAGAAACAGAACCAGCACCATAGATTTCCTTTTGAATCTCAGGATTCATCTCAAGATCATTAGGGTTAAAAATTGCTCCTCTGTTAGGCATATTAGCAGCTTGACAAATATGCTCTGCTCTTATACGAATACTTAGGCCCCTAACTACTGACCTAATTTCTTGTCCCAAGAACGGTCGTAGACCAAGTTCTTCAGCAGTCTTCTTTTCCAACTCTGGCTTATTGTTCTTCTTCTGACGGATGTGCTGTTCATGCTTAACCTTTGTGAAAACTTCTCCCTTTTTCCAAAAATCCTTGCCAAGTTCTGGATAGACATGTCCATTAAGAGCCTCAAAGTAACTCATTATCCCTTGATGTCCGAAAAGGGTAGTTAACGTATCCATGCCATTAGCCCTTAAGCTTTCAAAATCAACAGTTTTCTCAATAATGCAGTGAAGATTTTCAATCGGAATTGCAATCGAATCATTGACCAACCTTTCTGGCTTGGAAGCAGAAAAATCAACAATGGGTGGAATAGGAGAGTTAGGTTTAACGATATCTTTGGGAGAAGAAGGTGTAGAAGCCATATTCTGGAGATTAGGGTTAGGGTTTGCTAATATTTTAGAGTGAAAGAAAATTTTCTAAGCTTTAGAAAGAATGCAAGTGTGGGTAGTTAGAGCGTGCAAAAGTGTGATTGTGAACAGTTAGTGAGTTTAAATAGAAATAAACGCGCAAAAACGTACCAACTAACAGTACAGGGGTAGAAAAGTAATTAACCATTAAAAAAATAATTAGAACACAATCATCACTAACCAACTTTTCATTCTAATAGCAACAGGACACGTGTATTAGAAGTTTAATTAAATAACTGACACATAAGCGGACAACAGTTGAAAGGGTTTTCTAAAAAGCGTTGCCACGTCATGTATCAGAACCACTCATTTGAAACTTCTGATGGTATCACCAGAAGATGGTTTAGTCATAACTTTTGATACAGATGTTCTGACTCCCCCTAACTTCTAATAGTCCTTCAGAACTTTGAAAAATTATTTTTACTTAGAGTTTCATCTTATTCAGAGATTTCCATCATGTTGAGATTCTTTTTGATAAACTCAAATCTTTCAACGGCCAGGGGTTTTGTAAAGATGTCAGCCCATTGATTTTCAATTTCAATGAACCTAAGATCAATAACATCCTTCTATACATAATCTCTTATAAAATGATGTTTAATCTCAATATGCTTAGCTCTTGAGTGCAAAATAGGATTTTTAGCAAGATGAATGGCTGCAGTGTTATCACAATATAAAGGAATGTTGTGACTGCTTATTTGATAATCTTCTAATTGATATTTCATCCAAAGTAGTTGTGTACAACACTTAGCTGCTGAAATGTATTCTGCTTCCGCAGTTGACATGGCAATAGTGGTTTGCCTTTTACTAGCCCATGAAATCAAATTCTCACCAAAGAACTGACAATTGCCACTGGTTGATTTTCTTTAAAGTTTGTCACCAGCATAGTCAGCATCACAGAATCCATCAGTTTGTAATCATCAGATTTGTGATACAGTAGTCCAATGTTAAAAGTAGCTTTCAGATATCTAAAGATTCTCTTTACAGCAGTAAAGTGAGATTCTCTAGGATTTGATTGAAATCTTGCACACAAACATACACTAAACAAAATATCAGGTCTTGAAGTTGTTAGATAGAGAAGAGAACTAATCATACCTCTATATAGCTTCTGATCAACTTTGCCTTCAGAATCATCTTTGTTCAAGCTTGATGTATGATGCATTAGAGTGTTCATGGGTTTGCATTCTTCTAAATTATATTTCTTTAGAAGATCTTTGATATACTTTGATTGATGAATGAAAGTTTCATTCTTTGTTTGATTGATTTGAATTCCAATAAAGTACTTTAATTCTCCCATCATGATCATCTCAAATTCATCCTGCATCATCTTAGAAAAATTCTTGCAAAGAGTAGCATTAGTTGATCCAAAAATAATATTATCATCAACATAGATTTGAATGATCAGAATGTCTTTCTTTAAAGTCTTTCTGAACAATGTATTATCAACCTAACCTTTCTCAAAACCATTTTTAACCAAGAAGTTGCTTAGTCTCTCATACCAAGCTCTAGGAGCTTGTTTGAGTCCATAAAGTGACTTCTTTAGTTTAAACACATGGTCTAGATTTGTAACATCTTCAAATCCTGGAGGTTGTTTGACATATACTTCTTCAGAAATTACTCCATTAAGAAATGCACTGTTTACATCCATTTGATAAAGTGTGATATTATTATTAGCTGCATAGGGCAGAAGTAACCTAATTGCTTCCAATCTTGCAACTGGAGCATAAGTCTCTGTAAAGTCTATTCCTTCTTGTTGATTGTATCCTTGTGCAACAAGTCTAGCTGTATTCCTTGTTACTTCTCCTTGTTCATTCAGCTTATTTCTGTATACCCACTTTGTTCCAATAATGTTCTTGTTCTTTTGCTTCCAAGCATCATATGATAGAGCTTCATCTGTTGTCTTTGTTCAATCAAGGATACTAGACCAAATAAGGATTCTTCATCTCTAAAACTTGATCTTGTTTTCCTTAGATTGTTCTTGTTTCCAACGATAAGCTCTTCAGGATGTGATGATTTGTACTTGAATGAATTTCTTGGAATAATAGTTGTTTCTGGTTTAGAATCTTCAATATGAGTTTCTTGATGAGTATCAGAAGATGTAATTGCTTGATTCTCAGAGTCTACCAGAGGTTCTGAGGTGACATTTTGTTCAGAATCTTCATCTTCTGATTCCTGTGAATCTAACCCAAGTTCATCTACTATAATCATCAACAATGTCCATACTTATTTCAATTGAGTGAAGCAGTGCTAACTGGTCCAAACAAATCAATGTGCAGAAATTCTAAAGGTCTAGAAGTATAAACAATGTTTTTGACTTTAAAGGGGCTTTTGACAATCTTCTCTATTTGACAAGAGCCACAAAGAGAATATGAGTGATAAGTAAATTTAGGAAGGCATCTCACAAGATTGTCCTTGCTAAGCTTAGAGATTAACCTCCAGTTTGCATGATCCAATCTCTTATGCCAAACCCATTTCTCATCACTTAGTGTCAATAAACAAAGGACATTCTGATCTTCCAGGTCAGAAAGATTAACTTTATAAACATTGCCTTTTCTACAACCTTTAAACAAGATGGATTTATCGGAATTGTTAATTACAGTACATGAGTTCTTATTAAACACAAAATCATAATTACTGTCACATAATTGGCTTATGCTAAGTAAATTATGTTCTAGTCCATCAACCAACCAAACATTAGAAATAGATAGAGGGGAATTACTTACTTTACTTATACCAATAATCTTGCCTCTTTGATTCCCACCAAATCCTACAGTTCCTCCCTCTTTCAGATTCAGGGTGAGGAACAATTGCTTGTCTCTTGTCATGTGTCGTGAACATCCACTGTCCAGATACCAGGAGCTTTGTTTTCTTCTTGGGGTGCATACCTATAGTAAACAATATCTCAGACTTTGGTACCCATATTATGATGGGTCCTCTATGGTTAGTTCTTTTATTCTTCATTTGTTTCTTGTAGCCTACAGAAGGTCCAGAATAAGGTAAGTCTTTAAAAATAGGTTTAGGCTTAGTCTTTTTCTTGGATTTGAACCTTGAATTTGTCAGAGAGCCAGCTACCAAGTATGAACAGGGTGTTCTCATGCCCTGAATAATCTTAGGCTTCGAGATCTTTTGAGCTCCTTGAGTAGACATGGATACTGAAGTGAGGGGAACATGGGTTTTAGAAGATTGAGGATCTGAAGACTTATTGGATGCTTCTGTTGCCTCATCTTGGGGTTCCAAGGTCACTAGAGTATCAGACACATTCAGATTTTCTGTCCCACTACTAGAAACAAAATTGGAATAAAGATCAGGAGATGTCTTGCTAATACAAACAGTCTGAATTTATTTTCCTTTGACAGTACTTCCCAATCCTTGTCCTTTGTATTTGCATGCATCATAAATCATGGAAGCTAGCTTATATTTATCAATATTATGATGAACAAACTCTTGAAGTGCAATTTCTTGCTTATCATAGGGTTTGCTACATGTCCTGCAACCAATTTCAAGAACCTGAATAGTTTTCAAAGACTTTTGATAATCAGCTTGAAGATGATTGACTTTATCATTGAGCATATCAAACTTTTGTTTAAAAAGATCTAGCTCATTTGATTTGTCCATGTATTTCATCATAGTATCTTTCAAAGCTTTAGAAATTTGAGTACTAGACAATTGAGATATTACCTCTTCAATGTCTTCATAATCTGACTCATCATCTCTTTCACTATCTGAATCAGTTATAGCCATGAGTGCTAGATTTGCTTCTTCATCTTCAGCTTCATCATTAGACAGCTTTTCAAGATCTTCCCATGTAGCCAGAAGACTCTTTTTAGTTTTTTTTTTTAAAGTGCTTTATCTTCCTTTACCCTTGGTGCTAAGCTCAGGACAGTCAGTAATGAAATGTCCAGGCTTAATGAAATGTCCAAGCTTGTGGCAATTGAAGCAATTCTTTGAATCATCCTTCTTATCTTTGTTACCATAACTTCTTAGTCCAGAACCTCTTGATCCAATACCTCTACCAAAGTATCTTGGTTTCCTTTTTGTCCACTTTTGGAACTTATTAGTCACGAGAGCAAACATGTCATCATCTGATCCTTCTTCTTGGTCATCTGCAGAAGATTCCTCTGCTTCTGATTCAACAACCTTAGACTTTAGTGCCTTAGAAGAACTTAAAGTAGCTGGCAATGCCAAAGACTTTACTTTCTTCGGAGGTTCATCAGAAGCTAGCTCAATCTCATGACTCATGAGAGAACTAATTAAACCTTCTAGACTAAGAGTGTCTAAATTTTTAGCTTCCTGTATAGCAGTGACCTTATGTCTCCACTTAGCAGGTAGACTTCTCAGAATCTTCTTCACATGATCAGAAGTTGTATAACTCTTCTTCAGAACCTGAAGACCAGCTATCAGAACTTTGAACCTAGAAAACATAGATTCAATGTTCTCGTCCTCTTTCATTCTGAAGAGTTCATATTGTTGAATCAAAAGAGTTGCCTTTGCTTCCTGTACTTGTTTGTTTCCTTCATAAGTAGAGCAGAAGGAATCATATATACTCTTGGCAGTAGATTTGTCTGTAATCTTCAAATATTCTTCATGAGATATGCAACCAACAAGAATGTCCTTGATTTTGTGATGTTTCTTGTAAGCTTTCTTATCTCTATCAGTGAACTTCTTTCTTGTCTCATAATTCAATCTTCCTCTTTCATCTAAACCTTGAAAAGTGACTCCTCTTTCAACTATGTCCCAAAGCTCATCATCAATACCAACTAGATGATTGTATATTCTATCTTTCCAGCAGGAAAAAGTAGAACCATTACCATTGAACTTTTTTGCTTTGCTGGTGTTGTTTTTATCATCAGCATCATAGTTGATATTAACATTAGTGTAATCTTTCTTGGATGAATCACCTAGTTCAGATCCAAACATAGTGTTTTTCAGAAAATGACAATTGTCTCACTTGTGAGGTGATAAAACAGAACCAAAGCTCTAGATGAAAATTGAAGGTGTGAAAAACATAAGAAGGGGGGGTTGAATTGTGTTTTGAGAGTTTTTGAAAACTTCTACAAATTTTTGCAACTTATCAGAATTTGCAGCGGAAAATAACACAATACCTTCTAAAACTTATGCAAAAAGATAAGAGAGAAGAAGAGAAGAATAGACACGGAGTTTTATACTAGTTCCCCTCACAAATCGAGAGTACTCCAGTCCCCTTGCACTTCCAAGGGAGTTCACTATAATCACAAAAGATTACAATTTGCTCAAACACACAGCAAGAGACTTCCAAGGCTCAAGTAACCACTTACAAGAGACTTCCTATGCTCAAGCACACAAGCAAGAGACTTCTCAAAGTTTACAAAAACAAATACAAGTTTTTGAACTTCTGATAATAATATCAGAGTTCTGAACAAATGAATACAACTTACAACAAGACTTTTCTTAGAATCCTGATAAAAGAATACTAAGGTTCAACTACTAAGATGATCAGAAGCTGAAACTGTTTGTCTTGAGTTTTGAATTAAGTTCAATTTGTATTTCTCAAAGTGTTATAATGCTCTGTAGATTTTAGCAATGTAACAGCGCTTTTGTTCGTTGGATTTCTCTACACTTTTAAACTTCAAATTCTTCCTCCTTTTATAGACAGTAGTTGAGCGTATGAATTTGAATTTGTTGTGACGAAAATAGCTAATTGGAGATGTACTATTCTTTTTCTTCATACGTCTTTATCCATATCAAGTAATGATCTCCTTTTCTTCCTTGATTTTGAATATTCACCCATATCAGGTAAAAGAAAGTAGTAAAATAGTACAAACGTCATTATTATCGAGGATAACGGTCTTGTACGATGATTTATTCTTCCAAATTTGAATTTGCCAAAATGATGATAGTCGTTAAGCATAGAACGTTCTTCTGAATATTCTTCTGACAAATTCTGCTATCTTCAGTGACGATCAGAAGCTTGTGTTTCCAACACAGATCTGATGAGGAGAACTTCTGATTGACTTTAAGCTTCTGGTAGTTACAACTTCTGGTGTAATCATCACGACTTGCGTCAACTTCTGGTGTAGCTTTTATAGCGCTTATCAGAACTTGTCTCGAACTCTTTAGTGTACATAAAATTTTAACTTATATATCTACACACTTAGAGTAAATTATTAGTATTTCCTATTGTATATTAATATTATTATTATCATCAAAACTTACTTGGATTATATGAGAACCAACTTTATTCCAACAGAAGTATTGTTCCATTTCGCTACAACAAACAGATAAACAATAACCTTATTATTATTATTCCCATATTATGAAACATGTTTCATATGCTTTCAACTCTTTTGATTATTATTTGAACTAACGGTTTAGTTGTACTGTTTTTTTGTTCTGACATTGTTGTTACTTCAATTATGGTTCCTTGGAGGCAATTTTCTGAACTCAAAATTGAATTTTTTATAAGATCTGAAATTGGTTGTTGAAAGTTGAGATTTTTTGGATTTTGGCTTATGAGTTTTGTTTTTGAGATGAAGATTGAAGTGGGTATAGGAGGAAGTGGGTTATTGAATGAAGATGAAAAAGCTATGGTGGTCAAAGTTTTAGGTGTTAATGCCTTTGATTACTTGGTTACAATTTCATGTTAATGCCTTTGATTACTTGGTTACAATTTCAGTTTTAAATGAGAATCTTTTGATGGCAATTGGGAATAGTGAGTAGGGATGGTTCTAGACTTGAAGACAATTGAGTTCTTCCCCATGATATGCGTATATTGGGTCCATTCGACATAAGGTTTGTCATAAAATCCCTCCCTATTTTGTTCTTCTCCGAGATTATATTGTTGCTGAGATTTTTCTGCATTGAAAATCATGATGTTCAATTTATCGAGCACTTTTCTGTGTTACGGCCAATATAAATGTTTGAACTGTCTAGGCTTGAACTTTAGTTTATGTGTGTATACAAAACCATTATGTTTTTATGCATATCAATGTCTTAAGCAATTGAATTAACAAAGTTATATTCCATTTTGTATTTTGGTTCACGGTCATTATTACAGGACTAGATTTTGAATTATCAATTTGATTTTTCAGGAATAGTTTGAGGGTTGCAAAAGAGAACAACATTCAGTATATAGCATTTTCTGCCATATCATGTAGTGTCTATGGGTAAGTTTATCCAAATCATTAGAAGAAAACATAGTTAAAAAATTTATATTGATATGCTTATTAATAATAATAGGTAAACCTTGGATGTTTAATGCTCATAAATGGAAGGGCGTCTTCCTCTTTGCTTTATTAACGTGTCTTATTTTCTTTTCCTATTTTGGTTTGGTGGTTTCTGCTGAAAGTTGATGGATTATAAACACATTATTCCAAATTTGTTCAACATGCTCAAAAGATACCTATGCTAACTTTACTTTACATACTCCCATCACTACCACTTTGAAATGTCATTCACATTGCCTATTTTGGGTCAGTACTTAAAATCGTCATTACTGGCCAAATATGCAGCTGTCCAACATATAAACTAAGCAAATTAAGGTATGGTTTCAGAATAGAAGGTAATTCAAAGTTTTGATTTTGTTTTGTGTGAAGAAAGGTTTTGGCTTTTTTTTATGTTTGATTTGATTTGTAGCTTTTTCGTTCGCTGCGGGTGTAGAATGAAGCAGGGAGAAGAGGCTTCGGAGCTTCAGATTGTGAACAGAAAACTTGCTACAATGAACATGTTGTTGACGGATGAAAATGATAGGCTGCAGAAACAAGTTTCGCAGCTGGTGAATGAGAATGGATTAAGAGGTAGGTCATCAAATTGCGTATAGCCACATGTCTAAACTACAAAACATTATTTTTTATCTTAAAATTCTGGGTTATATTGAGATAACATTCTTACTATTTGATTAAATGTATAGTTTTTAATTGATTTAACTTCTGATGCAAATTAGATTAATAATGTTTTAAGATCATTAGTTTTTTTATTGGGTATATGTATGGACTGTAGCAGGATTTGTCTGCTTCATTTGAGCATGATCCATACAGTCTATCAAGCATTACTCCTTCTAAGAGGCCTACCACTGAGCAACTCTCTTCAATCAAGCTCATTAATCAAATTTCAGTCCGCTTCTATAAATAGTTTTTTTTTGCTGAAGAACCATAACTCTGACATCTTTTGGTTATCTTCAAGTATCTTCAATGAAAATTTGTGATGTCAATGACTCTGCCTTCAAGTTTAACATGTATTCTATTTATAATTTATAACTCTGTTTGTATTAATATTAGACTTCTATCCTTTTATGTATTGCAAGGGGTATATAGGAGAATCTTCCATGATTAATGGGATTGTTTGGCCTGTTAGTTTGCAAGGATGTTAGGATTTGTTAACTTTGGCATTCGGAGTATGTGTTTGGATTTAACGATCTTAATCTTTGTGTTAAGATTTTGTGCTATAATATTCTATGATATTTTTTTATCAAAACTATAATTTGGAAATTGCTATGATAACCTATATATTCAGTGACGATCTTAATCTTTTTGTCAAAATTTTATGTCGTACCCCTAATTTAAAACGGCAACCATGAGTAGCGATCTGATTAGCATAAATATGTCGTTCCGCCAAACAGGGCGCCCACCAGTTATTATGAAGAAAGGCAAAACATGGAAAAGGGTTTATACCAAAAAAAAAAAGGGCTCAGAAAAATAATGGGTATGAGAAAATTATCAGCACTGTAAAATCAGAGTGGTGCATGACTATCTCTATGACTCATCACAGCCCATAAAACAAAATTAAGAGCAACATTTCATTGAAAAATGAAAAGATAAAAATAAGTTATAAAATATACAACTATATCCAGTTAAACAACCAATTTCCAAACCATTGTCAAATAAATGCAAATATTCATAATTCACATAGCATAGCAAAAATATAATTGATAGGAGAGGTGATGCTCATATTCTATGGGTGTAAAGTGTCTGTCATGCCAATAGCATTCAGTACGAGGAATTTTTATAATCATCACAACCAACCTCAAAATCAATTAAATACAACTCCTATAAACAATGAAATCAAACATAATCCTACAAGTAAGTAATTAAAAATTAAAAGTGAAAATTTCATAAACATGAATGTTGTGCTGTTATTTAACTCCAGACTCGTGGGATACAAGAGATAAAGCTGATAGACAACACCAAATATTTGAGTTTTATCAGTCTCTAAATCTAATAAAAAAGATTAAGAGTTATCCTTAATCAAAAACTCAAAAATACAAATAAAGAGAAATCAATTTCTATACCACAATGATTAAATAAAAGAGTAAAGAGAAAATAAGATAAATGAAACACAAAATTGCAGTTGTAGGGTTAAAATTAAAAGTATAACATTATAAATGTACAGAGGCTCAGAATATAATACAGCTCTCTCAATCAAGATTTTTCAGAAGCAGAACTGGCATAAAGCTGAAAAAATTCTCATCACAGCCAAATAACATTATTAACTTGTAACAGAGCATGTAATCTAAAACAACACAAAAATTGACAAATTAAAAATTGGCTCATATTAAGAAATTCAACCATTTATTCCGATATACTTCATACAAAAAACTCAGAAGCGCGGATAAGATGTAATCATAGCCAAAAATTAGGGTTACAAAAATTTAACTAAAATATTCAAAATCTAAATTATAGAATGTGGCGAATTTTTTTAGAGGCATAAACATTGAAAAGTTAAAGCACCACGTGAAAACCGCCAACGATTCAATTTGTGCCTCTATGACTAGCTTTGATTTTCATGGAATGTATTAGAAAACAAGCTAAAGGTGTAGTGAGGCAAATTCAAAACAAATTGGGAATTTGGGATTTGAAATCTAGAACGTCAATAGTGTGCAAAGGATTTAACAAGAGAAAGAAGAAATTGAAACAAAACTAATTTGAAACTTTTGTAAAAACATGAAGTTCTAGATCTGTGGCAGACAACTGCTAAACCCTAACTGTGGTACAAATGGTGACGCTGCCTATGTATATATAGAGGCGCATGAAAACCCTAAAAACCGGAACTTGGTATTCAAAGTGAAGTTTTGAAGGGCCAAAAGAGGATAATTGTTATCTAAGCCCGCCTACATTATTATCGGGCCCCTTCGTGATTTATATGCCCTTAATAAGACATTTGTATCTTAGAAAATGATGGAAACAAATTTGGTCACTTAAAAAACAAATTTGGTCTAGAAGTCCTAGCTCAACTAACAGAAATGATAAAATTGTTAGGCCGGACGTCATGACCCGGGTTCGAACCCGGGATCTTACAGTTGTGTGAGTTTAATTTCAGTGGATTTACCACTTCATCTAAGACCAAAAAAAAAAAATCGAAATTACATTAAAACATAGTAGGCCTGCATTGTTGCGCACATCTAGGCACAAAACACACAATTTCGTCTCGTAGTTATCGAAACGCCCATTTTTTGAAATTTTGTCACCTAGGATAAAAAAATTTGATTTTCTGCGATTTCGTTTCCTAGAAACCAAATCCCGAGTGCAAAAATGAGAGTATTTTGGAATTTTTAAAAGACCTGAGAGCATCAAAGGGGCCTAATATCAATTTTCCCAAAAGAGTGGAGGAAGAATGGATCCAGTACTGTTGAGGTGTACGCTGCAGTTACAAGTTTCTCAAGGGTCAATAGTCAAGGAAGAATGAGTCCAACTGACTTGGCTAGGGGTGTAAGCGGATCAAAAAATTCCAATTAAACTGATGATTCAAACCAATCCCAACCAAAAAAAAACCGATGTTTATGGTTCGGATTCAAAACCGTACAGAACCAATTAAAAACCGACGTGGTTTGGTTCGGTTCTCGAATTCAATTTTTAAAAACCGATGAACCGAACCAATATGGATATTATTAACCATATATTTATTTATTATTAACCCCATATATATATATATGCATATACCGTTTCAATGTTCAAATTAAAAATAAATTCATTGTTCTATATTATATATATATATATATATATATATATATATATATATATAATATAGAACAATGAATTTATTTTTAATTTGAACATTGAAACGGTATATGCATAAGAAAAATTTAGAACATTAACTATATATATATATATATATATATATATATATATATATATATATATATATATATCAATTTATTATTTCATGATGGCGCATATTGACGATTCAAGTGGGAAAAAAATTAAAATTTTATTTTAGTTTGTTTTTTTACTTGATGTTAAACTTATGAACTTAATTTTATGGTTTTATTTTGTATTGAAAATCAATGGATTGTATTTTTTGTCAACTTTGTTTGAATTAAAATGTGTTTGAAAACCAATTAAAGTATGGTGTTTGGTGATAATTGATTACATAAGTGTTATGCAGTCCCGTTTCTGATATTTTATGGGTCTTAGGCCAAACATAAAAAAAAAAAAAAAAAAAAAAATCTCTTTCATTCAATATATATAGCATTAATACATAATAAATTTTACAAAATATTAAAAAAAAAAAAAAAAAAAAAAAAAAAAAAAAAAAAGAGTATTTAAAAATTCATAAGAAGTGATTTCTTCAAGTATTTTGAGATGCAAAATCATTGATAATCCCATCAACATCAATGTCCGCCAACATATCTTTCTCAATTGACAAAGTTGTCAAACCGTTCAATCTTTGTTGTGACATTGATGATCTCAAGTGGCATCAATGCACATAGACTTAGATTGCAACTGTTTACTGATCATATTAATAGCAAATAAAATGTCGTACCAAATAATCATACCAAGCAAAAATTCAAAACTTTCTAGTGCATTAATCAAACTCCCGGCCTAATTATTCTTTAATAATCCTACTAATTATACCTAATCATATTTTCTACTACCAATTGAGCCCCTTAATGATATTTTCTTTAATAATCCTACACATATTTCCTTGGCCTAATAATATATTTTTTTCTTTTAAGTATTGTTAATTTTATTTTATATTAGTATGTAGGTATAAAAAAAATTGGGCCCCTTAAAATATTGGGCCTCAGGCCGTCGCACATATTGCCTACCTTCAGAGCCGGGCCTAGTGTTATGTGTGATTAAAAAAATTATAGCAGGATATCGGATAAAAAATAATAGTAGGGAAAATATTGCAAAAAAAAACATTACAAAATCGATCAAAATATCCTATCCAAACTGAACCAAACCGATTAGTTTGGTTCGGTTTCATTTTTCAAAAACAGGACAAACCGATCCAAACCGAACCAGTTGAATAGACATTGGTTCAGACTTTGGATTCATCAAAAACCGATCCAAACCGCTCTAATTACACCCCTAGACTTGGCAAAAAGCCCATTTCGAGGAAAGACAATATTTGAGTTATTTTCCCCCTCCCATCCACCACATTTTTTATCTAGGAGCATGTACCGGACAAAATGTTATAGGCCCAATAACTCAATGATCCAACAATTGGCCCAAACAATTCAAATGGATAACTTGGCGGGAAAGACAAGGCAAGGGCGAGACCCAGAAGGTTGGGGGCGACGCCCTCAGGTTATGATTACGTCGCCCAGCAGCTGATAACCGCCCACTACCACCACATAAGCGCGGAGGAGAAGAGCAACCGTCCATAACCACCCTTGAGACACGGTGGAAAACCACCCACGACCTCCATTAGAGAGGAGTGGGGTGGTTTTATATATTTTCCGATCATTCTTTCCTCTATAAATAGAGAAGAAAAACTCATTGTAAAGGGTTCAACTTTTTGGTAAATAAAGATCCTAAGTATCATTATTACTCATTAATATACTTGGACCACCCCCCTATTATTTTTACCAGAACATTTTGGCGCCCACCGTGGGGCTGCGGTAAAACGATTCCCAGCCTACCACAAAAACCAGACGAAATCCGAAGTCTTCCTCAAGAAAATGGCAGGAGGACAAGCAGCAAATGACAACAAAAACAACCAAAACAATCAAAACAACAACATAACCTTGACAGATGCAGTGGCACAATTACGTCGCCTGCAAGCCGAGATTCAATAGATCGATCAGGAAAAAGCAAACAGAGTTGATGAAACGGAAGAAACCAACATCACCAACTCCCAACCACTTGCCCAAAACCTCTGGGATGCGAGGGTACCAGACAATTTCAGAACACCCCATCTCCCAGACTTTGATGGGAAAATAGATCCCACAGAACACCTGATGGCGGTAGGAACTAAAACCGCCATCATCGGCGCAGCGGATCATTTGAAGTGCAAACTCCTCTCAGGCACGCTGAAAGAAGCGGCCCTAAGATGGTATATGAACCTGCCCAAGAATTTCATTCAAAGTTGGGCAGATTTTCAGCAAAAATTCACACAACAATTCGCCGGCTCCAAGCACATCAAGGTGACGGCGACAAGTTTGTTCTCATTAAGACAAAACTACAACGAATCTCTGAGAGAATACATGGCGAGATTCTGCGAATCCACAAGCAAAGTGAGCAATCCAAACCAGGAAATGTTCGTCTCCGCCTTCCATCATGGTCTCAAGGCGGGGCATTTCAATGAATCCCTGGCACAAAAGCCGGCCACATCCATGCAGGAAGTCACAAGAAGAGCGGAAGGATACATAAAAGGCGAAGAGAGTAACGCTGAAAAGAGGATGAGAGACGCCAGAGAAAGAGGCCCGGTTAACAAAAGTAACGGACAAGGCGAATTTTATCACCATCACCGACGCCCGGTTCCTAATCATCACGGAATTGACCGTCATAGGAAACCTTACCAACCACAAAGACACTTTCAAGAAGAAAGGAAGGAATACATACCACTAAACCGTGCCCGAGTCTACATCATGGAAGAAATCCTACAAACAGGATTAGGGCGACTACCCCCACCAAGGAACAAGGAGCACACTATGGGATTAAACCCCAACGCCTGGTGCGCTTATCACAGATGCAGAGGTCACGACACTGAGAAATGTTTCAGGCTAAGAGATTTAATCGAAGAACTGATAAAGAGCGGTCACCTGAGGAAGTTCATAGAGGACGCCGCGACAAGGAAGGTGGTGGTCCCAAAGGTACAACATAATCAAACAAAGGACCGTTCTAAAGGAGAAGATCCAGTAAAAGGCAAGAGAATCTCCGTCAACACCATTGCGGGTGGATTTGCAGGAGGAGGAGAATCCTCAAGTGCAAGAAAGCGTTATGTTAGGAGGATGGAGCAAAATGAGAAATTCATAGGTCACACAGAGGTGACGCCCCCTAATCTGTCATTCACCAAAGAAGACAAAAGGGAAGTCATGCCACACGATGACGACCCTCTTGTGATACAAGTGCAGATATTAAACTGTGATGTTAAAAGAGTGCTGATAGACTCAGGAAGTTCAGCGGACATAATGTACTGGGAAGCCTTTAAGGCGATGCAATTGTCAGATGAATACCTATTACCCTACAACGGCACGCTGGTAGGCTTCGCCGGCGAGCAAGTAGAAGTTATGGGCTACACTACCCTCCTAACCACGTTTGGAGAAGAGGAGAACGCCAAGACCATCAAAGTAAGATATTTAGTGGTCAAAACCCCATTCACTTCATACAACATCATCATTGGAAGGCCGGCCTTCAACACACTAGAGGCGGCACTGTCAACCCTCTATTTGTCCATCAAATATCCTTTAGACAACGGAAGGGTAGGAACCATCAGAGGAGACCAAAAGCTGGCGAGGAGATGCTACGAATCTAGTCTGAAAATCAAACACAGACAAAACCCCAAGGCGGAATTAATGGCGTCACCCAAAAAAGGAGGCGGAGTCAACATGATCTCGCCCCTAGACCTTGATCCAAGGGAAGATTTCACAAAAAGAAGAATGAACCCCATTGAAGAATTAGAACAAGTCCAAATTGGTGACATGCCACACCAAGTAACCAACATCGGAACCACTTTGAAACTAGAAGAAAGAGAAAAGGTCGTAGCTATGTTAAAAAAGAACATAGACCTATTTGCATGGAAGCCATCTGATATGCCCGGATTAGACGAAAGCGTGATAACGCATAAGTTATCTATCTCGCCCAACGTCAAACCGGTCTCACACAGAAAGAGGAAGATTGGAGAAGAAAGGAGGACAGCGGTAAATGAAGAAGTGGAAAAACTGAAAGCAGCAGGGTTCATTGAAGAAATAAAGTATCCGTCATGGCTGGCGAACGTAGTAATGGTAAAGAAGGCAAACGACAAGTGGAGGATGTGCGTAGATTTTACAGATTTAAACAAGGTCTGCCCAAAAGATCCATATCCCTTGCCTAATATAGACAGGCTTATTGACGGAGCCTCCGGATACAAAATGTTAAGCTTTATGGATGCATACTCAGGATAACACCAAATAAAGATGAATCCTGCAGACGCGCCTCACACCGCCTTCATGACTAACACCTGCAATTACTTTTACAATGTTATGTCGTTTGGCCTGAAAAACGCAGGCGCTACATACCAGAGGCTAATGGACAGGGTATTTTCAGAGCAAATAGGCAAGAATGTAGAGGTGTACATAGACGACATGGTAGTCAAAACAACGGAAGATGGCGAACATGACAAAGATCTAGGCGATATCCTCGCCTCGATAAGAAAATACAATATGAGATTGAACCCAGCGAAGTGTTCTTTTGGAGTTCAGTCAGGAAAATTTTTGGGCTTCATGCTCACAAACAGAGGGATAGAAGCTAAGCTGGACAAATGCCAAGCCATAATTGACATGAGAAGTCCAACCACAGTAAAGGAAGTCCAACAGCTAGCAGGAAGAATCGCAGCCTTGTCGAGATTTTTATCTTGCTCTGGAGAAAAAGCATTTCACTTTTTCTCAACCCTGAGAAAGAGCGAAAGATTCATATGGACTCCTCAGTGCAAAGAAGCTTTTATAAACCTTAAGAGTTTTTTAGCGTCACCACCAATATTAACACGCCCTCAGAAAGGTAACATCTTGTACTTATACCTGGCAGTATCAGACAACGCCCTTAGTTCAGCATTGGTGCAAGAAGTCAAGGGCGAGGAGAAGCCGATATATTTTGTGAGCAGAACATTCAAAGGTGCTGAAGCAAAATACCAAAAGATAGAGAAACTGTTCTTGGCCGTCGTCATCACTGCGAGGAAGTTAAGGCAGTACTTTCAGAGTCACAAGGTAGTGGTTAAGACGGACTATCCCATAAAGAAAGTCCTAAGGAAGCATGACCTAGCAGGGAGAATGGTAGCATGGGCAGTGGAATTGTCGGAGTTTGACATAACCTTCTCCCCTAGAGGCGCAATAAAATCGCAAATTCTGGCGGATTTTATACTGGAATTATCAACCCCGCCTAAAGAAAACAGCGAGGAACCTTGGACACTTTCAGTAGATGGTGCGTCTAACCTAAAGGGAAGTGGAGCATGAGTAGTTCTAGAAGGACCTGATGGAGTACTCATAGAACAATCTTTGAGGTTCGCCTTCAAAGCAAGCAACAACCAGGCTGAATACGAAGCCCTTCTAGCAGGAATGAAGTTAGCAAAAGAAATAGAGGTCACGGACCTCAGAGTAAAAAGTGACTCACAATTCCAATTCACGGACCTCATGAGAATTCCAAACAAAAGACCCCCAGTTAATCAAATATCTGGAAAAGGTAAACAAATTGGCGATGTTTCAACTCGTTTCAGTTGATTTATGTACCTAGAGAACAGAACGCCCGGGCAGATTTGTTATCCAAACTCGCCAGCACCAAGAAACCTGGGAGCAACAAAACCTTCATCCAAGAAACCATTGCAAACCCAAGCATCAACGAAGAGGAGGTTCACATGATCATAGAAGAAGAAGACTGGCGAACTCCCATTATCAAGTATTTACAGAGGGACGAACTCCCCAAACCAAAGGAAGAGGCATATAAAATTTGAAGGATGGCATCATGGTACACCATGATGGGAGATAAGCTATACAAAAGGGGATTCTCGACCCCCTTATTGTTGTGTGTAAGCAAGGAAGAAGCCAAGAGAATTTTAGAAGAAGTTCATGAAGGATCATGTGGGAGTCACATAGGAGCAAGATCATTGGCAGGTAAGATCCTTAGAGCAGGATTCTTTTGGCCAGAACTGCACAGTGCCGCAGGAAGGTATGTGAGAGCATGTGATAAATGCCAAAAGTTCTCAAACCTGCACTATACCCCAGGTGAACCCCTCAAATCAGTCCTTTCGCCTTGGCCTTTCTTCATGTGGGGAGTGGATATATTGGGTCCTTTCCCTACCTCATGGAAACAAACTAGATGGATCATAGTGGCTGTAGATTACTTCACCAAATGGGTAGAGGCGCAACCTTTATCAAACATCTCGGCAGAACAAGTCAAAAAGTTTTACTGGAGGAATATCATATGCAGATTCGGCCTTCCTAAGTACATTGTATCAGATAACGGCAACAGTTCGCAAGTGAGAAGGTAGTCTCATTCTGCAAAGAGAAAGGAATCCAAAACACTTTCATATCAGTTGAGCACCCTCAAGCCAATGGGCAGGCCGAGTCGGCCAACAAAGTCATATTGAAGGCCCTGAAAAGGAGACTATCAAGAAAAGGTGAAGCTTGGGTAGCTCACCTCACCGCCATATTATGGTCATATCATACAACTCCACAATCATCAACAAGAGAGGCACCCTTCACCATGGTCTATGGCGTAGATGCCATGATTCCTGCAGAAATAAATCCCCCAAGTTGGCGACGTGAAACCTCGACAACTCAAGAGAACAGCGAAGCATTGTAGGAGAACCTTGACTTAATACAAGAAGTCAGGGATAAAGCGCATTTCAGAGAATTTACCACTAAACAAAGAGTGGGAAGAACATACAACACAAGGGTAATCCCAAGAAAATTCAAAGAAGGCGACTTAGTCCTAAAGAGACCAATGGGAAAAGATAAAGGTGGAAAATTGGCAGCAAATTGGGAAGGTCCATTCAGAATTAATGAAGTCTTTGAAGGTGGAGCATACAGGTTGGAAACCATGGAGGGCGAGGTCCTGCACAGGACGTGGAATATCTCGAATCTCAGATTTTACTATAGCTAGGCCAACAACGCCTAACAGGCGAGACGTAGTCCAATGAGCATCATCAAATCTCGCCACGCCACCCCAAAGATATTTCCTGTTTTTACTTTACTTTCATTTCTTGTTTTTATTTTTAAAAAAAGAAAATACATATGGATGTATTAATGATCTGAATGATGAGAAGCTCTTTTCTCCAGCGAAAGCAGGAGTTTTTAACGAGACTCATCAGCAAAAATTCAAAAAATATTTCTTTGATCAAAAGAGTCATTGTTCCAATGTTTGCAGATGGTTTATCATTATCTAAATCTTATACATGAAGACAACGAAGGTGAAAAAGTGTTGAAACACCATGACGTTATCTGTAAACCTTACAAGTTGGGTACGTCTAAAATAGAAACGGCGATACCCCCAAAGGCCTTAAGAGCTGGGTACGACAGAAAGGCGTTGAAACACCATGGCATGATTTGTAAATCTTACGAGTTGAACATGTCTAAAATAGAAACGGCGATACCCTTAAAGCCCTAAGAGTTGGGTACGACGGAAAGGCGTTGAAACACCATGGCATGATTTGTAAATCTTACGAGTTGAACATGTCTAAAATAGAAACGGCGATACCCTTAAAGCCCTAAGAGCTAGGTACGACGGAAAGGCGTTGAAACACCATGGCATGATTTGTAAATCTTACGAGTTGAACATGTCTAAAATAGAAACGGCGATACCCTTAAAGCCCTAAGAGCTGGGTACGACGGAAAGGCGTTGAAACACCATGGCATGATTTGTAAATCTTACGAGTTGAACATGTCTAAAATAGAAATGGCGATACCCTTAAAGCCCTAAGAGCTGGGTACGACGGAAAAGCGTTGAAACACCAAGGCGTGAGCCCTAAATCTTACGAGTTGGACACGTCTAAAAAAGAAACGGTGATACCCTGAATAGCCCTAAGAGCTGGGTACGACGGAAATGCGTTGAAACACCATGGTATGATCTGTAAATCTTACGAGTTGGACATATCAAAAATAGAAATGGCGTTATCCCTAAATCTTACGAGTTGGATACGACGGTAAAATAAAAGGCGCAAGGCGTAAGCGACATCAGAAACAATAATGTTAAAGGCGAAGTCCAAAAAACGCCAAAAGAAATTAAAGGTATAATGCATGTCGTTATTTTATTATTCTTTACAATATTATATAACACAACAATGCAGAAAAAGAGACAATATTAGAAACATTCATCTTTTCATTGATAAGAGAGATTACAATGAAATCAAGATACAAATTCAAAGACAAAGATAAAGAAAATTACAATGAAATCAAGATGCAAATTCAAAGAAAAAGAAATATCCTAAATCTAACAAAGGAACCAACTCCTTCAAGGAAGAGAAGAAAAAACTGGAGGCAGTCTCAATAGTTCCTCAATTCCACAAGATATCAGCTCCCCGCCGCAAGAGGAAAAAATCCGGTGGAAATCTCCCGAGTCTTTAATGGTAGAGGGAAAACCTGGAGGCGAGACCCCAACCCCTCACCAAGAGGCTGCCATCAGGAGAAGGAACAACTCATCAGAGCAGAACTACCCTGGAGTTTTCCCTGAGGCCGTACATGATATCCTCCGTGGCTTCTCCTCAGCCTCCGTGACGATCCGGGATCCTTCTTCTTTACCAGAAGATTTAACATCAGGGGAAGACTCCCGAGAAGTATAAGTTCTCAGGTATTCAATGAAATCTTCATCAGCAGAGCCGGAAGAATCTGACGAAATGGCAAGAGTTCCCATTTTGATATTAGAAGAGGGCTTATCTCGCCTAAAATTAGAAACTGAGATCTCTATCCTACGTTTCTTTCTCTGAGATTTTGATTTAGAAGCCACACTTTTCTTTTTGGGTTTATTTTTGTGATCCATGGAGGGATCAATGAAAGCAAGAATGGAGAAGAACGAAAGCAATCAGAGAAAAATGAAGAGAAATTCAATGAAAGAAAATCGAAATAAGTGAGAATGGATGTGCAGAAAATTGAAGGTGAAAGAGGCTATTTATAAGGGAAATTCTGGACGGTGAGCAATAAGTGTGGTCAAACGGTTGCAATTTTCCACGTTTGACTACATAGAAAACGGCGAAAGAATAAAACAGTTACGCTGGCCACATTGATATCCGCGAAAAATTCTCGGGAAATGGTTCACAGACGACGCCACAGCTTAGCGACATCACGCCCATGTATTTGCCTCGCCTCGGACATATTGGCGAGAAGATTATACAGGTTGTACAGATACTACAAAGTTTCATACAGATAAATATTCTCAAAATACAAAAGACAATAGAAAGAAGACGCAAGCAAATAAATGAAAAGATATTACATTAAAGGCCACGAATGGCGAGAAGCATTGTCATTTTTACCACAGCAGGGCGTACAGAAGTTCATCAAAAAGCCACAAAGGGCATACAAAAATTATCGAAAAAGCCACGAAGGGCATACAAGATTAAAAGAGAGAAATACAAAGATTAAATGGGCTTCATGGAGCAGAATCCGCAGGAGGAGTGTAAGGAACCAACTAGCCATCCTTGATGACCATCAAAACACTGGCCTCGCCCAAACGCTTAGCATCGATATCAGGGAACAAGACTTTAACTTGCTCCACGGCGAAGTTAAAGCCATCTTCAAATTGGGCTACAATGCTTTCCTCCAGGCCCACCTTCTCCTCAGACCAGCTCGCCTTCTCCTCAAGCAGGACGTCTCGATCCTCAGACAGCCACTTAATCTGGTCATCTTTATCAGCAGATGAATCTTTCAACGCTTTGATCTCAGCGGCATGGTCGTCCTTCAACTTCTTCAAGGCGGCCTCTTGTTTCTCATCCAGGTCGTCCAAGGCTTTCTTACTTTCAGCCTTGGCAGCCTCCATGTCAGCAACAAATTTATTTTGAGCAGCCTTAACCTTCTCCTCCATGGCGTCTAACTCCTGGCGAATGACCTTCATCCTTTCTTCAGCAGAGGAGACAGCAAGCTTTTGGCGAGACGCCAAAGCATAATTAAGCAGGATCCCCTTCAGCTCATAACCCATGGAGAGCCTGGCCAAGTCTTCAGTCGAAGTAGAATCAAAGCGAGCTCCCCCGCCGGACAAGTCTATAGCTTTCTCAATAAAGACCTCGGGATTTAAAAGAGGGTCTCAAGGAGTTGGCGCTTTTTTGTTCGAAGGAGCAGAAGGAGGAGGTGAGGTCACATTAACAGCAGTAGCAGAAGGGCGCGGAGAAGGAGTCTTCTCAGGATCCTCTCCCTATAGAGGGACAACTTCCACACTAGAGGTGGCCCCAGAACTAGACGACCTCAGCTTCTTGGAGATAGGCTGTTCACCTTTTGAACTCCCGTCTAGCTCAAAGTTTTTGGCAGGAATGGCAACGGAAATCCTTCCCTCATTCTTCCTCTTGTTCTTGCCCTTGGTGGCGTCATTGTCCGCCACCACCAGTTGATTTAAAGGGTCAACCACAGCAACAGTTTCCCCAGAAGCGGCAAGGGCGGCATCCTTTTCTTTTTTGGCCCTGGCCCTCAGCAAGAATTCCATCCTCTTCTCCTGTGAGACCGACTTCATCCTATCTGCAAAAAATAAAGGAAAAAGGTTAGTATCTGGGAAAGAAAAATAAGCAAGGGCGAGACAATAGGACAATAAAGAAACTCACCCATATACTCCACCAACTCTTCTATACAACCATCAGCCTTAAGAAGGTCGCCCACACTCAGAAAACACAACGTCTCAATATAGGCGATGCATTCTCTCTCAAATGTGTCCAGAGATTCATAACGAGTCCCTTTGATGACACGGAGATTCTGGGTCCAATAAAAGGGAAACAAAGGTTCTTGATTCCCGTCAAACATCACGTCAGGGAAAGATTCCCTACCACGGACGCGGAGAAAAGTGTTTTTGAAGTTTTTAAAATTGGAGGTATACAACTGGAAACGTTTTCAGCCTGGCTGACTCGAAAGAAAGACCTGAGAGTCAGGCGAGATGCTTTTAATAGTGTAGAAAGAAAAGAACACAGCGACAGAGGGCTTCTCAATTTCCAAACCTAAGCAGGCCAATTGAAAGGCTTTCATATAACCCCAACTGTTAGGACTCAATTGACAAGGGGCGACATTCAAGGTCCTAAACATTTGAACCTCAAAGGGAGTAAAAGGAAACCAGACATTGAAGGAATCAATTATGGAAGTGTACATATAAAAATAGTGAGGTGTTTGGGTGTTAGTGTCAGTAACAATCTCGTCCTCACCCACGGGCTCGATGATAATGTCATTCTCGTCATCAGAACCAGACAAGACGGTTTTCCGCCTATACGCCACCACGGATTCCCAGTCTAAGTACTTTGAAGCTACGTCCATAGTCTCGGGAAGAGTTGGGGCGACAAAAATTGCAAGAGTGGTGTCCCTTCGTTTTCCTGTGAAAGACGAAGGCGAGATTATCACACAGTCACTATCACTACTCTCAGTATCGCTAGAGCTAATTTCAACATTCATTAAAGAATTGAAGTAACCATCATAATCAAGAAAACCATCGGCCCTTGTATGATGGTTACGTATTTGAGTCTCCAAGGCAGAACCACGAGGAGGAATTTTGGTAAAACCCCCCTCTTCGTCGTCACTCAAGCTACGCAAAATAACTAGGGGTGAAAGCGGATCAGAAAAATCCAATTAAACCGATGATCCAATCTAATCCAAACCGAAAAAAAACCGACTTTTTTGGTTCTGATCAAAAACCGAACCAAACCAATTGAAAACCGATGTGGTTTGGTTCGGTTCTCGGTTCCGTTTTCAAATCCATTGGATTGAACCGAACCAAACCGATACCTATAATAGAATCAATTTTAGCCCATATGTGATAAGCTCATGTCAACATTAAACCGGTCCAACCTTAATATTTGTTAGGATTTTGAATTCAAAAACACGCAGCAACCTTAACATTGAATCCAAAAACACAGTGTGAACAAACAAACTTGTTTTTGATTTAGTTTTGATTTTAGGTTTTCAAAACATATTTTCAAATGATTTTGAGTTTTTAATTTTTTCTTAAAAAGAGAACACAATTTATACTTGTTTATGTAGATTTTTTTATCTGACATGCCCTAAATTTAAACTTATAACTATGTGAATTTAAGTTTGGATCTTTTTAATTATGTGAATATAAATTTATGTAAATATAAGTTTTTGAAAATTTTACGAGTTTCAAATATATGAGTTTGAATTAAGTTTCTGGATTGTATTTTGTACTATGTTTGAAAACTTTTTGAGTTTCAATATGATGTTATTGTTAGTGTCAAAGAAAATGATGTTATTGTTATGAACTGCGATTCATTTTTTATTGTGTATGATGATATTTGATTACGTATCGTCGAAAAAATAATAGTAGAAACAAAATAATAGTAGGAAAAATATTGAAAAAAAAGGCATTACAAAACTGATCAAAGTATCCGAACCAAACCGATTAGTTTGGTTTGGTTTCATTTTTAAAAAACAGGACAAACTGATCCAAACCGAACCAATTGAGTACACATTGGTTCGGACCTTGGATTCATCAAAAACCGATCCAAACCGGTCCAATTACACCCTTAAATAACCATTTTTTCCTACTCCAAACCCTAGAAATCGAAATGGGAACGCAAAAAAGGAGAAAGGCAGTTACAAAAGAAGGAATAGAAGTTACCTTAAATAAATGAAGTAGAAGTGTAGTGGAGATCGTGTGAAGGGAAGTTCGCTGATTACTAAACTGCGCAAAGTGGGTTTGAAATTTGGGGAAAAACGTTGAGAATCGGAACAAACGAAGGAAGAGTTGATGAAAATAATTTGAAGTCCCTGTTTTATAGGAATGTTGGAGGGTGAACGAAACGTCCTAATACCCAACGGGTAAAAGAAGGTATCACTACGCGTGTCAGCATTACGCGTACACCTAGACACGTATCCCAAGGCAGGCGAGAAGGCCGAACGTTTGAAATTCAACGACCTCGCCAATGGGCGAGAACAAGTATATATTTAGAATTAATCGAGAATACATGGCGGAAAAGAAATTCATAAATTGAAGGAAAGGAATATCATTTCATTGAAGGAAATTCAACAAGTTACAAAGAAAGGCGGAACATATTCAACGCCATTTGGAGGAATTACAAAGCAACACACAAATGAAGGAAAACAAAGAAAAACTACTTAAAGGCTTTGTAAGCAGCCTCAACAGCACGGGCATGACAATCCTCCATCAAGCCCCGCAATTTCTTCGCCGCATCAGAGTCTTGGGCAGTCTTCCTCATATCATCATTAAGAGCATCATTTTTCTCTTGAAGGCGACACAAGTGTGAGCGAGTTCGAATTAACTTGGCAACGTCATACTGGATATCCATCTGCAAATTCCTTTTCCTCTTCACAAGGGGTTTGAGTTGGTTCTCTAATCCATCAATTCGGTTATCTATGGCCTCCTCGGCTGACAAGGAAAGCGTTATCACCTTCTCTTGAGATGTTATGTGTTCTTTCACCATCTCTATCCTTCTCTCCAAAGCATCAGAAAGCTCTTTTTGACAATGATCAACAGTCTCGGTGGTTTCGATGAAAGCACCGTCATCCAAAAATCGTTTGTTTAGTTCCTGCACCACGGCCAAGAATTCATTATGTCCATCCGTCAACCTCCATGAGTAATCCTGCAACTCCTTCACCATGTCAGCAAAATCATCCTTCTGATCCAGCAAATCATCAGTATCGTAGCACAGCATGTTCCTTAGTTGGAACAACACCGGCATGACAGGCGATTCCGGAATAGCAGTAGGAGAAGACATGGTCACAAAAAGCAAGAGATGCAGAGAAAGAGAAGTGAATTGAATTGCGTGTCGCGGAACTCATATTTATAGTCCGAGGACAGAGAACGTGATCAGGAGGAGTGGGCAGTTACCACACCACGTCCGGCCGTTATCAGCACTTCGCCTCTTTGAGCCTTGCGCTTGGGGGGCTATGTACCGGACAAAATATTATAGGCCCAATAACTCAATGATCCAACAATTGGCCCAAACAATTCAAATGGATAACTTGGCGGGAAAGACAAGGCAAGGGCGAGACCCAGAAGGTTGGGGGCGACGCCCTCAGGTTATGATTACGTCGCCCAACAGCGGATAACCGCCCACTACCACCACATAAGCGCGGAGGAGAAGAGCAACCGTCCATAACCACCCTTGAGACACGGTGGACACGGTGGAAAACCACCCACGACCTCCATTAGAGAGGAGTGGGGTGGTTTTAGATATTTTCCGATCATTCTTTCCTCTATAAATAGAGAAGAAAAACTCATTGTAAATGGTTCAACTTTTTGGTAAATAAAGATCCTAAGAGTGCGTTTGATCTACTAAAAAATAAGGGACTGGACAGGACAACTACAGTTGTACTGTGTTTGATTTTAAAACTGTTTCAAGGACAGGACAACCAAGAGGCAAGGGACAGGACAAAAACATAAATTTTTGTCCCCCACTAAACCACAGCACAACTTTTTGTCCCAAGTACAAGTTGTCTAAAATGCCAAAATATCATTTTGTTCACCAAACATCATGTAAGACGAAAAATTCTTCAATATCATAAAAGTTTGTTCTGTGCCGTTCTGTCATGTGTTGTGCTGTTCTGTCTTGTGCTGTTTTGTCCAGTACTTACTCATTAACAGATCAAACGCACCCTAAGTATCATTATTACTCATTAATATACTTGGACCACCCCCGTATTATTTTTACCAGAACAGAGCGTAAGCAGTTCAATTTGACAATCCAAATCAAAAAATAATCGGTTTAATTTAGTTCAAATTAATTATTAAGCCCAAAAAAAATTGAACTTGTTTAGTTTGATTTTAAATTTTTAATACTATTGAATTGGAGAACTGAATCTCTTACTAATATTATTTTTATAAATATTATACGAAATAATTAGGTCTTTTTTAGCCTAGAATCATCCCTCTATATCTTCAATTATTTTAATATAAATATGTGGTTTTCACATAGATCAAGTTTTTTGTTTTAGTTTTTTTTCTTCGTGATTTCTTCATCTAAGTGTGGCGTTGTGTTCTTCGTCATCTTGTGCGGAGCAATTTTATTTCCTGTATTGTTGCAGTGTTCGTTTGATCCCTATTGAAAGATCGATTTCAGTCAATTACAAATTCAATCAATGATTTGAGCATCAACATTGCAGATACGGAGTCATAGATATTCCGGTCATTTTAATTTTATCATATTATTTGTAGTAGACATTTTTTCGTTGTATGCTATTAACTTGACTAATGTGAGTATGTTCGTAGATCACCTTTACATTGTTAGAAATGTTGAATATGTGGTTATATGATGTATTCTATCGATTTGAATGAACACGTATCATTTTGTTTTTGTCAAAAAAATATGGTTCAGTGTATAACAATTTATAAATTTTCTTTTTATCAAAATGGTATAGTTTTTATAGCTTATTACCAAACAGGTATAGTTTTTAAATTATTTATCAAAACGGTGTAAGTAGTAACTGCCGGCTTTCATCACTGCCATTTTTTTTTTCTGCTTTCAAACATGCAATAGTTTTTATAAAAAATGATAGTTGTCAAAAAAATGATAGTAAAAAATACAACAAAAAAAACAATAGAAAAGAATATAGGATGAATGTATTGTTTTAAAAAAGAAGGATTTTTTAAACAAATCAATTTAACCAAACCAAATTGGTTGGTTCAATTCAGTTTTATTTCCGAAGATTGCTAAAATAGAAGCAAATCGAACCGATGAAAATTTCAATAATTTGGACGATTCTTAGGCCAAAAATCAGTCCAAACAAAACCGATTATTACTTGCACCACCTAAATTTTCAAAAATTTGTACAATGTTTATAATGCTCGAATTTTAAAATATGAGCACTTCGTATATACAATTTGGCCATTTCCTCTTCTGCTCACTTATGTAGTTTCAAACTGAGTTATCAAAATAACTCAAAATCTTCCAGACTTAAAACCAACTTCATTGTATCATTTTTCATCTAAACTTAGTTGAATCCGATTTTTGAAGTTTCCAACCACTAAACATGAGGTTAGTATGCATTGCTCAAATCTTAAGTTTTTGTTTGTATATTTTCTTCCAATGGTTATGTTCAAAATCTAGAATCTGAGAAATGTTATTCATGCTTTAGGATTCTATAATTTGAATTGTGTTCAGGCTTGTCAATTTTTTTTATTTCTTTGTGATTTTGTCGATGTTTCAAAATGGACAGAACCGCCAACCATGTTAGGCGAACAATGTCTCAGATGAGACATGGAGTCAAGAGAGGCAAACCCGCTGAGCCACAACGAAAGGAGGGTAAGGTGCATGAAGCTTAGGTAGAGCATTAGGAGCCACAACAATCCAAGTAGGAATATCTCGGAGGACCGCACAACATGTATGTACGACATATCTAGGAGGGAAAGGTATGATACGTCTGTCTATTTAATATTTTTTACAATTTTTTTTTTTAATTTATTCTCTTTTTTCGATTTTGTAACCTGACACTGAAATATGTTCATGTTATATGTTTGATTCCATCACATGACATTTGATGAAATCACAGCATGCATGGCTGAATGCTTGAACCTAATGAAAAAACTAGTTTAGAGTCCATTTAAGACTCAATTCACAAGTGTTTTTGGTTTAGGACGCGGTCCGCTTTCGGTTCAAACTCAACTCAATGCAAAGGCATTTTCTTTTTGTCCTGTAAGTCAAGGGTCACAGAAACCTTCACCTCTTGAGTTTTATGAAACTCCACCTGAAATGGACCAACATGCTGATGTTGGTGATAACAGTTCAATTATGGTTCCCCTGACAGAGAATAGTGCATACTGCATACCCTTTTTATTATTTTTTGCAATTTGTAGGTATAAGCATTAATGGGTTTATGTTGGATATTCAATCTAGAGTTTGGGGTTATGGCTTGAACTATGATGGTGGGGTTATTGTAGATATTGGAACAATGCTAACTTATTTACCAAGTGATGCGTATATTGTATTCAGATCAGGGATACTTAAAACAGATCATAACCTTACAAAAAGGCCAGGATATGAGGGGTTAGAGTTTTGTTACGAAGATGATTCATCTAATGTATTTCCAACTATTGAACTCTTTTGGAAATGGAAATATTGCAGGTGAAAATTTTGTGTCTTACAAGTTGAACAACAAACAGTTGCTTTTCACAGTAGAAGACAAGACACTGTTTGTCTATCATTTGCAGAAGGAAAAAGCTCTGCTCTCACTCACAGTGATTGGTAGTAACCAACTCCAAGGAACTTTACTAATGTATGATCTTGTCAATGAGATCCTTGTTCTTACATTTAATAATTGTTAGGAGATTAACATCAATATTGGACATCGTTTGTTGATTTGATATATCAGTAATAATAATTCATTTATGATAAAATCCATTATAATTTTGTTTGTAAAGCCTTTGTTTACATACAAATTTTTGGGAGAATGAGTACCTAGACTAGCCTGCCCTTAGCTAGCTAATTTACTATAGTTAATATAACCTTAACAAAAAGCTAAACACTTTAAGACCTGTAAGCTTTATTATCTATTAATCAATCTTTTATCAGTGAAAATTACGTTCTAATTTGGTATCCCCACCCTAACATCAAACTAGGTCATAGTGGTTTGAACTTTGAAATCACTGGTCAGGTCACTCATAAAATGTTGAAGAAACAAATGTTGTCATTGTTGAACATTTTGACTCTCATGTCATGACACATAGCCACAAGCCCCCACGTTTAGTAGCAGTGAACTACATCAACTAATTTATAGCATTAACCTATTATATCCTAAAGATAGATGTAGCTCAACTGAGTATTGCAGTTGGTTTTCAAAAGCTTCATTTGAAAGTTGATGATAGAACTTGAAACAAATTAGAAATGGAAGACCATAAAAGAAGACCATAAAACAAAATAATCACGCGGAACAATATCACAGTTCAAAATTGCACATAACATTCCAGTTTTAAACTTTAATCACTTAAATAATTTAGTGTTTGACAAAGCCACAGTTCAAAATTGCACTTAACATTCCAGTTTTAAACTTTAATCACTTAAATAATTTAGTGTTTGATAAAGCCGCTAAATCTATCTCACTACATGAAATTGGGATTCCTACCAAAACTTTTTGGGGGTATGTGGGAGGGAGATGAGGAGAATTGCATCTACTACACAGCTGTAGCATGTCTACTGCAAATAATGTTTCACAAGTTGCCGCTTATAGTATGCATATTGCTATCACCGAATCAATGTCTTCTTCCTTCCACTTTGCGGATTTTCTTCCTATGCTTTGAAGCACTGCTGTCTATGTTCAGATTTATCTTTGGTGGGTTTGTAAAACTGAATGAGGTAGCAACAGCCTGCATAAGTACAGTAAATTGCAATGTCATCAAATTGTAATTAATTGTAGTCAATATATCATACAATGCTAAACGGTAATTTCTCAATGGTGGCGTGGTAGGAAACAGTATTGCAAAAGCCAGAATAATACTAATGTATACAAGAGTGCACAAAAAGTTTAAATAACAAAACTCATGGAGGCTTGAGACATTAAAATTTTAGCAATGAGCGAAGATAGCAAAGAGGAGAAAGAATTATGCATGGTAGCTTAGAAAAGGAGATTTACTAAATTTCATACAAGATGTTGCATAACGAGGACATGAATAGATCTGATTTAAGAGAAAGAAAGAGGAGAGGAGAGTGGAGTAGGCAACAAAGGGTATTATTATCAACTTGTCACCACTCTATTTGTGTTTATCTTCTATCCTAGAAATCATAATTTTACCAATATAAGTTATAACTAAAAACGTGACTAGCATACAATGAACTCTTTAAGAAGGAATTCACACAACAAATATCCTTCACCATCTTACTCGCTACTCATTTTTGTTTCAGTAATTTATTATTATATATATAAAACTTACTCAATCGTTACAGTCTGCCCCTATTCTGAAGTTAAATATTAAAATGAAAGGAAGATATGAGGAGTCCAAGAGGCAGTTGATTTATTTCAGTTTGGTATTATATGTGATTGTACAAATACAGCTTCAGATCTAGATCAATTCATACAATTCAGAAAATTTGAAAACAACCATAATGTAAAATGTGTGAGAAAGTTGTACCTGTAAATCAAGGCGGTGAACATTGAATATTTCCTTCATAGAATGTGCATTATATGCCAATATATATGACCTATAAGCCTCTTTAGCCAAAGTGTTCAAATGATAAATGCTGGCCACCATCTTCTCCTGTAAAATCCAGATGATATTGTGTAAGATAAATTGCAATTGGTTCTGTATTAAATAATTTTTTAAGTACCACTTCAGGAAGAAGGAATATACCAGCTGAGATTGTACATTTGCAAGCTTTTTATCATCAAATGCATACTCTTTCACAGGAATCTTTGCTGCCTGAAATTAAGCAAAAAGTAGAACATAATAATTAGTGATAATATAAGAATAACTTTTCAACCAATTTAATATTTTTATTTCAGCACCTAATTAAATACACTTCTAAAGGGACCAAATTAATACCTCCACCTTTACAATATAAGCATGACATGACACACTCAAGGTTTCCTCAAGTAACTTTTAAGATAAAGGTAGCGCATATTATTCGAAGCTTCTGGTTAACTATGTAGCTTCCTCTATAAAGGGAATAGAATCTAACCTTCAAATAGCGAAGAAATTGCCTTTCTTCAGGAATCAGGAAAAGTAAAGCATTTCCTTTTCCACCTTCCCCACGAGCTGTTCTACCAACTCTGTGGATATATTCCTGAAAACCATAAAATAATATGCAATATATATATAAGAATATAAAGAAACAAATTGAACAAGATCGTGACTATCTTTAAAAAATAAGCACCTTTGGTTCATCCGGTGGATCATACTGCACAATCCAATCCTACAAAGCAGAAGGGAAGAAAAAGTGTTAAGCCTTTTGAATGCCCTTTAATGATGTCAAATTAACGGAACATAGTTGCAGCAAAAATAAAATAGTTTACAATTGTAATATGTACCAAATTAAATAGATCAAATCTAGCTACTTGGAATCCGTGGTGTTCAACTTAGTTGATGTGCTTCTCCGGTATGTTCAAACTTTCTGTACTATTTGGTTAGTAGGTTATTATTGTTGGGAATAGGCTCTCAATTATGAAAGTATGTGGGAAGAGAGAAGAGTTAAGGAAAGGCCTGCGGAACCAATTGGGCACAAAACTATTACTTAAAGATAGTTAGGGGCTAGCACCCGTAACTAATGGCAGCTAGGGGTCACTGAAATGAGCCTATATGCAGAGTAACAGGTGAACATAAGGAGTATCCAGTTGTAATCACAGAGTGGGTAAGAGTTACTCTGCTTTATTCCTTCAATCCCTCACCAAATCAGGGTTCCGATTGACCTGTCTAGTGAAAGTTACAGCAAAAAATTATGTCCATTTTTCTTTCTTTTTTTCATCCAAATTTATGATCAAAACCTTTGTGGTATATTATATTAGCTCTTCTGCTTTATCTTTAATGTTTACTAGGTACCGCTATTAGTTTTGTACACTGATATTTACCACTGGATTTCATATCCAACAGTCACCCAGGCAACAATACTAGAGTACTAGAGAATTCCTCTTCTGCCATTATCTTATTATTATAAAATTTCTTTATTTTTTTATGCGTGAAAACCTCAAGAGTCTGACACAACTGAATCACATTGCGGGTCAGAAATATATTCATGTAGCTAAATAAGAAAATATAACATACCACATCAGGAATGTCAAGTCCACGAGCAGCAACATCAGTACAGAGCAAGATCCCCTTTTCTGCTTTGCAGAAGTTGAAGAAGGTAGTTGTCCGGGCATGCTGCTTTTGTTTTCCATGAATATTTAAACAGTCTAATCCAATGAACTTAAGGAGATCGGCATGGAATTTGACAGAGTTGCATGAAGAGAAAAAAACCATCACTTTTTTGGATTGAAATCTCTTCAAGAATGAATATAGAACAACCAAACGCTTGGCACAGGGAACAACAACATAGCCCTGTTCCAACCCTTCAACTGTGACCTACATCAACGAAGAACGTGTCAAAAACTATGATAAAGCTACAAACAAAATCACAAAGGTCGTGATGGAAGTCAGGAGGCATTACCTTTTTTCTCCCATCATCTACATCAACATAGACGGGAGGTGTCTGAAAAGACAAGCGGGCGAGATCCTCAACCTGTAATTGGACAAGAAAATATTTGAAAAGAACAGAGAAAAAATTAGCTATATGCTTGCATTTCCCAGATTTCTCACTTTCAAATATAAAATGCATTATCAAGCATTAACTTCAAGCAAAAATAGACATTCACATGACAAATTAAAATTGAACGAAGTTAACAAAATTGAAATTTTAAAATGATTTGCTTTAGGGTGGGTGTGATCAGTAATGTGAGCTAAGATAGAAAAATTAACAACAAACCTTCTTTGTTTGTGTAGCCGAAAACAAAGCTGTTTGCCTTTTCTGTAAAATGATAAGCAGATAATTAGCTATGCTCATAAAAAATAGGTAAAACAAAAATCTATATATTAAAAGCTACATTTAATATACATTTCACGAAAAACACAGGAAAAATTATATGATGGGTATCAAAGTTAGCAACTACATCCCAGCCTAAACTAAAATACTTGACACCAAACCTTAAAACATATTATTTGGAACCTTAACAAGAAATATTGATATTCAGACAATCTTGTTACAAGTTAGTGGTAAAACAAAAGACCAGTATTTTTAGAATGTTACAAGTTGAAAGCAACTGCTGATATTCAAAATCAAGACACTGGATTCATTCAAAAATCTGTAAACTGCGAGCTAATTAATTATCCAATGTACTCCCCACTATTTTTATTCATATAATCGGTCAAGTATTTTTCATGGGGTTGTACAAGATGGAATTTCATGACTTGATTAAACTACAACAGTTCCAATACCTTTGGAAGTATATTAATGATCTGCTTCATTTCCTCCTCAAAGTTTGCTTCCAATATTCTGTCTGCTTCATCAATCATGAGACACTGTCCAATTATGCAAAAGCTCAGAGTAAGAATCACAACCAGAATATAAATTTGTATATGCTGGATGCATCTAGTGATATTCTATCTGGATAAGAGATATCTAAAAGCAATAAATTGAAGTACAATCCAAAATAGGAAACAAGAAAACTTCAACACCAAAAGTTACAATGATAAAATCTAATGGTGATTGAAATAAAAACTAACATAAATGGGACCCCTTACAACCAGAGAATAACTTCTCTATTCTCATCAATAAAAGAAGCAGCAGAAACAAATAATATGTATACAAAATGATAACAGTGAAGATAGAGATTAGAGAAGAAATCAAACCAAAGAAAGCACCCTAACGAGTTTATTGATGCTTTCCAAGAAAACAACTAACTTCCCTTCAATTTGCTTTTTTGTTTTGATTTTCTTAACAACAAACAAATGTAGGAGGGCTACAAGGCTGAACAGCAACAGTGAGTATATGTCACTAGTGTCAGAAAATACAAACCAAACAATAAATCCAATTAGATCAATGGTTTCTTCAAGGAGTTTCTGATTAGTGTTCTTATTCTCACATGATCAAACCACCTTCGGTGAGCTTCAGCTATAAAATAAAAAAATATACAAAAAACAGACATGCAGAGGCAGCACATCATCTATTACAAGGGAGACACTCCGCCCTTCATATTCTATTTAATTATTTAGCAGTGATGTTAAATAGTGTCTACAGCACTCTTGCATGGAGGAATTTGAACACAACGCTATTGTTTTGCGACACACTATTTAGTACAAAAAGTTGTCAAATTGCACTATATAGCACAATTGAACAGCGGAATTAGCCTATTGTTCTACGATTTGCAGTTGACAACATTGCTCTTTATTGACTATTGTTCTAAGGAACGAACCCCCTCAAACAAGAAATGTTTGTATGTCCTAATCTGCCACTGCATGTAAATTAAGTCTCCAAAAACATAACTATACAAAAACCATGAACAGCAAATATCAACATTGTTTGTCACTGACAAGTGACAAAAATACATAAGTTACCTTCAAGTTTTTATATATGAATCCTTTTGTATTCTGAAGGTGGTCAAGAAGACGACCGGGCGTTGCAACCAACAGATTTACCCCTTTAACAATGCGCTCAGCTTCTCCCTTTCTACCCGAACCCCCAATAACTAATCCAAGAGTTTGCGAATGATACTTCAGTAGTTCCTTTGCCACAGCATGTGTCTGAAAAATCAAGTCAACAAAATCATTAATTAAGCACAACCAAATAATAAAATAGAAAAAGTTGAAAAAATCAAAATAAATTAAATCAGGGAAACAAACATTATGAACAAAAATTGCATTTGTAAAGTATATACCTGAATGGCAAGTTCTCTAGTTGGGCAAATTACAACAACACCAGTTCCGTTACGAGGGGTGAACTGAACATTGTACAACAATTCCACAGCTGGAACTAAAAATGCAAGCGTTTTACCAGCACCTGTCCGTGCAGCACCAAGAACATCCTTTCCCATCAAAAGGGGCGGAATAGCTTTCGCTTGAATCTGCATTTCACCATTCATTCATTGATTCAATCAACTAAATTATAATCTCCATGTTATTACTACCTATGCAGTTAATCTATTAATATCATATAAAGATTAAAACTCGGAATTATTATTATTGATAAAATTAAAATAAAAAATTAGCAAAATGTGTTACCCGAGTCATACGATTAAAACCCATATCATTTATAGACTTAGAAGTAGGTTGAGATAACCCTAGAGACGAAAAAGACTCTTTGCTCATAATTCCAGAAGACACAACGGTCTCCACTTTGTTGTCTTCATCTGCTTCGCCGTCATCACTGTCTCTTTCTTCTTCTTCTTCTCGTTGTTGTGGTTCATGATTCTTTTCATCCTCTTCTTCTTCAGATTCTGCGTTTTCAATGTTCTCATTCTCTTGTTGTTTTTCAACTTCTTGTTCCAACTTACGAGATCTTTTCCTCTTCCGAAGCTTCTTCTTCTTATGACTGTGGTTCTCATGCTCCGGTGAGGTGTGGTGGTCGTGGTCTGATTCCGCCATGACTGGAGCTGCTTTTGGTTTGTTCTAGAATTTGCTGAACAACGAAACTGCTGGTGCTCTGCTTTTTTGTTCAACAGTATAGCAATTTGTGTTAAACCCTAATACTGACCAGCATGTTTATTTTTGGGATAAGTGCCGTGAGTTTCGACTTTAGTCTCTATATTTTTTTTATTATATTTTTAATTCTCATATTTTCGTTATTTGCATTTTTAGTTTCTACCGTTAATTTTTTGTGACTTTGATAACAAAATCAGCCACATAGGATGACATATAGATGTCAGATCATTCGATGCAAATGTTATTCTATGTGGCCAATTCTGTTATCCTAGTCATAAAAAATTGACTAAAAATATAATAAAAAATATATAGGGATTAAAAATATAATTAAAAAAATGTAGGGACTAAAAATTGAAACTCACGTAAAAGTAGGGACTAAAAATATATTTAACCCATAAATAAATATTCTAAATTTTGTTTTTAATCTCTTTAAAATTTTTAATTAATACTTTTAGTCCTACTTGCAAATCAAGTTATATATAGACTTTATATTTTTTAATTAATTTTTAAGCATCAGAAATATAAAAATTTATATTTAATTTATACGTTGTTAAAAATTTTTAAAAAAAATTGGGAGAAATTCTTATAATATTTAAAATATTCATAATAAAAAAATTATTCTAAAATATGAAGTCTACACATGATTTATTTTGAAGTATGGACTAAAAATGTTAATTGAAAATTTTTTAGGGAATAAAAGTATTAATTGAAAACTTTTGAGGGACAAAAAGTAGAAAAAAAAATTAGAGGGACTAAAAACAAAACTTGAAATATTTATAAGAACCACAAACATATTTATCCCTTTATTTTTTTTATCTCTATTATATTACTAGTATGATAGCCCGTGAAATTCACGGGATTATTTTCTTTTTTAATATTATTGAAATGTTTATTTTAAAATATTATTTGAATAATTTGTTTTAAATTAAATTATACGATAAATTGGAGATAATTTGTGCATCATATATGTTTAAGAATGTTACATGGTACGTAGAGCGTGATGAAAAATATTCATTTGCTTCTTGTTCTACACTATTATGAAATTGTCTCTCGTCTTCATCCTTAAGATTATATAGGAATCTTATATGTATAAAATGATTATAAACTCTATTATATTTCAAATAAATATACGTCAATCTATTTTGGCTGTTGATTCTATTTTCAAATAAAAATATGTTCTGATTTTTCATATCCTTGGAATTTTTTTGGAAGCATGGCTTTCCATAAAATTAAAATATATCATGTGTAACAGTTCGAGGATCTTCTTTTATATATATAATAGGTAACCCGATATTGTACCTCACAATCTTCTATACTCCTCTCTCTGTAGAGTTTTTGGCTTACGTGAAAATCGAACCATGTTCCTTGAGATTCAAGTACATGTTCAATCTATTCCCCCATGTACTCATATTGATAAATTAATATCCTTAAAAAAACTTGAACAAAGGTTTATGAAAAGTTTAAAATTGAAATTATAAAAAAAAATCAATATATTTTTGGTTTCCCATGGATTTTATTAGTTTGAAGTAATTCTAATTAAAGTGTGTTGAACACAAAATGAGGATAACTCCTGCAGTCGGAATACAAATATTATTTAACCATGGTTTATTTTTAATAGTGCGGTGAAAAGTACACCATATTTCTCATTCTACGCCACTAAAAGATTCTCTCTCCTCAAACTTTTTTTAATGGTGCGATGAGAAGTGCACCTCGTTTCTCATTCTACACCACTGAGAGATTCTCTCAAACTTTCTTTAATAGCGCAATGGGAAATGCACCTTGGTTCCCATTCTACACCACTGAGAGATTCTCTCAAACTTTTTTTAGTGTGGTGGAAAGTGCACCTTGTGTCCCATTCTACACAATCGAGAGATTCTTTTTCTATTTATAGTGCGATGGGAAGTGCACCTCGTTTCCCATTAGACACTACTGAGATATTCTCTTTCTATTTATATCTCTCATATGTCTACGTTTTAGGTAGCTATATAGGCTGCTCTATCAACAACAAAAATAGTTGTTGATTCTATATTATTTTTTAATGAATATCAAACTATTTTTATTTCGCTCTTATTCTCAAACTACATTAGCTAAGAGATCAGCTACTTGATTCACTTCCCTATAGGTGTGTGTGATGATGTAATTCATATGATTCAAGATAAACATATCATTCTTCCATCTATTCCTTAGAGGCCAAGCAACAGGTTTCATAGGATTCTTAAAAGCAGCAACAACAGAGGTAGAGTGAGATTCAATCCAAAGATTATGCCACTAATTCTCATAAGCAATCTTAATAGCCTTCAAAACACCACAAATCTCAACAATTAAAGAGGATTCAAACCCTAAAGGCTCATCAAAAGCAAAAATAAAACTAGATAGATGATTCATGAATATTCCCCCACAAGAAGCATTGCCTGGATTGTCATTAGAAGCACCATCAGTGTTAGACTTAATCCAAGAGACTAAAGGAGGATGCCAAATTACTTCTTTAAGAACATGCATTATGGGATGATGTATGGGAATGTTGAAGAACTCAATATAGAGAAGTCTATAATAGAGTTGGAGGAGGATTTCATAGTATTATTGCTAGTGAGAGTAGTGGAAGCAATAATATGAGATATATCAGCTCTCCAACTAATGTTATGATCCCTATATCTAGCATGATTCCTAGCCATCCAGATGGTATTAATGAGATTAATAATAGCAGTAATGAGAGTAACTTTACATTGAGGAGACCGGTTCCAATCACAAATTTTCCACATATCCTCTGTAACACCCAAACCCTTCATTTAATAAAATACTATTCTCAATAAAATTTGATTCAAAATGCGTAACGGAATAAATTATATTATATAAAAAAAATTGATGGTTCAAGTATTACATTCTTCAACAAAATAATTACTAATAACTTAATTAGCAAAATATCGTTTATTACAAAAGTATGACTAAAAAGATACACCATTTAATAAATTAATATAAGTGAGACAAGAACTTTATTTACATATATACATATATATACATAAACCCTTTCCCCGTGTCATGATCAGAGCGGAACCCTATACAACTCATCAGAAGCTAATCTAATCTAGGAGTAGCACTGCTAAACTCCTCACCCAAAAGTATGTTATACAGAGCACGATCTTCTATCACTGATCGGATCCGTCAACCTGGGAATCTAAACTCCCAACGTTCAGAAATTAACACAAAATAAGAGAGTTAGATCACATAATCCACAAATCATAAGCATAAAGTACACTTACTACTCCAATGAAATTATAAACATAATTCGACTCTAACTCATCAACATCAATCTTGACACATATACAAATATTCAAGATTCACCACACAAACACAATTAATCACTTAACACATAAATGCACATTCTCCTAATGCATCTAATGTCACAACCAATGTCATGTCACCCTAGACACAACTAATGCATGTGGTACCATTCGTCTTTATTAGAGTATCTCACCTCTAATATTCTCCATTATCAGTTACATATAACCCGATAATTCTCCATTTTTAGAATATATAATTCTAACTCCTCATACAATTCATGAATGCATGTATGCTCATGAATACTCACACATAGTCAATACACTAGGTATTAGACATCTCCATAAATTAAGTAGAACACAAATCCACTTACTCCATCATCAAGATAATTTGCAATCTAGATACACATATTCAATACTCCAATTAAACATCAACACCAACAACTAATCATTGCATAAGAATACCAATGAACATGTTATCATACTCCAATCACACATCAACACCAACAATTAATCATTGCAAAAGAATACCAATGAACATGTTATCATACTCCAATCACACATCAACATCAACAATTAATCATCCAAAATATTAGGATTAAGACCCCTTCTACCATTATGACTCATTACAATACACCTTCTACATGCAAGACCCCTTCTATCATGCAGAACTCCTTCTACATATAAGACCCCTTCTATCATGCAGGACCCCTTCTACAGGTAAGACCCCTTCTATCATGCAGAATATCTTCTACAGGTAAGACCCCTTCTATCATGCAGAATATTTACTACGGGTAATACCCCTTCTATCATGCAGAATATTTACTACATGTAATACCCCTTCTATCATGCAGAATATTTACTACAGGTAAGAACACTCAAAAATACCCATTTTCTTTTCATGTTATAAATCATAAATGACCTTCCTTTAAGTTAACACATATGATTATACACACAAAAACACCACTAGATTCACAGATCTGCACCATTTCATACCATAAAGTAAGAATTTACATATTTACTCAAAAACTCATAAAACTCAAGAAACTTAGTTCAAACATCTACAAATTCCCATTTTTCCCTTAAAATTCGTATACACATCATAGTATAGGTTTATTAAACTCATTAGGAACAACAAAATTCAACTTTCTTTAAGAAAATCTCCCACCCCAAAAACGAAAATGAGTGGAGAAAGTTTGGGAACGGAGAAATCGACATTCTCCCCTTTCTCGGATCACTCATGACTATGAATCTACTCTCTTACCTTAGATCAGTTGAAAAACTCGAGTCCTTCTCTTGAAATCTCTTCCTTTTCTCTTGCCCTAGCACTCCAAATGCTCTCCCTTCTCTCTAACTTCCAAGAACACAAAGAAAATGAACTTTCTCTTACTAACTTGCCTTTAAGTAGTGCCCCACTTGGTCTAAGGCCCAATGGCTTAAGGCCCATTAACACGGTACACTCGCTCGCTACTAATATAACGGGGTAAAACTAATTATCTTACACTATTGACTAATAAAATATTCTATCTCACTAAAACATAAATAATTAAACTTAAACGACTAATAATTAAAATGGGATGTTACAACTCTCCCCCACTTAAAAGATTTTTCGCCCTCGAAAATTACACGATCCTAACAACTCAATAAGACCACTTCATCCATTTTTCCAACCAAAATTCCAAATTCCACACATTATCAAATTTGACAAAACTAGTTTATTCAATCAACACAATTTTCGTTTACCATTAACAAGAGATTAAGGTTGATCAATTCCTTAATTTGTCAATAAATATCCGATAATCATGATGGTAGCATAAACTATCTTTACCAACTTCAATTATGTTCTCTTATCAAGAAATTCCATCATAAGTACTCTTAAATCTTCTACACTCCAAAATAATTCTCATCTACAAAGGGACATTCACAATTTCCAACATAACTATGCCACTTCCAAATTATCTCTTACCTAACTCTTGTGCCGCTTACATCAAATATCTGCCTCTTTAAACTACTACCGTCGATGTATATTCATTTCCCATCTCTTTTATTACTCCTTAGTTGTCCAACATCACTCCCCATATTGAGATACTTACATCCAATACATCTTAAGTCATTCATCAAGTCATACACTAATGCTATGTCTATTTTTCTTACACTACGCACAACTTTTAATCCTTCTATTCCTCATCATCCCTTCTATACTCAATCATTTTCTCGATAGACAATCACCTAACTATTTCTCAACACGTCCCTCTAAAGGTTAACTTGCTTATCCCATATCTTTAGTTAATAACATTTCGCACTTAACTTTGTCTCGACTTCCAAAGTCTCACGCGGACATTTCTAACATATCCTTCTACTTAATGATCTCCTCGTTTTGATTCCAATGACAACTTTACCTTAAAATTTCCTTTTGAACTCGATAAATCTAACATGCAGATTCTACCCTAGAATTGCATTCAACTTCGACACTAATTGTCCGGTCATTATCCAAATTGAATTACTCTATCTTTGACAAGCCTCTTACAAACTCTTTGAAATATTATTCCACTCAAATTCTATCTTAGAATCTTATAATTTCATTCTCATCCATTTGAGGTTTGCTTACTCTACTTTGACTGATTCGCTTCTGTTGGTCCATTAAATTCAAATCCACCTTCTAACTTCCTCAAACCCCTTCGAGACTACGTTTGTCAACTTCATCATACTCAACTTAAACTTCTAAGTGTCAACTCTTATATCAATCTCACATTCCGAACGGTTCCCTTTACTCCAATCATTTCGTCCTAATTGCCGACATCTTGCAAAACCTATTTTTCTAAGTATCTGTCATTACAAGAACTCTTCTCGGATGGTAACTCGATCCCAAAATACTAATCCTTCTGATCGCTAACTACTTCCTCATGCGACTTATGCATCTCTCCTTGGTCAACTAATACTTCGAACTCTTGCGAATACCGAACACATCCAATTCTAAGTCATAGAAGTAATGCTTCCAAAACATAACACACTTGCGACTGCTAATTCCAAGTTCAACTGGTCACACCAACTAACTTAGGGATCTCTCACCAAAACACGACATCCACTTCCGACGGATCACTAATCATTCCTCCTCTTGACCAAGACCCACAATTCATCAACTTGTTCCTTTTGTTCAATCAATTCCGAAATAAACTTCGCTAACGTATAAACACTCTCCTTCGAGCATCTCTACCTATCACATCCTCCTATACTCAAACGTATCCGAGGATTATAGCCTTCTCCCCCACTTATTTCAAACTCACCTACAATCATCTATTGGAACTCCCGATTCTCACATCTAACTGTAGTCTTCTACGGTTCTAACTTATTCTTCCCAAAAGAATCTAGTATCGACAGTGTTCATCACACACACATGTCGCATACAAGGAGTAACTACAATCACAACATCTATCTGAGATTGCATCAAGCAATTTAAAACATTTCACATGGACATTCAAGTAACATACATCTTCTATAAATCTAAAAATTAAGAATCAAATCAAGACATCAAAAGATGAATATCATATAACGACATATTCCAAACAGTCCAACAGTTCACATGTATTAAATCATATCGTGCAAGAAATAATTAACTTAGCATGATAGTTAACATGGTAAAACAATCAAATATGCACATCATATTTATCAAATCTATCATAAAGAAACAACATAATCACTTACTATAACTCATAGATAGCAAAAGAAATAAATCAAGTTTCATAGCAACAATCTAGTAGATGTTATCAACAAAATATACACCTACACATACTAGAAGGAGCTACTATTCTACTCTTCTTACTCTCATGAAAATTTTATTTTCACATACTCAAAAGAAAATAATTTCATAGTTTCAACAAGACCCACATAATCAAGAAATCACATTAGTTTCTTAAAATCATTTCATGTTATAAATAACGACTCACAAAGGTTCACATGTAAGCATACAAAACAATTTCCATAAACTCTACCACGAATAGTTGAATTAACTATTAACTCTATTTACATACTCAAGTCATATTTGAAATCTACGTCGTATAAAACAAATTATTATCTCATACAAGTTCAAATAATCAAAATGATTTATCTTTGCATTTTTATTTTACTCAGGTAAAATACAAGAAAACAAAAATCTCACGTTGAACGATTTAAAATAAAACATCATCAATGTCTAACATCCATATCTATCTTCCATACAAACATGAATACACATTCATCATCAATTATACGTAATTATATCATGTCATAAGCGTTTAATTTTACTTAGAACATCAACAAGATAAAATTATTGTCTGACTCCCTCGCTTAGCAAGAGCTACCGAGTTCCTGGTGAGACAAGTCAGAAACTTTCCCATGAATTAGTGAGACTTAGCGAGACTCGGCGAGGTTCATCCTTCGCCTAGCGAGCACATCCAGAATCTGGGTGCTCTGCTACGGTTTTGAACTTATGCTCACTAAAATCTCGTTTTCTCGACCCACCGATCCCTAAAATCCAAAACTTCAAGCATACAACATCATTATAAACTTGAAAGTACAATTAGAATCATGCATCTACAATCACAACATAGAATTATGAAATCTTCATGTTTTTACTCATAAAACACATAGCAATTCAAGTTCTTAGTAATCATCTAGTACATGTTATAAACAAAAATATAACAAACACATACTAGGACACACCAATATCCTACTCTTCACACCATCTTGAAAATTTAATTTTCACTTACTCAAAAATAATTTTATATTTGCACCAAAATATTCATCATCAAGAAATAACATTAATTTTTCTTTTAAAATTAATGCAAATCATTACCACATGCAGTTTTATATCATGCCAGATCACCACATGCAGTTTTATATCATGTCGGATCACCATATGCAGTTTTACATCGTGCTGGATCACCATTTGCAGTTTTACATCATGCTGGATCACCATATGCAGTTTTACATCGTGCAGGATCACCATTTGCAGTTTTACATCATGCTGGATCACCATATGCAGCAATAAGCATCAATCAACCAAGTTTAAACTACACAAAGGTTAAACTCTAAGCATAAATAACTATTATAACATAGAAGTATAACACTCGCACCATTACTCAACAAAGAACAAATCAATTAATCTAATTCGCACCACTCATAGTTCCTAAATAAACAACACAAATGGTTTCACAAAACACACACAACAAAATCGTTAGACAAACACGACTGACACACAATACTCACTTGGTCTGACTGCACAGACCTGCTCTAATCGACACACCACCCACACAGTCCGAAGACAACGGGGCTCTGATACCGAATTGTAACACCCAAACCCTTCATTTAATAAAATACTATTCTCAATAAAATTTGATTCAAAATGCGCAACGGAATAAATTATATTATATAAAAAAAATTGATGGTTCAAGTATTACATTCTTCAACAAAATAATTACTAATAACTTAATTAGCAAAATATCGTTTATTACAAAAGTATGCCTAAAAAGATACACCATTTAATAAATTAATATAAGTGAGACAAGAACTTTATTTACATATATACATATATATACATAAACCCTTTCCCCGTGTCATGATCAGAGCGGAACCCTATACAACTCATCAGAAGCTAATCTAATCTAGGAGTAGCACTGCTAAACTCCTCACCCAACTAATGCATGTGGTACCATTCGTCTTTATTAGAGTATCTCACCTTTAATATTCTCCATTATCAGTTACATATAACCCGATAATTCTCCATTTTTAGAATATATAATTCTAACTCCTCATACAATTCATGAATGCATGTATGCTCATGAATACTCACACATAGTCAATACACTAGGTATTAGACATCTCCATAAATTAAGTAGAACACAAATCCACTTACTCCATCATCAAGATAATTTGCAATCTAGATACACATATTCAATACTCCAATTAAACATCAACACCAACAACTAATCATTGCATAAGAATACCAATGAACATGTTATCATACTCCAATCACACATCAACACCAACAATTAATCATTGCAAAAGAATACCAATGAACATGTTATCATACTCCAATCACACATCAACATCAACATCAACAATTAATCATCCAAAATATTAGGATTAAGACCCCTTCTACCATTATGACTCATTACAATGCACCTTCTACATGCAAGACCCCTTCTATCATGCAGAACCCCTTCTACATATAAGACCCCTTCTATCATGCAGGACCCCTTCTACAGGTAAGACCCCTTCTATCATGCAGAATATCTTCTACAGGTAAGACCCCTTCTATCATGCAGAAGATCTGAAGGAGCAGAAGAACTTCCTTCAGACCGTTATCCTCATGATAATGACGTTTGTACTATTGTACTATCTTTGTTTTCCTGATTTGGGCGAATATTCGAAATCAAGGCTCAAATTTTGATCTTTACTTGATTTGAATAAGCATATTTCAAACGAAAACAATGGTACAATACTACTTAGCTGTTTTCATCAGTGTCCGCTCAAATTCAAAACGCTCCAACATCGCCTATAAAAGGAGGAAGAATTTGAAGACGTGATAACACACTTACGAAGAACAAAAGAGCTGTTATTCTGCTAAATTTCAAAGAGCATTTTTAACTTAGATACAACTTGAGATTATATTCAAATTCAAGACAATAGTCTTCAACTTCTGGCTTGTCAGTTGTTGAACCTTAGTTTTCTTTTCAAGGATTCTAAGAATAGTCTTGTTTATTTAAAGTTGTATTTCTTTGTTCTCAGAACTCTGATATTGTTTATCAGTTGTTCAAAACATTGTATTTTGTTTTGTGTTAGAAGTCTCTTGCTGGTGAGCTTGAGCAATTGGAAGTCTCTTGTAAGGTATTACTTGAGCATTGGAAGTCTCTTGCTGTGAGCTTGAGCATTTGTAATCTTGTGTGATTATAGTGAAATCCCTTGGAAGTGCAAGGGGACTGGACTACTCTCGGTTTGTGAGAGGAACCAGTATAAATCTCTTGTGTTATCTCTTCTCTCTTCTTTCTGCTTTTATTCATTCATACTCTGTTTTATCTTCACCATACCAGAAGTTGATTGTGTTTAAGTTTTGGCCCGCTGCGAAATCTGATAAGTTGCAAAACTTTGAAGAAGTTTATAAAACTAACCAAAACACAATTCAACCCCCCTTCTTGTGTTTCACCTTCAATTGGCATCTAGAGCCCGGTTCTGTTATATCACTTTGCAGTGAGACAGTTATTTGTTGTGACAAAACACTAAGTCTGGTGAAAAGAAAACTGAGACAGGAACTGCTATTCCCTTCAACTATGATGTTGATGATAAAAACAACAACAGCAAAGCTCCCAAGTTCAATGGTGATGGTTCTACCTTCTCTTGGTGGAAAGATAGAATCTACAGTCATCTAGTTGGTATTGATGATGACCTTTAGGACTTAGTTGAAAGAGGAACTACATTTCAAGGTTTGTATGAAAGAGGAAGATTAGATTATGATACAAGGCAAGCTTTCACTGACAAGGACAAGAAAGCGTACAAGAAGCACCACAAGGTCAAGGATATCTTGATAAGCTGCATATCTCACGAAGAGTATCTTAAGATCACAGATAAATCTACTGCTAAGAGTATCTATGATTCTTTATGCTCATCTTATGATGGAAACAAACAGGTACAGGAGGCAAAAGCAACACTTTTGATCCAACAGTATGAACTTTTTAGAATGAAGGAAGATGAGAACATTGAATCTATGTTTTCAAGATTCAAAGTTCTGGTTGCTGGTCTTCAAGTTCTGAAGAAAAGTTATACTACTTCTGATCATGTGAAGAAGATTCTTAGAAGCTTACCTACTAAGTGGAGACCTAAGGTCACTGCTATTCAGGAGGCAAAGGATTTGGACACCCTAAGTCTAGAGGGTTTGATTAGTTCACTCATGAGTCATGAGATTGAGCTATCCTCTGATGAACCTCAGAAGAGAATGAAGTCTTTGGCTCTGCCAGCTACTTCTGGACCTTCTAAGGCTCTCAAGGCTAAGGTAGTTGAATCTGAAACAGAAGAATCTTCTGCAGATGATCAAGAAGAGGGGTCAGATGATGATGTATTTGCACTTCTGACCAAAAGGTTCCAGAAGTGGGCAAGAAGAAAGCCAAGATATTCTGGTAGAAGTTCTGGATCCAAAGGTTCTGGTTACAGAAGTTCTGGAAATAAAGATAAAAAGGATGATTCTAAGAATTGCTTTAACTGCAACAAGTCTGGACACTTCATTGCTGATTGTCCTGACTTGAGCACCAAGGGAAAAGGAAGAAAGAGCACTTTCAAGAACAAAGCTAAGAAGAGTCTTCTAGCTACATGGGAAGATCTTGATGTTGAAAGTGATGTTGAGTCAGATTCAGAAGATATTGAACAGGTTATTTCTAAACTCTCTGACACTCAACTCTCTAAGGCTTTGAAAGATACTGTGATGAAATACATGGAAAAATCAAATGAGCTAGAGCTTTTTAAACAAAAGTTTGACATGCTCAATGATAAAGTCAATCATATTCAAGAAGACTATAAGAAGTCCTTAAAGACTATTCAAGTTCTTGAAAATGGTTGCAGAACATGTAACAAACCCTATGATAAGCATGAGATTGCTCTTCAAGAGTTTGTTCATCACAATATTGACAAGCACAAATTAGCCTCTATGATTTATGGTGCTGGCAAATACACTGGACAGGGTTTGGGGAGTACTGTCAAAGGAAACTCAAATCAGTCTGTGTGGATTAGCAAAACATCTTTTGATCTTTATTCCAATTTTGTTTCTAGTAATAGTACAGAAAATCCAAAAGTGTCAGATGCTCAAGTAAGCGTGGAGTCCTTGAAAACCTCTACTCTCATTGCTTTAGTATCCAAGTCTTATAAAGGAGTACAGAAGATCTTCAAGCCTATGAGTACTCGGGGCATGAGATCAGGCTGTACAAACTTGAAAGCTGGTTTGCTGACACACTCTGGGTCAAGGTCCAAAGGAAAGGCTAAGCCTAAACCTGTTTTCAAAGGCTCACCTCACTATGGACCCTCTGGAAACTACAAGAGACATCAGAATATGGGTAAAAGAACTAACTTTAGAGGACCCATCAGAATATGGGTACCAAAGTCTGAAATAATGTTTACTGCAGGTATGCACCCCAAGAAAAAGGCAAAGCTCATGGTATCTGGACAGTGGATGTTCACGACACATGACAGGAGACAAGCACTAGTTCCTCACCCTGACTCCGAGAGAGGGAGGAACTGTAGGATTTGGTGGGAACCAGAAAGGCAAAATCATTGGTATAGGTAAAATAGGTAATTCTTCACTTTCTATTTCTGATGTTTGGTTGGTTGATGGACTACAACATAATTTACTTAGCATAAGTCAATTATGTGACAGTAATTATGATGTTGTGTTTAATAAGAATTCATGTACTGTAATTAACAACTCTGATAAGTCTGTTTTATTTAAAGGTTGTAGAAAGGGCAATGTTTATAAAGTTAATTTATCTGATCTGGAAGATCAGAATGTGTTTTGTTTGTTGACTCTAAGTGATGAGAAATGGGTTTGGCATAAGAGATTGGGTCATGCTAACTGGAGATTAATCTCTAAGCTTAGCAAAGACAATCTTGTAAGAGGCCTTCCTAAATTGACTTATCACTCAGATTCTCTTTGTGACTCTTGTCAAAAAGGGAAGTTTGTCAAAAGCTCATTTAAACCTAAGAACATTGTTTCTACCTCTAGACCTTTAGAACTTCTGCACATTGATTTGTTTAGACCAGTTAGCACTGCTTCACTCAATGGAAAGAAGTATGGACTAGTCATTGTTGATGATTATAGTAGATGGACTTGGGTAAGATTTCTGAAATCTAAGAATGATACATATGAAGAGTTTAGTGTCTTCTGTGCCCAGATTCAAAATGAAAAAGATTTAAGGATTTTAAAAGTTAGAAGTGATCATGGTGGAGAATTTGAAAATGAACCCTTTGAAATTTTTTGTGAAGAACATGGAATTTTCCATGAGTTCTCTTCTCCTAGAACTCCACAACAAAATGGAGTTGTAGAAAGAAAGAACAGATCTTTGCAAGAGATGGCTAGAACCATGATGCATGAACATTCTTTAGCAAAATCTTTTTGGGCAGAAGCAATAAACACTGCTTGTTATATTCATAATAGAATCTATATTAGACCTACTCTGAATAAAACAACATATGAACTTTTTAGAGGAAGGAAACCTAACATTTCTTATTTTCACCAATTTGGTTGTACTTGTTACATTCTGAATACTAAAGTCTATCTAAAGAAATTTGACTCTAAAGCTAGTAAGGGTATCTTTATTGGATATTCTGAGCGCTCCAAGTCATACAGAGTGTATAATTCTGAAACTCAATCAGTTGAAGAATCTATGCATGTAAGATTTGATGATAAAGCGCCTGATCATAAAAAGTCAGAGCCTTCTATAGAAGTTTCAGATTCTCAAGACTCAGAAGATGAAGATTGTGAACCTATTCCCACTCCTCAACTTCTAGAAGCACCAGAGAACAATCAAGTTCCAGAATCTGATGATCATCAAACAACACCAACAGAAGATCATGAACAAGAAGAAACAACTATTCCCAAGAATACCTTCAAGTACAAGTCATCACATCCTGAAGAGCTTATCATGGGTAATAAGAACAGTCCTAGGAAAACAAGATCAAGCTTTAGGGATGAAGAATCCTTATTTGGTCTAGTTTCCTTGATTGAACCTAAGACCATTGATGAAGCATTATCTGATGATGCTTGGATAGTTGCTATGGAAGAAGAACTGAATCAATTTCAAAGGAATGATGTATGGGATCTGGTACCCAAACCAAAAAGCAAGAACATTATTGGAACAAAGTGGGTATACAGAAACAAGCTGAATGAACAAGGAGAAGTAACAAGAAACAAAGCTAGACTTGTTGCACAAGGATACAGTCAACAAGAAGGCATTGATTATACAGAGACTTATGCTCCAATTGCAAGATTAGAAGCTATAAGATTGCTTACTTCTTATGCTGTCAACAACAACATTACACTTTATCAAATGGATGTTAAGAGTGCATTTCTAAATGGTGTAATCTCTGAAGAAGTATATGTCAAACAACCTCCAGGATTTGAAGATATTTCTAATCCAGATCATGTATTCAGACTAAAGAAGTCACTCTATGGACTCAAACAAGCTCCCAGAGCTTGGAATGAGAGACTAAGTAACTTCTTGGTTGACAATGGTTTTGTAAAAGGTCAAGTTGACAATACACTATTCAAGAAGACCATGAAGAAAGACATTCTAATCATTCAAATTTATGTTGATGACATCATTTTTGGATCAACTAATGCTGGACTCTGCAAGAACTTTTCTAAAATGATGCAAGATGAATTTGAGATGAGCATGATGGGAGAATTGAAGTACTTTCTGGGAATTCAGATCAATCAAACAAAGAAAGGAAACTTCATTCATCAGTCAAAGTATATCAAAGATCTTCTGAAGAAGTACAATCTTGAAGACTGCAAACCCATGAACACTTCAATGCATCCTACATCAAGTCTTGGCAAAGGTGAGTCTGAAGGTAAAGTTGACCAGAAGTTATATAGAGGTATGATTGGATCTCTTCTCTATCTAACAACTTCTAGACCTGATATCTTATTCAGTGTATGTCTGTGTGCAAGATTTCAATCAGATCCTAGAGAATCTCATTTTACTGCTGTAAAGAGAATCTTTAGATATCTGAAGGCTACTTGTAACATTGGATTACTGTATCAGAAATCTAATGATTACAAACTGATTGGATTTTGTGATGCTGACTATGCTGGTGATAAACTTGAAAGAAAATCCACTAGTGGAAGTTGTCAATTCATTGGTGAGAATTTGATTTCTTGGGCCAGTAAAAGGCAAACCACCATAGCTATGTCAACTGCAGAAGCAGAATACATTTCAGCAGCCAAGTGTTGTACACAACTACTTTGGATGAAATATCAATTCGAAGATTATCAAATAAGCAGTCATAATATTCCTTTATATTGTGATAACACTGCTGCCATTCATCTTTCTAAAAATCCTATTCTACACTCAAGAGCTAAGCATATTGAGATTAAACATCATTTTATAAGAGACTATGTACAGAAGGGTGTAATTGATCTCAAGTTTATTGATACTGAAATCAATGGGCTGACATCTTTACAAAACCCTTAGCTGTAGAAAGATTTGATTTTATCAAAAGGAATCTTAATATGATGGAAATCTGTGAATAAGCTAAAACTCTGGTGAAGAATATTATTTTAGGAACTTCTGGAAGTTTATCAGAGGTTAGGGGGAGTCAGACTTTCTATCAGAAGTTCAAACAAACCATCTTTTGATATTTTATATCAGAAGTTAGGGGGAGTCAGAACTTGTGTATCAGAAGTTGACAAATCCATCTTCTGTATCTCTATCAGAAGTTTGTGAGTGGTTCTGAACGTGACGTGGCAGTAACTGTTGAGTTACCTCTTCAACTGTTGTTGCTAACGTGTCAGGTATTTAATTAATCTTCTAATACACGTGTCTGTTTGTTATTAGAGAAAGAAGTTGGTTAGTGATGATTGTGTTTGTCATACCCCATTTTTTGACCACCCCTAATTTCTTCATTTAATTTTAGCTCATTTTTAAGCATGTTAATTTTTCATCATTATCATTATTTATTGGTTTAAAATTGCTAAAAATAGTATTTTTATCCTGTTTACGCTGCTTAACTGTTTCATTTTTAGATAATTAAGTACATGACATTTTGATCTTTTTCTTGTACCATAAATTTCCAAATATGCTCTTGTGCCATGATTTGTTCATAAACTTGATTTTATTCCCATTTTACCCTTTTCAAAATTTCAAATATTGAGGTAACTTCTTTTGCAAGTAATCTCCTTTTTCATCCATTTCATCATAATTATTTTTTTATTTATAATTTCATTCCCATCATTTTACATGTTATGAGCATATATTTCCATTTGCATTTTTTATTTTTATATATTATATTATTATATTCATACTTATATTTCAAATTCAAAAAATTCATTTCTTCATCAACAAGTAACCTCTTTTATTCAAACTTTTTTTCAATTTATTTCCAATTCAACTCAAGCATTTTATAAACCTCAAAAATGGACACCTTTGCCCTTGCAAATAAATATTTTCATTTTTCACATATTTATTTATTTTCAAAAATGGTTTAAAATGGTTTTAAATTATTTCTTTCATCAAATAAATTCCAAAAAATCCCATGATTCTCTCCCAACCATTTGATCTCAGAATATACCTCAAAATACCATTTGCATCAGATCAATACACATGTACCTTTGATTGAGCATCAACACAAAATATCCCTTTTGCAAAAATTCAAGAATACCCCTCTTATCTTCACAAAATCACTCTTCTCATGACCTAAATCCCTTCTATAAATAACAACACGTTTTTCTGCGCCAGAGGTTGGAAGATTTGGAGAAGGGAGCAGCTGAAGAACACATCCTTTTTTCTCATTATTCAAAAAATCCCAAAACACAATTTCTTCACGTTTTCTTGCAATTAACACCTCAATCACCTTCTAAAAGCCTTCAGAATCAAAAACTCAGTTCCAATTGGAAGCTTCAGAAGAGGTTTGGAGCTCGTGTTGAAGCTCAAAGTTCGTGAAAAATCCAAGTTGTTCTAGCTCGTTTCTGGTAGCTTTTCTCTTCCTTTTAAATTCTTTCTATCTTATTTTAACATGATAAAGCTATCTGGGTTGTTATTTGATCTTGATTCTTGCTCGTTTATGTGTTTGAGTTTTGAATGATTTTTCGTTTTTCCTTCGTTTTTTAAGTTACAGTCATTATTTTGAAAAACTAATTGTACATTTAGAATCCTTGTGAAAAAACGAACAAAACCATATAAGATTTGTCCATTTCTGGGTTGTTTTTATAACTCCGGTGCCGGAAACGGCGAAGGACGAACGGAGACGATGATCCATCGTGAGTCTCCGTCCTCGCCAAGTTTAAAACGTAACCGTCGGATCAATCAGACGGCGCGTGTGTTCCTTTGATCGCGCCCGTCAGATCTCATTAAATGAAGATCTGACGGTGGTTAGACGATAGGATCACTATACACGTCCGTACCTGATCTGTGCTAGCTTATGTGCACGCGTGTTACTCATTGATTTCCGGATTTAATCTGGGTCGTTGCTTTGATCTAATGGTGAGCGTGGGAGAACGAACGTGGCCGTCAGATCCTTCCTAGGGAAGATCAGATGGTTGTAAAGCGTACTCTCCCCTGTACGCGTCGTACCAGATCCTGGCCCACATTCATCACATATTTTTTTTTCTGCGTGTTGGGCTTGGGCCGTTTTTGCTAATGCACCTCCTTTTTATTTTTATTGATATTTACGCCTCCCTCTGCATGAATTTTATTTTTATTATTCTGAGATGTAAATTAAATTCTAAATTATATTTTTGGCCATTTTAGACTGATATGTTGAAAAATTATTTTTTTTAAGATATTTATTTGATATTTTTGCACATTTTTCCTATTTATTAGTGTATAAATTAAGTTTAGCTTAGTTAATCCTTGATAATATGTTTTATTATTTGGTCTATGATATGATATGAATGGTATGTTGATATTTGGCTTTTCATCTTGATTGTAAACCAGATCATGTATTATTTTGATTTCTCTTTGTTTTTATGCTATTTTAATTAGGATTAAATGCTAGAAATTAACTTTAAATAACATGAAATTTATTTCCTTTTGATTGTGTCATGCCATGAGCTTTTAAATGATGTTTGTTGAAGGTTACTCTCTGTTTTTGATTTATTTTACCTTGATTCCATTTTTTATTGTATTAATTAGTGACAATGTTTACATGTTAAGGTTTTAATTAAATTTTAATTGATGCTCTTAATTGCCATGGAAATTATTATATGATTGTTAACATGCTTGATTGTTGTCTCTATGACTTAGCTCTAGGTTTTTGGATTTATGATCACATGTTATATTTTGCTATCTTTTAATTCCATTTAATTAGGATTAATTGTTAATAATTAGCTTAATGTGTTAATAAATTATTTGTCTTATGTTCTTGTTATGCCATGAGCTCTTGATTAATTTTTGTAGATGATTGCCCTCTGATTTTGCTTCATTTTTGTCTTAATCACACGATTGATTTTCATTTATTTTATGTTTTATTGCATTAATTAATTATAAGGTTTACATGTTAGTTTTTAAGTGACTTGTTTGATGTTTTAATTTCTTTAATTACCATTAGCTTTGCTCTATGTTTGATAATGTGTTGAATTCTTGTCTCCATGATTTGATTCTAGATTTTTGAGTTAATATGATTAATTTTTAGTAATATGATGTAATTGTAAATTGTTTCCTTTATTCAATTAAAAATAAATATGCATGTATGTGAGTTTGAAAATGTTTGATTTATTGTGGTGATGTTACTATGGTTTGAGGTAGTATTATATGCTTTGAAGAATTTTAAATTCCCTTTTTTTCACTTAATGAGAAAATAAATGCATATGATTATAATTTGAAAATATGTGTGACGTTGTTTGGTTTACTTTCATTCAATTGTTTATCTTGTTATGATGTGATGATTTTTACTTTTCTTTGCTTCTTTCTTGTTTGTTTTTGCTCTCATGTCTTATGTGCTAATTTCGTTATTAATTGTTATTCACTTTCATGTTTCACACACCACTCATATTTTATTATTCACCTCACATTTATTTATTCACTATATGCTTTATGTTCATTTTATGCTTCATGATTATTATGCTTTATATTTACGTCTCTAGCATTTACATTATATTATATGTTTTAATTTCATATCCCATTTATTTATGTTTATGTTATTGTTATTATTATTCAAATCCCCTACGCATGTTTCCCCCCCGGTTGTAATTTTAAATGCGCATTATTAGCGCGATTTATTTTTAGTCATTATTTATTGCTTTTACTTATTTAATTCTATCCCCCCTTGCATGCTACCCCCCCGGATGTATTGTGTGATTTAAATTCCCACTCATTATTGTTCGTTAGTATATTTAATATGTTAATCCGAAGAAAGGAAAAAACCTCGACCTATATGTCGTTGCAAAAAGTCTAGGCGCGATTCAATATTTCAGGTTGTTTAGTTAAAGCGTTAGAACTCTCGCTAGAACCATCAACCCTTTTTTTTAGCAAAAAAATAGAGGTCAACACCTCTTCTCAAAAATATCCAAAATATATCACTTATCAAAAACTTTTTTCAAAAACAACTTGGATTTTAAACCAAGTCATTAATCAATCAAACTTTATTTTCTTTAAGCAAAAACAACTTGGATTTTAAACCAAGTCATTAATCAAACATTTTTCAAGACAACCTGGATTTTAAACCAAGTTCTCAATCAATCAAACTTCATTTTCTTTAGGTAAAAACACTTGATTTTTCAAATCAAGTCTTATTTTCAATTTCAAAACTCATTTTCATTAGATTAAAACCTTGGAACTCAAGCCAAGTGCATTTTATCACTCAAAACCTATTTTCCCAAATAAATGCTCATTAGCCCTAAATCTTATACATATTTTCAAACACATAAAAACAAAGCGCTTAAGATAGAATACAAGAGGTTCCTATAGAGTACTATAGACGCCTAGGGTGCTAATACCTTCCCTTTGCGTAACCAACCCCCTTACCTCGATCTCTTTATTTAGGGTGTTTTAACGGACTTTTCTCCCTTCTTCGGAAAAATAAAAGCTCGGTGGTGTAATTAAATATTTTGTGATTCAACGCTTCCCTATAGCTTGATATCCAAAAATCACCGCGACAGTGTTCTAATTCATTTTGTGAATTGTTAAGTTACTCTTTTACCCCTGTCCTTTCAGTTAGTACGTTTTTGCGCGGTTTTGTTTTTATTTCCTTTTTAAACACTAACTGTTCACATTCACACACTTACACTTTCACTACCCACACTTTCATCTCTTCTAAAACTCAGAGCAATTCTTTCTTCTCTCAAATTAGTAAACCCTAACCCCTAAACTCAGAATCATGGCATCTTCTACCAAGCGTATTCAAACTCTAGGAGAAAGACATGCAAGTGTACCACCGATTGCTGACATCAAAGCATCTACTCCTGGTGTTCTCTCTAAAGACAGAGTAAGCTTTCCTATTTCAGACCTATATCTGCATATTGAGAGACCAGTCGACTTTGAAGCAATTAGGGTTAATGGCTGTGACGGGATCAAGGAAGTGTTTGTGTTTCAGAAGTTGACAACTTACCTAGATTGTCTTAATGGACCTGTCTATCCAGAAATTGTCAAGGATTTTTGGATGAAGGCACAAGTGGCTCTCTGTAATTCAATTCCTCAAGATGAATATTATGGCAAAGAGATTCGCTCAGAAGTTGGTGGTGTCTGCATTAGAATCAGACATGAGCATATAAGACAAGCTGTACAGTTACCACTTCGAGGTATTGTTCCTATTGCCGCTGATGATGTGAGTCATTACATTCAAGAAGAAATCTATGGCAAGAATTCTACTTCCAAGCACAACAAGGACATGACACCGTTCTACAAGATACTTTACAAGATTTTGTGTGACTCTATTTTACCAAAGGTTGGTTCATCTGACCAAGTTTCCAATTTGTATAAACTTGTTTTATATTATTTGGGAAGGAAGGTTGAGGTGGATTTTGCCAAAGTAATTTTTGAGCACATGTGTAAAGCTATTAATGACAGTCAGAACAAGGGTACAACAAATGCTCATTACTGCAGACTGCTTTCCTTCATGTTTCACAGAAGTTATTTGATTCAATCTCTGAGAACTACTTTTCCTGGTTATGCATCTTTCATTGATGCTTATCCCTCTGTGATAAGTGGTTTATCTGTGAAGAAAGTCTTGAAGTCTCAAGCACGTGTGATTACTCCACAAGTTCAATATAGACCAAGGAAGGATGAGAGTGATAAGTACTTTTATATCACCCCTGTGTCTACAAATGAAGTTTCTCTTCTTGCTGGTATGCATAAGAAACTTCTAGAAGAAGGAGTTGATCATAAGTTGGAAGAAAGACTAGCAACACAACAGTTGTTGCTTGTTCAAGTGAAGAAGAAGAATATAAGGAAATCAGAATCAGAATCTACAGAACTTCAAACCAAAAGGGCAAGAAGTTCTACACCCCAGAAGAAGTCTGGAAGTACTTCTGGTGTGAAGAAAACTTCAGAGGCTGCTGGCAAGAGCATTGCCACAGAAGAAGTGAATCCTGGAAACTCTGAGCCTGCTGCTCAAGCAGAGGCTGTTGTGAAAATTGCTGAGAAGGCTAGTGCTTCTGGATCTTCTGCTATTGCTGCTCCAGAAGTTGCTAAGAAGGGCAGATCAAATTTGAAGAGGAAGAGGAAGCCTAAGTTGATTCTTGCTGAATCAGATGATGATGCTGAGCGTGATGAAGCCATATTGCAAGTTGAGCAATATAAGGCTTGGGAAGAAACTAGCTGGGAAAGTGGGATTGATGCTGAGCCAAATGAATTTCTTGATGCTCCCATCCCTAAAGCTGAGTTAGTTCAGAAGTTGGCAAATCAAGGTATTTACAAAAAGATCAATGTTAAAGATATTCCTGATTATGTCATTAATGGTCCAAAGCATGCTAAAAACATCCCCTATACAGTTCCTATTCAAAACTCTTTTTCAAAAATCCTTTCAGATTTAGCTCCTAAATCTAACTGTATAGAAGAAGTTTCTACTAGTGCTTCTCTTGAAACACCAGTGGTTAGCTTTGTACCATCCCCTGATTCAATGAAACAGTTTTCTAAACATGTGTTATCCATGATTACAGAAGCAGATGTTTCTACTCCTACTTATGTGGAGAATGTTGAGAAGGTAGCAACAGAAGTTAATGCAGAGGTTGCAACTTCTGAAGCTATTCCTCAAAAGACCACTCCTGCTACTCATGTTTCTGCTAACCCTGTTTCACCAAGTTCCCATGACTCTGAGAAGACCTTATCTGTTCATCAAGCTTCTCCCATTGAAACCATAGTTGAAGCTGGCACTTCTGCCAATGCTTTACAACTATTAGAGTTGGAACTTCACAAACCCTCACCTCAGAAATCTCAACCTCCTCAACTCACAAATATTGAAAATGACTATCTTAAAACCTTTGAAGAAGTCATTACACCTCCTCCAACAGAACAAGATAAAACAATTCAACCATCGAATGTCCTAGATAAACCCTCATCTTCATCTGTTCCTAACACTCTCAAGGCCATCACACCAGAAGATGTTAAGCGTGTGCTGATGGGCATTAATGACAAAGTTCAGGAACTTCATCATGATCTACCTGCTCTTGCTTTTGCACCTGATCAAGTGGATGAAGAATGTTCTGCTATTGCAGATATGTGCAAGCAAATGATGAGTGATCTTAGTTCTCAATACAGAAGGAACTTTATCATGACCATTGCAAGGCAAAATTTCACTGAATCCAAGGCTGCAGAGAACAGAATCAGAAGAGCCAAGAGGTTGCATGAAGAGAAGATGCATTTGGTTATGACTAGGGTTGTGGATCAGTTTTCTACCTTCTATGAACAAGAATTGGACAAGATTATCAAGGTGGACTCTGAATCTGAATCTATGGTTGACAAGATGGACTCAGAAGATGTGTTCAAGAGGATACAGTTAATCTCAGAAGAAGCTTTGAAGAAGCTTCAAGCCAAGCTGCTGAACCCTTCTAATCCCTCTCAACCCTAGGATTTCTTTGTTTTTATTTGGTTTATGTTGTTGATCATGTTCTGGTTGAACCCTGTTTATTTTATTTGTTTGTTTTTAATATGTTGAATATTTTGGTTTTATGATATTGTGGTTTTGTTATGTTGATTTATTTTCTTTATTATTTGTTCAGAATATAGATCTATATACTGCTGCATAAACATAAAACATAAAATCATGCATTCAAACATTTTTTTTTCATATAAAACTGCATTACATTGGTTTTTGCATTTCATCATTGCTTTTCTTTTACATTTTTTTTGCATTGCTCTCTGAGCAAAGATGTTTTTGGCATAAAAATAAAACTACCTAAGCTAAAAGGAAATTTTTACAAGATGATGAGCTAGGAGGAAGCTGAAGAGGATGGTGCCCCAAACTTCAACCTGGGAGCTTCTAAACCTCTCGAGCTACAAATTTACTGTTTTGTAAACTTGGAGCCTCTTGTCAGAGACTCCTGCTCATCCTCCTGCATAAGAAGAACTCTTTGATCTTCTAAGAACAGAAGATGGTTGAGAAACTTGCGTCTGATTTTGAAGCAAGGACCTTCACCATGTTCTGATGTTTCTTAGACATCATATTCCATGAGACTGCATCTAATGTTGATAAGATTCTTCTCTGGTTCTTCTTTGAAAATTTCTTAAACACATTTCTTTCAATCACTCTTCTATCCTCACAAATATTTTCTCTCATCTTGATGAAGAAATTATTTTCTCTCATGGAAGCGTTGAGTGAAATGACAAAGAGTTGGTGTGCTTTTATAGCCATTTTGGTTGGTAGGAGTTACCTCGTTTTTCGTTTTTGCATTAACTAATGGTGGTTTTTATCATCTATTTTAATGCATTATTTGACTTGATTAATTCTTTAGTCACGTGTTCTTTTTACTCTTAACCTTTTTTTTATTATTCTTTTTGTTTAATGACAAAAGGGGGAGTAAGAGTAAATTAATTTAAGAACACTAACTGAAGCCAAATTCATTTTTTTAAATTCATTAAAGTTCAGTTATTACTTTTTATCAGTTATCAATATTTTCTCTCTAAGGAAATTTTTCTATTGAGATCAGAACTTTCTATACATGATACACGTAAGAGAAGATTGCACTTTTCTCTTAGGTAGATCTGATCACAGAAGAAAGCTTGCAAACCTATCTTCTGGAAGTCAAATGTATATAGAAGTTCTGGATTCAACATTAAAATTTTAAACTATTTTAATCATTCATTACTGAACTCAGGGGGAGCTTGCAAACCTCATAAACCTGAAGGACGAATTTATGTGATTAAAATAACAACCATTGTAAATTAATACTTGGTTTGTCATCAATCAAAAAGGGGAAGATTGTTGGAACAAAGTTGGTTCTAATATAACCCAAGTAGTTTTGATGATAACAATAGTATTAATATACAATAGGGAATACTGATAATTTACTCTAGTGTGCAGATATACAAGTTAAAATTTTATATTCACTAGAAGATTTGAAGTTCTGGTTGCTACGCTTTAGTATCCCCAGAAGTTGGGAAAATGCAAGTTCTGAAGTCAACACAGAAGTTGAAGTCATCAGAAGTTGCAAGTCAAAGTCAACCAGAAGATGAACTCATCAGAAGATCATTTAATATCTGCAAACTCTGATGATGATGAAACAGTAGAAGACGTCAAAGAACATTTCATTCTCTTAACGACTATCATCTATTTGGCAAAAGATCTGAAGGAGCAGAAGAACTTTTTTCAGACCGTTATCCTCATGATAATGACGTTTGTACTATTGTACTATCTTTGTTTTCCTGATTTGGGCGAATATTCGAAATCAAGGCTCATATTTTGATCTTTACTTGATTTGAATAAGCACATTTCAAACGAAAACAATGGTACAGTACTACTTAGCTGTTTTCATCAGTGTCCGCTCAAATTCAAGACGCTCCAACATCGCCTATAAAAGGAGGAAGAATTTGAAGACGTGATAACACACTTACGAAGAACAAAAGAGCTGTTATTCTGCTAAATTTCAAAGAGCATTTTTAACTTAGATACAACTTGAGATTATATTCAAATTCAAGACAATAGTCTTCAACTTCTGGCTTGTCAGTTGTTGAACCTTAGTTTTCTTTTCAAGGATTCTAAGAATAGTCTTGTTTATTTAAAGTTGTATTTCTTTGTTCTCAGAACTCTGATATTGTTTATCAGTTGTTCAAAACATTGTATTTTGTTTTGTGTTAGAAGTCTCTTGCTGGTGGGCTTGAGCAATTGGAAGTCTCTTGTAAGGTATTACTTGAGCATTGGAAGTCTCTTGCTGTGAGCTTGAGCATTTGTAATCTTGTGTGATTATAGTGAAATCCCTTGGAAGTGCAAGGGGACTGGACTACTCTCGGTTTGTGAGAGGAACCAGTATAAATCTCTTGTGTTATCTCTTCTCTCTTCTTTCTGCTTTTATTCATTCATACTCTGTTTTACCTTCACCATACCAGAAGTTGATTGTGTTTAAGTTTTGGCCCGCTGCGAAATCTGATAAGTTGCAAAACTTTGAAGAAGTTTATAAAACTAACCAAAACACAATTCAACCCCCCTTCTTGTGTTTTTCACACCTTCACTATCATGCAGGACCCCTTCTACATGTAAGACCCCTTCTATCATGCAGAATATCTTCTACAGGTAATACCCCTTCTATTATGCAGAATATCTTCTACAGGTAATACCCCTTCTATCATGCAGAATATTTACTACGGGTAATACCCCTTCTGTCATGCAGAATATCTTCTACAGGTAATACCCCTTCTATCATGCAGAATATTTACTACAGGTAATACCCCTTCTATCATGCAGACAGGTAATACCCCTTCTATCATGCAGAATATTTACTACAGGTAAGAACACTCAAAAATACCCATTTTCTTTTCATGTTATAAATCATAAATGAGCTTCCTTTAAGTTAACACATATGATTATACACACAAAAACACCACTAGATTCACAGATCTGCACCATTTCATACCATAAAGTAAGAATTTACATATTTACTCAAAAACTCATAAAACTCAAGAAACTTAGTTCAAACATCTACAAATTCCCATTTTTCCCTTAAAATTCGTATACACATCATAGTAAAGGTTTATTAAACTCATTAGGAACAACAAAATTCAACTTTCTTTAAAAAAATCTCCCACCCCAAAAACGAAAATGAGTGGAGAAAGTTTGGGAACGGAGAAATCGACATTCTCCCCTTTCTCGGATCACTCATGACTATGAATCTACTCTCTTACCTTAGATCAGTTGAAAAACTCGAGTCCTTCTCTTGAAATCTCTTCCTTTTCTCTTGCCCTAGCACTCCAAATGCTCTCCCTTCTCTCTAACTTCCAAGAACACAAAGAAAATGAACTTTCTCTTACTAACTTGCCTTTAAGTAGTTCCCCACTTGATCTAAGGCCCAATGGCTTAAGGCCCATTAACACGGTACACTCGCTCGCTACTAATATAACGTGGTAAAACTAATTATCTTACACTATTGACTAATAAAATATTCTACCTCACTAAAACATAAATAATTAAACTTGACTAATAATTAAAATGGAATGTTACATCCTCCATGGAAGTGAAATAAAGCATTTGATTAAGGCAACCAACAAAACAAGACCAAAGTTTGATGGCATAGCTGGACTTAAAGAAAAGATGGAAAGAGGTTTCAACAGAGGCATGGCAAAGACTGCACTTGGAAACAATAGAGCAACCTCTGGCAATAAGATTGCCGTAAGTGGGAATCTTACCATGCATTAGTCTCCACACAAGTAAGGATTTGGAAGAAGGGATCACTACAACATTTTTGTTCTACGAAACCACAAAAAAACTGTAGCGAAATGCAAAAAAAAGGTTGCTGAAAGCTACGAGAACGGTTTTACGACCGTGGTTGATCGAGGCGTTGTCTTAGCCTTTCGCAACGGCTTTTGTCTCAAAGGCAACAACATCGGAAAAACCGTTGTCATAGGTTACTTTTAAAGAACGGTTTTCGAATTTCACAATAGCAACGATTTTAATCTGTTGCCAATTAGAAATCGTTGTCATTGGCTAAGTTTGTAGAACGGTTTTCTATGAGAAACGACAACGGCTTTCAGCTGTTGCTACATGATAACCGTTGCTATTGAGTATCTTGGAGAATGGTTTTTGAGTATCTTAAAGCACATTTCACAGCCATTGCCTATGAGTATACCAAATAAAAAAAATAGAAAGGCTGACACAATTACAAAGCAGTCCATTTATTAATTCGTAACATGTCTATACAAAAAATATACATATACATAATAATCAATAATCACTATATGCCTTCCTAATTAACTAATCAACTACATTGTACAAGTATCTTCCTAACTAATAACACAAAGATCCGATTACTACTTTAGGAACTTGAAGTTGATATTTCTTGTCTCGACTCTCGCATACTTCCAAAGCCATAATAGTTGTAGGGACATAGTCAAGTTTGCGTGCACCATGATTCGATACAAAGATTCCGGCAGCCATATTCAAGTTTGTGTGCACCATGATTGGATACAAAGATTCCACCAGCCCCAACATGTATAGCAAACCTAGCACCATTATTAGTAGAAGATTTATGGAATTAAGTTCAAGATTGATAAAATGTTCAACTAATTAGTTTGAATTTGTGACAGAGCAACCATCTCTAAATTCTATCTATATAGCAAGTCACATGACAGAATCAATGTACATATGTTCATTGTTCAATGAAGAATTGGCCTAGCATAGGTTGGACTAGTGAAGGATAAAAAAACAGAAGATAGAGGAAACAAGATTATGAAATATCATATCAAATCAAAATATATTTCACAATAACAATATAGGAAGTTTCAACTATGGTTTCTTGAAGCTAAATTTCAAAGTAAACCATGCTAACAGAGGTAGGATATGAGAAAGTTGAAGAAGCTAAACTTGACCTTTCTAACATATATGTCATAAAAATAGGAAATAAAAATATTTTCACTGAAATTCAAGTCCTAAAAACAGAAATTGTGCCATAAATCAGATATTGCAGTCTTAAAAATAGAAACCAGCTATATCCATTCACAATCAAAATCAAACACAATCATTCAAACAAATTAAAATCAACAAAGCATAGAGTGAAAGAGATTAAAAAAACTACTCGGAATAAGTAAAAGAATTTCATATTTCATATTTACCAAAGAGTTGCAAAACTATCAAACAGATTACCGAAGGAATAAAATGAATAGGAGAGAAAAGGGACACTCACATAGCATCAAACTCACAAAATAGAACCCAACCGTAGCTCCTAATCACACCAAAGCCTAAAAAACTCAAAAGAAAATAAACACTGCCTCACATAACCCACAACAAGACCTGGAAAAAAAGCCACAAAACACACTGAATAGGTTTAGATAGCAGTGATGAGGATAAAATAAAAAAAAAAAAACCTACATTGAAATCGCAAAAGGATAGCAACACAACCAGGCAGCAAAATACCAACTACAAAAACCACAACAACGCAGCAAAATAGTAAAACTTGTTATTCTACATCTCTATATGTATTACATGTCAATTTCTAAATACTTTATTTTAAGTTATTAAATTTAAACGATGATAATCTCTGCAATTTGGGAATTGTTAGAGTGTCCACAAAATACATAAACGAAGAGAAGCACGAATGATTGCTTAGGATAATCTGTTTGTTTGTGGATAACTTTCATAAAAATTTCCACCATTAGACCTCTACTTGAACACCCTAGTGGCAAGCATGACTCGGAACAACTATACTCCTATTCCTATACTAGAACAACTATACTCCTATATTATTAGTACTTTTCCAAAAGAATAATAGTTTAGTTACTAATGGCAAGGAAATAAATAAGAAGACACATAGGTACATATAAGCAAACAACCTTTATTCCAAACCTATGACTTCCTAATTACATTTATTTTTGCTTAACAATTTCAATTTACCTCTTGAAATGAGTCAAAAATTGTATCAGAATACAAATGAAACTCATTTGTATTGCATTGCAACTTATGCAGAAGGGAGTTATCATAAAAGGTTTTATTTGATTGAGAGACAATCTCATCCACAAAAAATTGGCCATCACACATAACTCTATACTAGCAGACATTTAATTAGACTGGAGAGTAGTCCTTCAGAATCAAAGAAAAAACTAGTTATTGCCTATAAACTGTCGACAACAAACAAGGAGGAAAAAATGTAAAACAATATATGCAATCAAATTTCATCATGTTGAAGCCACTAGGTTTAGTCTAGTGGTGGTGAGGGATTTGGAAGAATGCATGAGGTCAAGGGTTCAATCCTCATTGACTCCATTGTAAACAAAAAAAAATAAAAATCATCATGTTGGTATTAGTGTATTACAATGAGTTTCTTCTTTTACCTTCTGAAAGTGAAGAAGGGGGGATTGAAGAATAAAAACATAACAACCATCAAATAAAAAAAGTAATCAAAGATAATACATCAGATATATGTCCTTCACCTTTTTAGGGATTAATACAAATTGCTTGATTAAGCTTTTCAATGCACTTAAACCCGTCATAAGCCTTGTAATTTGAGAAGGCAATAAAAACAATAATCGCAACAGAAATATACCTTACTTAATCTCTGGTACCTTCGTCAATCGCAACAAACATCGTCAAACGAATTCTCCAAAACTGCATAGTTATTCCAAGTCCTAACTAACACAAGCAGCTTTTGCTTTTAGGAAGTAATAAAAAAAAAAAAAAAACCTACCTTCAAGAGACACAAAACAATCAAACTTAAGAATAATTTCAACTATATACACACCTTTATCTCACCCACACAAATTAAAGAGAACTATAACTAATGAAATTATAAAAAGCAGATAAAATACCAAGACCAGAATCCTGTTAGTAAGTTAATTAAAGAACAATATACCCAAATCCTGTTAGGCAAAGCTGTGAAATGTTCAACTATATACACACCTTAAGAATAATTTCAACTATATACACGCCTTTATCTCAACCTTCACTCCAGCCTCTGATCTTCCACCGTCACTGTCACCGTTTCTCAGAACCCTCGAATCCTTCTTTTACGAACCGTTCAAACCCTTTCCCGTCTAGAAATTGAATGTTAGAGATGAATCCTTTTTCGGAAACCTCGAATCCTCCTTTCACGAACCCTTTCTCTACTCCAAGAACCCTAAATTTATCACGAACCCCTTCTCCCCAAATTTCTAATGCGTACGAACCCTAAATCTCGCCATCTTGTTCAATTAATCTCTGAAGTACCAGAACCCTGTTAGTAAGTTGAGAATCGGTGAGAATTGAGAAACATGAGATGAAGGTTTGAAGAGTAGTGAAAAGTTTTTGATTTTTTTTAGAGGGAATGAAAATTCAGTAAAAGATAATTGCGGCCGACTTAAGTACTTAACGTACGAGAATAATGGTTTTTCAGATTGTTTTTACTTAATTTTTTGGAAAATGCTAAGTAGTGGTCTAGTTAAGGACAAGGCTTGTATGACTTTAAGGAGGGAAAGGCAGCCTGCCATTGGTTCAACCAAATCCGTCCGATCAATCTCATGTTCTATATTATGCCACATGTAGCTTCTTTTTTACAATTAAAAAAAATCAAAATTATGTATACTCTGTTTCACTGCTACAGAAACACCACCTCCATTCCTTTGTACGGATCCATTTTCACGAGACCCACTTCCGCCGTTGTCCTCTCCGCCGCCGATCGTCTCACCGTCATCTTCCGATCACCACTGTCACCACTATCTTCCTATTTCAAATCTTCTTTAATTCTGCAATTAGATCTGAAAATACAATTCTTCTTTCAACTCTTCATTAATTCTCTTCTGCAGTTAGATCTGAGAATTAAAAAATTCTTCTTTTGAATGTGAAAGCATATTCTTTGGTGCAAAAATAAACATATAAGCAAGATGACACTATTTGGTTTTCTTTTTTGTTCGACTTGGATCGGAGTATCGCCGGAAGGCGGCGGAGAGGATGACGGAGGAGGTGGGTCACTGAGAAAAGAAATCGGTGGTGGTTCTTTTTTGTTTGATACAGAAATGGGTGGTGTTAGTATACATAACTGAATTTTTAAAGAAATTAAAAGAAGCAACATGTGGCATAATCAAGAACGTGAGATTGATCGGACGGATCTGATTAGGCCAAAGTCATGCTGCCTTTCGCGCGTCAAAGTCATACAAGCCTTATCCGTCTAGTTAAGGATATTTTTTTTTGAAACCCCAGTTAAGGATACTTAAAATAGTAAAAATGCATTGAAATGTATAAAGTCGATGTTTAAAAAAATAAAAAAGTGATGTTTTCAATATAAAAATTACTTCTTTTGTATTCTTAATTAGTGTCCCGGGCACTTAGTTAGCATGACCCTAATTTTTTTTGTTACAGTTTTTTTACTAAATTTTTTTTTTTGTAAGTAATGTGAAAGAACGGTTTTATATTTACATTTTATATAAAAAGAATTAAAAATTCTAGCAGAACGGTTTCTAAGTGTAGCAAGCAAGAACAAATAAAAAACCGTTCTTTTTAACCCATACAAGAACGGTTTTAAAATTTCATATTCTATTGCAACGAAATACATAAACCGTTGCCTATGGCAGTCTACCAAAACGGTTTTTTTACCTTTCAAAATTTTGGCGTTGCCGTAGGCACAAAATGTTGTAGTGGATATCGAGATTCCAAATAGTTTTAGCCCAATGAAAGTCATGATACTGAGTAGTCTTGAATAAATAGGCATCTTTGAGGCTCAAGTCACGATTATCAGTATGCTTCCACATCAACTTATCTTTGGAATGCTCTAAAGGAATTGTAACACGAGAGATAAGAGAGTAAAGGGTAGGGAAAGCCTGAGCCAAAAAAAGGAGGAATAACCCACTTACCCTGGTAAACAAAATCCTTGACATGAGAGGTAAGAGATAATCTGGTATGTTCAGGGAGATTCAATTGCTCAAACAAAGGTAAACCACACCAACTATCATTCCAAAAATTAATATCATTGCCATCACCCAATAACCAAACTGAATTTCCTTTGATTACATAAATTTATTCCTTCGTGCTGCTCCAGAGGGAGGAAAAAATATGATGCCGAATAAATTTGTTATCTCTAAAGACTCTATCCCTCAGAAGAATTGCCCATGAACTATTAGATTGCAGAAGAATCCAACATAATTTAAGGTTAGAAGCATAATTCAATTTGATCAGAGATTTTATCTTAAGACCCCCTTGAGCATAGGGTCTACAAACTTTGTCCCAAGAAAGATAGTTACTAACTTTCTCTTATCTTTGTCCCCACTTCAAATGAAATTCCTAATACTCTTCTCAACATCCTTGAGTAAAGCAACATGCCAAGAATAGATAGAAAAATTGTAAGTGAACATACTTTGAATGACAGCTTGCACAAGTTGAACTCTGCCGGCTATAGACAAAAGAGAAGCTTTCCAAGCTGACAATTTATGCTTGACTTTGTCAGCTATAGGTTGAAAATAAATAGCTTTAGGCCTGCCTTTAAAGATAGGAACACCAAGGTAATTGAAAGGAAAGGAGCCAATTTTGAAATTCAACTCTTGAACAATCAGAGAAAGCCTACCAGTAGTTATAGAACCATATAATATTGTAGATTTAGAAGTGCTAATTACTTGACCTGACTCAGTTGGATATTGAGTAAACAGACACTTCAATGCCTTGATACCAAACAAGTTGCCTTTACAGAAAATGAGAATATCACCAGCATAGAAAGAATGAAAAGGGATCATAACATTTCTAGTACCTCTTATTTGACTCATCTTGCCTTGATTCACCAAAAGGGTAATAGCTCTACTCAACGCATCTTCAGCTAAGCAAAACAAGAGAGGAGATAATGGATCACCCTGCCTAACTCCTATAGAGCAAGTGAAATAACCATGGGATTTTCCATTAACAATCACTGAAAAGTAGGCTGAGTGAAGAATAACCTTGATCCAGTTATAGAAAATATCATTGAAACCAAACTTCTGTAAGACTTTAATGAGAAAATTCCAATCTAGAGTATCAAAGACCTTAGTGATATCAATTTTGAGAGCTAAATTAGCTTCAGAGGCAATGCACAAGCAATCCTTGATGTTCCTAGCATGAATTAATCCTCTTTGTTCCTTAGAGATAATGAAAGGCATGATAGAGGCAAGCATGTCAGCAAGAATATGGGAAATGATTTTAAACTTGAAGTTGGCCATAGCTATGGGCCTATAATGATTAATGGAATAAGCATCGGGAGTCTTGGGAAGGAGAGCAATGATATTAGAGTTGAAGCCAAACATAATCCAGTTAGAGGTGAAAAACTGTAACACAACATTGATGACATCCTTGCTAATGATATCCCAATAGTCTTGATAGAAGAAAGCACCAAAACCATCCGGACCAGGAGCATTATCACTATTAAGAGCAAACACTGCAACTTTGATTTCATCATGAGAGGGTAGCATAGTTAAAACAACATTAACATCATTAGTAACTATACATGCAACCACACTCCTTTTCTATTCATTTTTAGAATTCAGCAGCTGAAGCCATAAGCTCTTTCTTTCTCTTCTCTCCCTCACGAGATTCACAACAACAACAACCACAACATAATCCAAAAATTTCCATTTCTCTCAAACTCAAGAATTTGGCACCTAGTCATAAACATCAACACTACCTTCCTAATGTTTACAGAGATTCTCTGCATGCAAGCTTCAGTACAGAGAATCACACTAGAGCATCTCCCATCTCTATTTTCCATATTGCAAAACAACAACCATTCCCTTCACACCACTTCACCAACCAATAGGATCACATGCAAGGCCAAACATAGAACAAACTCCACACTGTAGAGGCATCAGAAAATCTACTATAAAACCCCCTTAGTTCCATATGAAGCAATCATCAAACAAACTCCAGCTCTAGAATCAAATTAGAAGCTCTTTTCATTCAAAATTTCAAATTCTGGTCCAGTTGTTCGTGGGTGTAGCTGAGGGATTCTGTAGCAGTTGTAGAGCCCAGGAAGCAAGGATTAAAGCTTCTTTCCAGGTGAGTTCTTAGGATAGTGTAGTTAGATTCCCGAATAATGAAATTTTGCATGTTCACTTAGGAAATTAGGAATTAATTGTGTGAGGAGAAATAACTTCCAAACTTTCTTCTATTTTGTCCTATATTATATATATTATTGATTGTGATGATTTAATATGAGGATTGTAGGTGTTTGACTTGAAATTTCTTTAAAAATCGCAAAATAGAGGGTCTACTGCATGAGCTCGCCATAACAAGCTGCTAGCGAGCACTCATGGCGAGTCATCAAGTTATGGGCTGAGGAACCTTGCCATGGTGAGCATCTGCTCGCCTAGCGAGTTGTTCAGGCCATTACAAAATCACTCGCCATGGCGAGCTAAGTTACTCGCTGTAGCGAGCAATGTGCAGAATGCCTTTGTATTTTCCTTTTTCCTGAAAATTGACACTCGTTTTATATCCTCAAATTACTTCAGCTGTTTCATAATCATATAATTGATATAATATTATACAGGAGGTCAAACACAATTGGAATCTTAGGGTATAACCTAGGAAATTAATTATGTTGTATGCTCCCCGGGTTTTGAGAAATTATGGTAGTAAGAACAATTAAGAATTAGTTAGAATCAGTCAATCAGGTGCGATGTTTATGTCACTTATGGACTTCCAATGGGAGTATCCATCAGGTTATGATTGTGAGCTGTATGCCGTGATCGAATCGGTCGACATACAAGGCAGACCTCTGAGATATGCTCACCTCAGAGTGTCCTTGCGGTTAAAATGAATAATACTTTGTTTATCTGTGTTACACCATTAATTATGCTATTATGATATATTATGAATAATTATGTTATGACTGATTAGGAGTCCTGGTGTAGTCACCAAGGGTAGTAGGACTCACTAAGACTTAGTAGTCTCACCCCACTCCATTCAATTTTTTTTCTTTCCAGATAAGCAGGTTGGCTAAGGTATGCTAGTTATGGTGTGCTCGTGGCTTTGCTTGGGATCGCGTTTGGATTCATGTTTTCCTATATCGTTTCTTGTTGTATCTGTTTTTCCTAGTTCGATGTCTTTTGTTTCCGCTGTTTCCTTGAACTCGAGTCGTGTTGTATTTAGCACCTGCGTGTGCTTATTTTCTCAATTGTAATAATAATGACTCAGTATCAGTAATAATATTCCACTTGATATTCTAGACATTTATGTGGGGTGTTATAATTGGTATCAGAGCAAGTCGATTCAGATCTTGCGTGAGTTCATTAGTATTACGAATCCAATCCCAGTAGTTGTCTAGGCCTAACGTTTGTTCTAGGTGTCATGTCACTTTAAGCCTAGCTAGCTTGACTTGATATTGGCAGTTAGAGCATTATGTCGGGAGCTCGACGAGGACCTGGTAGGCCTAGGAGGAACGTAGAGGAGGAACCTGAAGAGTACGGTGATGCTAACGCTAATATGTGGGCAGAAATGATGCACCAGCACCAGCAGTTTCAGGCCCAACAAGCTCAGCAACACCAAGAGTTTTTGGCCATGTTCCAGCAGCACATGAATAATCCTCCCCCACCTCAGAATCCGGGAGCAAGTGCTGCGTTCAGAGAGTTTTGTAGAACGAGTCCACTAGAATTCTATGGAGAGTACAATCCAGCCAAAGCCAGGGAATGGATACAGAGAATGAGTGGAATCCTAGAGTCTATGGATTGCACTGAAGCTGAGAAAGTGACGTTCGTCTCCCGCTTCTTCAGGGGTGACACATGCAATTGGTGGGATGGTACGAAGTCGTACATGGAAGCTAGCCAATTGGAAGTGACCTGGAGTAATTTTCGACGTCTCTTTGTCGAACATTACATTCCGGAAAGTTATCATTTTCAGATGGAACGTGAATTGACTGAGTTGAAACAAGGGAACATGACTGTGGCTGAGTATACAATGAGGTTCAATGAGTTGGTTCGTTATGTGGCAGATGGTAATGATGCTCCAACCGAGTCGTGGAAAATGAAGAAGTATCGGTTTGGATTAAGAGCTGACATAGCGCACGATGCCTCGATGCAGCATATCACCACCTTTGGTGATTTGGTGCAGAAGAGTTATCATGCAGAAGCAGATCTCGGTAAGATTCACCAGGAGAGGAGTGAAGCTGTTCAAAAGAGAAGAGATTCTGGCAAGTTTAACTTGCAAGTGAGGACTAAAGGTTCCACCAGCAAAGGGAAGCAGAGTTACTCCCAGCGCTCACCGCAGAATTGTGTAGAATGTGGATTTCCTCATAGCGGTGATTGTATGAAAGGAAAGAATGTGTGTTATTATTGCAAGCAGCCATGACATTATACGCACGAATGTCCAAAGCTAAAAAAGCACGGAGATTCCAGCGGAGCTTCAAAGAGCAAAGGTCGGGTATACTTACTTGACGGTGAGAAAGTAAAATCTAATAATGCATTAATTATGGATGTATGCTTGTTAGGCCAGTCAGAAGTTTTAGTCTTGTTTGATTGTGGAACTACTAATTCCTTTATAGCCGTTGACTGTGTTCACCGACTAAAATTACCTTCTGTTCCTTTAGTACCTCAAATGGCAGTCGCTGTCGCTCCTGGCGGCAAAGTCACTTCTAAACGAGTTTGCCAAAACTGTCGTGTCTTAGTGGGTAGTAAAGTCTATCATATAGATTTAATCACTACAATAAAATAAGCACTTTGCAACAGTCAAAATTGCAATTTGCAACGGTTGAAACTATCGCAATTGTACATTTGCGATGGTTGGTCAACCGTGGCAAACTCATGCGTCGCAAGAGAACTTTGCAACAATTTTGAAAAATAAATATTTGTTATTATTAATTATAGTTTACTACACAAAAATCATTCACGGGACAATTGATTTAATGAAAAAAATTACTTAATTTAATAACTTTTTAAAAAAATAGCAGAATAACGTCACTTATTATTTTTTTAATTTTTTTTTTACGTGACGTCATTTATATTTTAACAATATTTTATAAATTAAAGTCAATAAACCCGTGCGAATGCACGAGTCTCAAAACTAGTTAATCTTAGGGCCTGTTTGACCTGACTTTTTTTAACTTTTTATTCTCTTTAGAATGAGAAGTTTGGCCAAACACATTTTTAATAAAGCTCTTAGGCATAAAAAACAATTTTTTTTTTCAATGTACAAAATTGAATAAAAAGAGCTTCTAAGAGAAGAGGTTAAAACCTACTTTTATGGAAAAGTAGTAGGATGCACGTGCGTTGCACGGGTTCGGCAGAACGGCATATCCATGCCAATCATGGTCGCTGCCAATCATGATCACAATTTGGATTAGGAGTACGACATAAAATTTTGGTAAAGATTGATCTTGACATATGCATACAAAGAGATATAATAGAAGGGTTTGATGAAGATCAAACCATATAAATCAAAGATGTAAGCATTGTTAAAATATATCAAAGGGGACAAATGCATACAAAGAGATGTATTATTTTAAGGGTCTTGCTAAATGGTGCCCCCGGTGCATTCTTTAAGAATTCCATTTAAGGAAATATTTTTTTAAAAAAAGTAAACATTTCAATTCCCAATGCGTTGACTTCACACATTTTCATAATTTTTTTAATAAAACCTTACTATTTAAAGGCTTAAAGAGTGCCCCGGGGGCACTATTTAGCATTTGCCTTATTTTAATATTACAAAGTCCACAATAACATTAAAAGTTGGGATATATAGTAACGTTCAAATGCATACAAAGAACATATAAGGAAATGACCAAGATAAAAATTTAGTAATAACTTATAATAGTGATTTTAAAAATTTTATTGCTGATAAAAAATAGTCATATGCCCGTGAATTGAAATTTTATTAGTAATAACTTATAATAGTTATTTTAATTTTTTTTACCAAGATTAAAAATGTCATCTCTCCGTAAATTAAAATTTCATAACAATATTAGTTTGTAATATTGATTTTAAATTTGTTATCAACAGTACAAATTGTCATCTCCCCGTGAGTTTTAAAAAAATTTAGTAATAACTTATAATAGTGATTTTAAAATTTTTATTGCTGATAAAAAATAGTCATCTACCCGTGAATTAAAAGTGTTGATAGGGTTAATTCAAATGAAAATTTATGTGAGTAACGATGACAGTTTCTGCAAAAAAATGATGGCTTTTAAGTACATTTTAAAAAATATATTGCAAGTCCATTAATCTCCAATTAATACATTAATTTGTAATTCTAAAGTTGATACACAAACATAATCAACCCACTTCCAATTCAAGTGTCTCATGTTAGATGTTTTAGATTGTGAAACTAAACCATGAAATTCAAAATAAAAAATTTCATTCATATAATCATTGATAATAGGATCAAGAAGTACATTACCTAATTGTTACATCTTAAAGAGCAAGATAACTTTAAAACCAAAACGTAATAACTAATAATCTCATACTAATAAAATTTTAGATAAAAGACCACATAGTAAACAACTTATATTAAAAACTGTTCAATCATATAATAAGGTTTTGCCTTGGAATTTGAAAGCGGTTCAACCAAACTTGTTCAAAGACCCAAGGGAGGCACAAATCTGAGATGAATGACCCGTGTATTAAAAGGTTCAAATACACATATTATTATTGTAACATATATATAGATAATTACTTTGAAGGATGAATGGACACAAAATAAATTATGAGATAATTTTAAATAAATATGAGAAGCTCTCTAAAGCATGCCACATAGGTAAAATGAAGGCTTAGAAACAACTTAACTTCTTTTTAAGAGATAATAATAATAATAATAATAATAATAATAATAATAATAATAATAATAATAATAATAATAATAATAACAATATATTGATTGATTGATTATAAGAATCATATGACTTATAAGTGTCAACTTCAAAATCTTTTATTTTCTACTCTATTTTTGATTTGATATTTCTCTTGAAATCAAGTAGGTACACATTGTAGATAATATAACATTTAAAAATGAGACACATATTTATATTTCTAAATTATTTGGATTGTCCTTCTTTGATTGAAACCCTCCAACATCAATATACTCTCAATCTTTATCAATTTCATGGCATCACACGAAAGTAACAATTAGAAGTCTCTTTTATTCTCTTCAACTTATTCACATGAAAAAAAAAAGGTTATATTCCTATTAATCAATAAAATAAAATAAGTACGCTAAAACATTAGACTAATAAAATAATACATAAAAAAATAGTCTAATTACAAATATTATAGATGGCTTACACATTGTTTATACAAATATTAGAAAATAATCATAGTTATTTTCATATTATATTAATTAATATAAGAAAATAAGAAGAATGCTTGAAAATTAGACTTAAAAAATATTATATCACTTAAAAATGAGACCTTAAATGCGAACACCGAGAAAGAAAACAAAAACTACCATACAAAATTGAAGAATACTCTTTGTGAAATTGTTTAGAGAAAATGATGATTAGTGAAACCAAAATGTATAAAATCATGTATTTATACACACAAATAATATGGATTGGAGAATAGTAGCAATTTGTAGAATAGATAAGACATATGTCAACATTGAGAAAGAAAACAAAAACTACCGTACAAAATTGAAGAGTTTCTATACATTTCTTTTCTTATACAAATGGGGTCTAAGACAAAAAAAACAAAAAATTAAACAACAATAACCCCAGATGTAATCATTTTTTTTCATTCGGTCATCCTCACCTGCAAGAAAAAAAACACAATATTTGTTAATAATATTATATAACAATATTAAAAAAAATTGCAATAAGAAGGATTAGTAGTAAACAAAATGCAATGTAGAAAATAAATTGAAGAAAGTGAGAGATAAGAGAAAAAAAATAGAATTTAAATATTATATAACATATTAAAATAAAATAAATTGTTGAAAGTGAGAGATAAGAGAAAGAAGATGATTGGCATGGATAGATGTTATTATCTTTTTTTAAGTTTGTTATTATCATTAGTAAACTAGTTTTGAGACCCGTGCATTCGCACGAGTTTATTGACTTTTATTTATAAAATATTGCTAAAATATAAGTGACGTCGTGTACCAAAAAAATAAAAATAATAAGTGACGTTATTCTGTTATTTTTTATATAATTTATTAAATTAAGTAATTTTTTTCATTAAAGCAATTGTCCCGTGTATAATTTTTGTGTAATAAACTATAAGTAATTATAATAACAAATATTTATTATTCAATTTCTTTTTTTTATTAAAGCAATTGTCCCGTGTATTATTAAATTATTTTTATTAAAACAATTGTCCCGTGTATTATTAAATTATTTTTATATTTGTTTTATTTTCTTTTTAATTTTTTTATGAGTAGATTTGTTTTATGCTTATCTTTGGATTTTTTTATTTTATTTTTGTTTTGTATCCTTTTTTTATGAGTATATATTGTTTTATGCTTTTTTTTTTGTTATTTTTATTTTATACATATTTTTTTTAATTTAGAGTTAAAATGACATTTAAGGGTATAAATGGTGAAATATTATTAAACGTACTAAGGACAAAATAGATTTTTTAATAGTAGTTTCTTTTAATATATTGTAAATAGATTTAGTTTAATGTAATTTGGAGCTAAAAAAAACAAGAATTACCAAACAACTTTAGATTTTTTTTGAAAGGTTTTATTTTTACTTTTAACTTTTAAGTAGCTTCTAAGACCTAAAATAATCAGACCAAAGGGACCTTAATTATTTTTTGTGTGTTTAATAAATGCTCGGGACAGATGACTCTTTTAATTAAATAAATAAACAAATAAATAGGTGTCTTCCAAAATCTTATTCAACAAACAATCAAGGGTTTGTGTCGCGATCGGCAGAGTAGAAGAAGAAGAAAGAAGTGGAGAATGGTAGGAACTAACGTAAAGGCAGAAACAACTTCTCTAATGGATAAGCGGATTGCGTTGGAATCTGAGATGAACTCCATCATCGCTCGTCTCTCTCAACCTGGCGCCCCTGGCCTTTCCGGCAATCTTGTTGATTCCGAGGTGGTTTTCTCTTTTCTTCTCGATTATGCTTTCTGTCACATACCCTTATTTCTGCATTATTAGTTAGTTTTCTACTCGATGCTTGTTTTTTGGTAGGGTTTTCCTCGTTCCGATATTGACGTTCCGCTTGTTCGAGCCGAACGATGTCGCCTTGCAGGTATCTAACTAACCCTTAGATGTACCAGTCCCGTAAGGTAGCTCAGTCGCTCCTACTAGGGATATTATATGTGAACAAGTTTTGACTGCAAGTTTCTCTGTTCGCAGAGCTTCGGAATGACTACACGAATATAACTGACAAGATTAATCAAAATATTCAAATTTTGCATTCAGCAAGACTTGGAGGAAATAATAGATCACCTCCCTTCAAAAATTCAGGTTGGTAATAAAAGAATCACTCTTAGATTAGATGTGTAATTCTTATGGCCATCCTGTTTCTGGTTTCGCTGTTATGTGTGTTTTGGTGTATATGTGCCTTTCGATCTTTTAATTTATGTGCATATCGAGTCCTCCTCCCCCTGCCCTGATTACTATGCAATGCTATACTAATAGGTAAGGTAAACCAATACATTGGGCTCAAGTGGTCAATGAACTTCCCCTAAGACGAACTGTGGATTACCGGCGCCCCTTCCCTGGGAACCAAAGGGTTAATATTAAAAAAATATAAAATAGGTTACGTAACCCCTAGTTTGTTAGTTAATGAGTTGGCAAAAACGTGGGTTGTTGTCTATAAACATGAGTAGGGATTTAGAGTGAGAGGTATCTTTTGTCAATTGCGAGAGTTTAGGTGAGAAACGATGTGAAATGCAGAAGAGGGATGCTGGTGTGAAAGTAGGGAAGGGTTGTTGTGACTGTGATTGCTATGGGTTTCTGAAAGGAGAAGATGATTGAGAGGAGAGGAATAGCTGGTTTAGAAAGAGATGCTTGGGTGTTTTATTCCTTTGGGTGGGAGAAAGGTGTTGGGTTTTTTAGGCCCAACTTTTATTTGAAGTTATCATTTTTTTCAACAATCGGGTTACCTATTGGGTCGTACTTCCCGAACTCTTCCACTTTTTCTGGTTTAGTTTGTTGGTCCCTAAATGCTACTAATTTTATGTTTGGAAACTTTGTTTATGCGAACATATTATTGTTTTATAGTTCATGATCATATATTTAAAAGTCATAATAAGATTCAATTTATGATTGACAAAATAGGGATTTGGATAACGTCTGCAACTACTGTATTAAGGGGACTTGTTCCCAATTTTTCCTAATAGATACCAGTCTCGTATATATTACATAGCTTGTTTTGTCATAGGCTGCGGCACTTTATTACAGTATATACTATTTCTTTATCCTTAGCTTATGGGACATGATCAAAGTACTTGTGCTTGCTATTCTTTATCTGTTTTGTTCCCAATTTTTTCTAATAGATACCAGTTTTGTATTACTTAGCTTGTGGCACTTCATTAATAATACACTATTCTGTTATCCTTGGCTTATGGGACATGATCAAAGTAGTTGTGCTAGCTATTCTTTATCTGTTCGTCCATAGTTATCAAAATTTATATCTCTGGTGGAAACGTTATTAAAATCCAATCCATTTGTGATCTGCTATTGATAGGATTTATATTCTACCTTCTATGTACCCCTCTCTCTCTCTCTCTCTCTCTCTCTCTCTCTTAAAATGCATTGTTTTCTGGCACAATTTTAAGATCCTATGTCCTGCCTTTGTGGAAGAATTTTTACTAATCTGTTTAGTGGACTTGCTTGAGCAAAGTGACTGCTCAGAAAAGGTGCCAAAATCTGAATGCAAAGTTTCCTCACAGCCTTTCACTAATAGTATAAGCATAACAAAAAATGATTGTTCATTGCTGCATTTTAATACTGAAGTGTCAAAATTCAGTTTTTGCATAAATATTCTGATAGATACCAACTGATATAGAATAAGGAAATAGGGAAAATCCCTTTGATTACAGAATAATACCGCAGAACTTTGAGGGTCTGCGCCTCCCTAATGCCAAAATGGCCCCTTTCCAATCAAATTCCAAGATACCCTCTTTCTCAATCACCCCTTCTATTTATTAAGTATTACCTATTCCTATTCTAATGGCAGTTATTTTCTATAACAACTGCTTATTAATAATTTAAATTGTCCACTAATGATAAAACTTCCCACTAATATTAATAAACAAGGCCCACTATTATTTCTATCCTAATTAAGGACCATATCTAACAATACTCTCCCCCCCCCCCCCCCCCCCCCCTAAACTACCGCCTTGTCCTCAAGGCGATTAAAATAAAATACAATTACAAAACTACTTCACTGACGCAGCCGAATTTCACCCCCAGGGTCCCACGGTTGGGAGGAGAAATCACGAAACATTTTGGAATTATTGCAGTGGCATGTGTTGGCCTTCCCCTGTAAGTTGGTGAACATGTTGAACCTCTTTGTCATTGTTGCGTGACATACAACAATACCCTTGTCTGGTGGTTTTGTCGGCGGAAATACAGTCAACATGCAAGAAGTTGCCTTTCCCTTCTCAGCCACTGACCCTTCCCCTTCACCAGCGAACTTTCGGCCTCCTTTTTTATTGGGGTTCTCTTCTTTGCGCTCTGTTTTCCTACCATGGATGTTTTAATTCCTTGATGCTTTTCTTGATTTCAAAACCAATCTTGGTTCATGATTCTCTACCGAATCAGTTTTTGGCCCAAACTTGTTGAGAATTGCCTCAGTGAAATTTCCCCAAGTTGCAATTGGATTGGCCGAAACCCATAGGAACAAGAAAGTTCCATTGTCGGCAACGCTGTTGTCCCAAAAACCTGTCACAAGAAGATTGACAGCAGCGAGCAAATTTGATGCGGAAGGAAATTTTCCTATTTCACGTACAACACAATCTTTCTGTTTCAAGTTATGGGACCCTGGCAGACACTTATGTTATCCTTCACCTTGAGGACAAGGTGAATCTTTCGGGGGGGAGTATTGTTAGTAAGCCTCCTATCAAACATTTGTATGCTAGGCATAAGCCCAAAGGCCCAAGTAATTAAGCTCATTATGTTAGTGGGTGTGGTGCTCATTAAATAGAATAAGGATATTATGTTAGTGGGTGTGTTGCTTATTAAATAGAATAAAGAATAGGTTAGTGGGTTTGCTTATTAAATAGAATAAGGATGGGGAATATTGATCATTCAGTGGTTTTCTTATGTAGGTTGGGTTTGGGAGAGACTAGGCTCTCTAATTCCTAGAGGTTGGTTACTTTTCTATAATTCTTTCTTGTATCAATAATAATACATCACTAGCACTCCCTTATTATTATCCAATAATATCCCAAATACTATATAATTATCATTGATACTCATTCATATATGAACCGGTATCTAACATATTCTTTGCCGAATGGTGAACTTCTGTTTTAACTTTTCATAATATTAATATGATATTTGTTATATTATTTTGAATGTTTGCTTTTCTTCTAAGGCAATGATGATGGCTCAGACATACAGACCTCATCAACTGTAGAAACTGTTGCGTCAACACCATCCCAAAATGTCCTTTTGAGTCTTACCCCCAACTCAATGGATGTGGATGTGTTGGTTAGGAGACCCTTTGCAGTGGTTGACGAGATAACAGATGCATCACCAGCGGTAGAGGACGGTTTACAACTTGGAGATCAAATTTTGAAATTTGGCAATGTCGAGGCAGGTGATAATTTGCACCAGAGGCTGGCTTCTGAGGCCCAGTCAAGCATGGGTCAAACAGTACCTGTTGTCATTATGAGGCAAGGCACAGTGATCAACTTAACTGTCACACCTAGAACTTGGCAAGGCAGAGATTTACTCGGGTATGCTTGTTGTCCCAATTATTTTGTTATTTGTTATCCTGTGTGCTTATAGTATATCCTTTCAGTTTTATTTAAAACGTAGGTAAAATAGCTAAATATTAAATGACATTGCTTTTACTTTTCCCTGTCTCTCCCAAGCCTAATACCATGATGGTCCATTTATTCTACATAGAAATCTTGTCGATATTTATAAAAGTATCGGTATTTTCTTAGCCAATTTGATAAATTATTATAGGCTGTTCAAAATAATTGGAGAAGTTTGATGTATTAAACATTTTTTCTTCTAAACTTAAATTTATTTGATTCTTCTGGAAATAGCTTCCTTTAGCCAATATTTTCTTTTGCCTTAATGTTACCTTGTGAGTTGTTTCATTTTAAAGGTGTACTTTGTTTTGTACTTCCTAAATTTTTTACATTTGGTTACAATTGGATGTCTAGTACAATGTGGGGAGGGGTAAAAAGTGCAGTAAGGTGAATATTTAGTATCCGACTGTTTTCTGGGACGTCATTCTAATTGTAACTTATGGTCACCTTCTTAGGGTGAGCATTGTTCTCTCAATCCTATCTCACTTTGTCTAGCCCCTAATCCGGTCAACACTAGTTTTGGTCAATGTCATTGTTGATTAACTATTTCCAGCAGGAAAAGGTTCAGATATGAAAACTGTCCTTTGATTTCAGTTCTAAAGCAATTTGTGGTGTGAAATTTTATATATATATATATATATATATATAGGGGACGACTCCGGGGAGAACACTTGGTTATTGTGAGAAATGAGAACAATTAATCACAATCATACGATCATATTTTATGAAAATCAACATCTCACATTAATCTCCATTCTCTGCTCTACCTTCACCGTAACAACAACTAAACAATTAGGTTTATTCTCGACACAATAACAAAAAAAAAAGTCTCATCCATCCATTTCATCAATCATCATAGACTGCATCTTCCATGGAAACAAAAAAAAAAAAAAACACAATTGGATTTAACATTAATTGGATTTCTCAATTTTTATTCACAATCTTTGCTTCAAACAAATACCACAAAAACAACAAATTGAATTGGTATAATCTAATAATTTGGACAACCCATACGATCTTTCTTTTTTTATAAGCACCAATACTTTTTGTGTTATTAGCATTTGGATTTGTTATTCTTTTATTGAATTTCATTGTTTGATATCCTTTTAGACTGATACCAAGTGGTTAATACTAGAGACACTTAAAACGGATGCAGTGAAATTCCAAAAACTTGTATTGAAAATAAACTGACCATTGGATGTGGCATCGGTGAGTAATAGTTAGAAATATTGTTTGGAGGATTTTTCCAGGAATGGAATGATCAAATTTGAGAAACCTAATTTGTTTAGTTTTGTTACAGTGAAAAAGATCCAAGGAAAGAAATTAATCTTGTCCATTTATTTTCATTAAATAAGATCCTATTGTTCATTTTCTTTGTTCTCATTTCTCATAATAACCAAGTGTTCTCACTGGAGTCACTCCCTATATATAATACTGGAAATAAACTAAATGTTCTAATTATGGCATCACCAACCGACCATATATGTAGAAAATATTATTTAACCACTAATTTAAATTAGTTGAGTTGCTAGTGCTACTGATATGTTTTATATTTAATGCAAATCTTTTTCTGTAATGCTTGCAGATGTCATTTTCGGATCTTGTAGATGCTGTGATTTGTTCATCTCGTAATGATGGTGATATAGTTTGTTTTTTCTGTGGAATTTCTCGTGCGAAGTTCTTTATCTGTTGCAACCTGTCTTTGTACGACTCTGTTTGATTATGTAATAGATAGATTTATCAGATAATAGTATCTGACCTTTGATTATGGTATGGTCAATTAACTCAATTATGTGCTATATAGCCTACTTAGTTTAGTTTATTTTGACTGTCTTTCTTTAGGGTTGTCTTTCATTGGAGGACACGCCCGGACTCCCAGGGGGGCAGTAGTGGGGAATCTTGGACAACGGGCGAAGTAAAATGAGGGAACAATAATAGCGGAGAAGAGCAGTGTTTTAAAAACTGACTAAGTGATAATCTCGATGGGGGGGTTTTGGGTCACCGGTCTAACCACATGATTGAATTGGATGCCTGGTCATATCTCCATGTCTCTATACTATATAAAAAATTCTTAACTCTAGGTCTCTATTAAAAAAATTCTCTAAATTTTGTAATTTTTATCTTTTTTGTTGATAACGTAGGAACAAACTACGAAATTAGCTGAGAGGTACAAACATCTGTGATGATAAAGCAAAGAAAATATTGAATCTACAGTAGTCCATTTCAAGGGGACAAAATGGGCTAAGTCTAGGGTGGGAGAGATAAGTAGGTTTCCCACCATGGGTGAATAATATAAGCCGTTGGATTGATGTCATTCCATAGATTTATGATGCATTGTCAATATCTTATACATTTCTTTTAATTCTCTTCCTCTCATCTCTCATCTCTTCTCGAATCTCCATTATTTTCTGGAGTCCATCTCTTTATTCAGTTTTTTTACCACTGTTCTTCAACATGTTTAGGTCCAATATAAGGGTGACAAGACAAACATCATTTTTTTTCTTCAACATGATTAGTTCCAATATAAGGGTGACAAGACAAACATCATTTTTTTTTTGATTTCTAGCACTTGTGAGTATTTAAGAAATTCTGGTTTTAGAAGTGGTTTGGAGGTACAATATATATATTCATGTCAACTTCCTCACCACAGTACCTAGACATTGATTTGAACTCAGTGATGAAGATTTATCACAAATTTTCATCTCGGTGTTTCTTTTTTGAAGCAATCTTGGTGTTTTTTTGTTTCAATATAATTATTATGATCATGTTGTTGTGATAAGTAAATTATTTTAAGTGAAGACCAACCAAAAAATTGTAAAATGATATTTAGATCTAGAAACATTTACAAAGGAAAAAAAAATTAAGGAGGAGATGATTATGAATCTCTATGAAAAAAAGATTGAGAATGAACCATCTTAAGAGAGAAAACGGAAGTGTTATGTTTTGAGTTTTAACTAAGGTTGTTGTTGTGTGTCAGAGAAAAAAATCAAGTGTGTCAAAGAATTTATACACCATCAAAATTCAACGGCTGTCATAAAAACTTAAAGTTGCCCATGATGGGAGACCTATTGAGGTCACCCATGCTAGAAGGCGCCGACAAAATGACCTTTTTAGCTAATAAATTTGCATAAGTTGGCTTCCACCATAGAAGTTCCCAATCCGGCCGTACACAGTTGCGAAATTAACTAAAACTGTAAAAGAGGAGAAAAAAATGGATTTTTTTAAACAGTAAAAAGTAGCTTCTATTGTATTATTTTCTTCACAAGTGTATTTTTTTATTACAATATCAGTCTTCTTATTTCTAGGAAAATACATTGGATCAATGACTAATGAATATCCACCAAGACTACTCATAACACCCTCTTCTTAGATGTTCGTCAATGGTGTCTTATTAAAATCTTACTAAAAAAATTCGGTGGAAAAAATTAATTATTCTTCTGTACTTGTTGCTCAAATGTAAATTTGGTGGAAAATTTAAAAGAAGATTTGTTTTATTTTTTGGTCTTTCTAACAAATGTCTTTGGGACTCTCTTTAAGTATTTCATTTAAAGAAATTTTTATTCAAAAAATTAAACACTACAATTTTCACTGTGTTGATTTTACACTCTTTAAGTATTTTATTTAAAGAAATTTTTTATTCAAAAAATTAAATACTATAATTTTCAATTGTGTTGATTTTACACATTTTCATAAAAATTTTATAAAAAATTTATTATTTAAAATCTTAAAACATATCATGAGACACTCGTTAGTATTTTTCTTTTATTATACTTATCTCAAAATTAGGAATGTGTGTGGTATTATCTTTGTATGTGTATACATCGCTCAATAAAAGCTCATTCTCAACTTCTTTGATGCAATGCAATGCTAAAATTTCCACATGATTGGATTATATTAGCAAAATACGTTAGTGTTTTCAATTAAGCTAAGACATTTCATGACCAATTCAATGATATGTGATCTTTGTTTATATCAAGTGACGTCACAATTATTTTAGCACACAATTAATTAGATTTGTTCATATTTTTACTATATAAATATCTTGATGTAAAAAACTTTATTTAAATAATAAATTGTAATTTCAAACTTTGTCCATCCATCATTTTCATTTCAACAGAAATTTGACTAAAAAAACTAACTTAAAACTTTTTAAATGTAAGAGATTAAAATAAAACCTAAAAATAAACATAAAAAACTAAATATACAATTAAATTTTACTTTTTTTTTTATTAATGAGAGAAATGCTATATATGGGAAAACTCCACTTTACTACTTTTTACGGTATCAACTATAAACAAAAAAAAATTATTAACTAAAAAAATTGATATATAATTTTATCCAAAATTTGAACCAAATATATTAAATAAAATTAACTAATTTTTACTTATATTTGAGATCATTGTAGAAAACATACATATTGTCCCCACAACTCAAAGTTTCTGGATCCGTCCCTGGTGTTACATGAAATATTTTCATGTATTGCATAACCAAAACCAATACATGAAAAGTATGAAAAATACACATGTATTACATAACCAATAACCAAAAACCAATACATGAAAAATATAATCATATATCATATGAAGATGTAGAGAACCAAAAAAATAAATCAACATGAATCTCTAGTTGAATACAACACAAAGATATTCAATCGAGAAGGAGTGTAAGAACAACAAAATAAAGTTTTTTAACTTAAATTTCAGATTGGATATTCAAAGATATTCGGTCAAGGAAAAGGACCGAGAAACAAAAGAAAAAGCAAAAAATAATTTTCAACTATTGGTTGAAACAAAAAAATATACTATCGCAAACATCTTTCTTTGATTTTTAGAAATGCAGGGTGCAAAAATTTGCTTAGCTCATAAAATCATATGTGGCCCGAGTCATTGAAGTAGGCCCTGGGAAAGCACCGATCCCATAGTGGACAAATGGTGGTGCTGACTCCTTGCACTGGCAATGATAGCATAGCTATCTTATAAATCATGATTCATAATTCATACCTTAATTATAATGTAAACTCGTAATGATAAGTAGCAGATCAGGTTGATATACTTTTCTTTTTCTGTTTTTGGTGCAATCAGTATGTTATCCTAGATGTTAATAGCTGGTTTAAGCATCAAGACTAATTAATTATTGACTGACCCTACAATTAATTAATGTAAAAGTTGAACTTTGTGAGTGCCTATGGACAACCTTAATGCACATTTGGCACTTCTAATTTTGTTGGTGTATTTCTTTTTTCAGAGGTGGGTTTGGGGATTTTGGTACACTAACTGGAATTATCTTTTAGGTGCATCAATTATTTTATTTTTAACTTACTTTCTACGTAACAGTTTATAAGTAAAAATACACTTTCTAGATTTATTGTATATTTAATGTATTTAATCTATAATATATATTTTTTCTTTACGAGCAAGATTTTTGGTAGCACCAATTCTTAACTTCTCATTTTCACGGTCATATAGTCCTTAGACGCGCGGCTGCAGCAGCCCACAGCATAACCAAACATATTAGATGAATGATGATAAATTGATAACTAGATGATTGAACAAACTTATGTTTTGGTTAAACAAATCTTGAGAATTTTCTTTTAGGACCTGGCTATAACTCACATATCCTCAGCTACATTCTGTTTCTAAAGTTACTAGAAAATAGTAAGAAATTGAAAGCCTGAAAACAATGGGAAAGGGAAAAAGGGTGTTCATTACTGTGATCAAATTAGCCGCTAAAAGAAGCCTCTTTTTTGGTTTTCCATGTTAATGGTGGTGGGAACTGAGGTATTAGTTTCAACTCAAGCGGCACAAACTACAAAGAATCATAAACTGATGATAGTGACATATATTTGAATTAGACAAACAAATGAAAAGCAGTCAACAAAAGGATAAAGCAATGGCCAATATATAAACAAAGAAAAAGGGAGGAAAAGATGGGGTTCGTTGTCAATTCCTGATATGTAATTTATTTAATTTTTACATATGTACATATCTCTTTTGATGATTCCTATGATTAGTATTCATTTGAATTATTGGGATCATTTCACAAATTATAGTGCATAAAAAACAATGATTGTAACAATGTTACTTTTAGGTATCCTCTAACCCATGTCTATTGTAACCTTTTTTTTATGTATTGTCTACTTTAAATTTTTTGCGCGCCACACAATTTTGTCTTAGAGACTCTTCGATAATTATCAATAGTGAATATTTATAAACTCTTCCTAAATTTGATTTTTAAGTAATGTGAAACATTTTGGTTTACCGGGAAAAAAAGAAAAAAGATATAAAACACAAATTAAAGTCTATCTCAAAACATATTAAACTCAAGTCGTAAAAATTAGAAGTCCAAGGCGTGAACCATAGGGAATAGTCCAAAGATGCGTCCACTTAAGCTCACATGAGCCTAAAATATAGTAGTAAATAGTAACCTAAGCAAGACTCAAGTTATAGTGAATCAACGGATTCAACACGCGATTAAGCACATAAGCGCGGAAAGAGAATGTTGTTTGGAATGACAAATAGTGTGTTTGTTTGATAATACAGTGAGTTGGACAAAATAACAGTGCATCTAACTTTTGCAAACTTTTTGTTAGACTTACCGTATAAACTTGTGCGTTTGAAATATACCAAAACTGATATAAAATCACAGTAGACCATAAGTTACATATTGAAATAAAAATTGTGTAGACAATCATTATTTGCATTAACATCTGTCCCTCATCATTAATTAAAGGATTGGAATAAGAAAATTACACATATACACCTTTCATGACCCACCTCACCACTACCATGATGGAAAAGTATTGTTTACCCCAATATGTCCCCCCTTTCTGACTTGGCTTACTTGCCTATTCTAACAAAAACAACAGTGAACCTACATAACTGAATAATCCATTTAGGAATTTCCTACCTTCACTGTGGTCAGCAGATTTATGCTGTTAGATTTCTATCTAACAGCTTACATTGTGACTTTGACAAAATTGAGAACAAAATTGACTTGTCAAATCTTGATTAAATCAAGATCACTGAGTGCAGCCACGGTTGAATGCTGATTGTTGATATTAGATTTCTTGAACTCACTTATACCTCTAATAAAAATAAGATGAAAATAGGAAAGACAAACTTGGAGAGGACTAGATCTCCATGTTCATGATTTAAAGGCTAACTAAGCAAGTAGTATACCAATAAATAACCCACCCACAATCCCAACTTCCACAAGAACAAAATGAGAAAAGGAAAACTAAGTACAATAAACAGAACTTGCAGGGGTACTAGACTCTGAGCAAATAAATGCTGAGCTCAGGAACACCATTGCTATCAGGATTCATCATATAAAAAGCTTCAGAGTCTCTAGAGCCAACAACTCTCTCAAACTTTGCCCTCATGTACATAAGTTCACCCTCTGGTCCTTCTTCTACTCCATTATCAGTTCCTGGTATAACACCAGCACCCATTGAAATTGGCTCAACAGCTTTGAGAATATCCCACTCTTTTTGCCCACATTCTCTTCTGTTAGCAAAACCACATTTCTTGCCATTGCAATATGTTCTCCACAAAGGCTCTTCAAGCAACCTCAAACCTTTTTTCTCTTCTTCTTTCTCCTTGTCACATTCCAGAGCAATTCTTACCGACCCAGATGCCATTTCACGAACCAAACCACTGATCGGTGTTGCAAGCTCAATCAAAAACGCTCCTTGAGAAGTTGGGTCCTTCTGAAATGCAAAATGTACATGCCCACGTCTATATCCAAAGAGTGTGCCAACTACACGAGAGCCGAGACCAAAAGGTGTACTCAGCCGGTTCTTGCCAAACATAGTGAGAGCCGAGCGAAGCCTTGAAATTGCCACTGCTCTCAGCTTCCTCCTTGTTGCATGTGCAGCGGCTTTAGTGACTGATGAAACCTCATGATCAACAACCTTGTCACCTTCTTTCTCATCCTCCTTCTGAATGAGTGTCGAAAACGATTCTGTAGTGTGAACTTCATCTTCAGTTCCAACCTTGTTAGTCCAATGAAAATGTCTCTTAGAGGACATGTTGTTTGAGCTTCTAGCCATTACTGAATTCATATCAGAAAGTAAAACAAAGGAGAGCCTGGTGTTTAAAGAATATAGAATGGGAGAGACAACAGAGAGATAAAGAATAATTGGTTCTTTGTTTGTTGTAATTAATTCTATTCCTTTCCATTGGTATATAGTGAGTGGAAGAGAATCCTGACAAAAAGAACAATGGACAGTCCCCACCAGTATATGTAAGGAAATCAAACAGAGGTAAACTGGGATAGAGTGCATTGTTAATAGAAAAAGAAAGGAATCTAAGGAGACAACGTGTTTGTAATTTCACTTTCTTGTGGGGTCGGGAAGGGAGATTGTGCTGTTTAACTCAATCTATTGAAGCCAAAATAAACATAAACAATAAAACACAAAGCTATCACTATTGAAGCAGGACATGCTGCTTCTCCATCCTTGTATTTTAGTGCTAAGGTTAAGAGTTACTGAATTATCGTGGCTTATGTTGGCTGCAGAGACAACATTTTACCAACCTACGAGTACAAGAAGCTTTCTCTTCCCACCCCCCCTATATCTTTTTCACCCCTCAATATTCCAATTTTGCCCTTGGTTAAAAAGTTCGGAACGTGTTTTCCGAACTTTTCCTAGTGTAAATTCAACAAAAATTTCGGAAAACACAATCCGAAGTTCGTATTCAAGGCAAAAAAAGTTCGGAAAACACGTTCCGAACTTTTTAACCAGGGGCAAAATTGGAATATTGGGGGGTGAAAAAGATATAGGGGGGGTGGGAAGAGAAAGCATCCGAGTACAAGCTGACATCTCTCTGTTGGCCCCATAAAAAAAGTGCTACATCCAGTTTACTACAAGTATTCCGGTTAACCCAAAATAGATGTCCTAAGTCAAAATGATATAAGTATTCAAGTTAAAAAATAAAAAGAAGACTAGCTAGACAGATGAAATCATAAATAAATAAAACTAACTACACGTCATAAGACAGTGCACAAGAAAACTAATCACCATTTCTCTTTTTAACATTATAATCCTTTTTTTACTAGCAACAACAGTATAATCCTCTTAAAAAAAAGACAATATAATCCTAAAATAAGAACATTCTAATCCCAGTAAAAATGCTTTAAACAATTTTTAAAGTGTGGTTGGTTTACCACAATAATTTTTTAAGTTATTCGTAAGTGTTAAGGATATGCCTCCAATAACTGTATACTCAGCTTCCGATACACTACAAAAGACCATCGAATCTGAATGCTGTGCAAGAAAAACCTAGATCAAGATCAGTTTTAACGTTTTCCGAATTATCCAATTGCCTCGAGAAATACACAAATCTAACATCAACAAAACAATAGACTTCATAAACCATTGAACTGAGGAGTACAAATGATCAACTTGCATTGAACTCTCATTGATGCAGTGTCGTCAAACACATAGTGGAAAACAATTTGTTCAAATTCTGCTTCACGCATTCACTATAGCACCACAACAGCCTCTGTTTGACAACACTTTCTACTAAATTGCATATTACAAAACAATAACAATTTGTTAAATTTCTGCTACGCTATAGTGCTGTTATAGCCAACACTTGCATTGCAGTTGTGAAACCTTAATGACTTTTAACATATCATTATATTATAGTTATTGTTATAATTATAATAAATCATAACAGACTTTCACAATACCATACATTCACTATAACAAAATTAAGCTAAGAGCTATTAGTGTAGAAGATGATACAACTAAATGAAATAATTTACATACAATTCTAAATAGACAAGGGATTGAATGAACTCCATTAATTAATTACATTAACTTACAAATATGGATCGCTAACAGAACGCAAATGGGGGAGCACATCCACATAGGCCAGCAAAGTAGTGAATGAGTTTTGTGCAAAATCGAGCTAAATTACCCATAGGTAAGAGTCAGAGATGCTTGCCTATGATTCAAGAAAATAAAGACCCTAAAGTTAGTTTTCTAAACTTTGGTCAGCATCGGGTTGATTGGAAGAAATGGCCCCTCCATTCATTCTAGCACGTGCCTCTGCAAACATCCTTTGCTGCTCCGCTAATGCTTGTTCTTCTGTCATCTCAGCTGCACCACTCCACTTGGCACCTTTTATATTGTCCTGCTGCAAAGTTACAAATATATCAGAAAATAGTTTTATACCAAAGCCAATCCATAAACAAAAGCAAATAATTGATTCAAAATTCAACTTTCCAGTTAATTAATAATATGTGCCCTACTGCCTCTGGGATTATGTCTATGACCATAACGAACATTGGAATAATAAAATCTAGACCCTGTATGTGTGCAAACTGTTACGAACCGGAAATTTTGTAACTTACATAGTATAGAATAAATGGAGTGAAATGCAGAAATATGGAAATACGGGTATTATTAATGACAAATGAAAGGTAAATGCAAAAGGATGAAATCCTAATGCCCACAGAGCAAAGCTCCTCCTTGCCTAACCATAATGGCTCTAGCCATAATCTTCCACAATACATCACACTCCTGTCACACACTATATATACTACTAAGAGGCATTACAAACTTGCCAACTAAGCACCTTATCTCACTCACTAATTACTAATAAAACCCCACTATACTCTTTAATACAAAAATAGTCCTTTTCCGTACCCGGTCTCTAGCAGCAAATAGAATTTCACAAAGCTTCCCTCTATTATAGACAAAATTCAGCAAATTGCATAATGATAGAAAACCATTCCAGACATAATCATGAGTACTAACTAGCATAGGAATATTGGACTTCCCTGGATCCCATGATATTACCATTATTGATGAATTTAATATTGTAGTTGCAAACATCAGAGTATTAGAGGTAGCATAGCCCTTTTCCATCTCAAGAAACTTGATAAGTAAAACAGCCCTGACGACCATTTGCATAAGAACCCTCTTGGTGTAGTAGTAGTAGTTAAAAATCGAATAATTGTACCCAGGGTTCCCATTGTTTGAAACAAGACAAGCCACCTTCAAACAACCTAGCCGCAAACACAGTTTCACATATGCGCAGTTGCTTACTTCCACACTTAGAGGAATTATCATGTCGTAAATCACAACCACTTTTGGATAGTTCCCTCTATGAATAAAAAACAGCAATGTTAATGCAATCTTCTTTTCCGGTTCGGGGGAAATAGTTCCCGGTGGAGTAGCAAGCAGTGGCTTTAGTGGTGGGTTTGTGATAGAGACCAAGTATGAGAGATATCGGAAAAGGACTATTTTTGTAATTAAAAATCAGTGCTTTTTAACTGAATAATTTTTTTTTAATATTGTTTTTTAACTGGGAAGTGGAAACTGAAAAAGGAAAAATAAAAAATAAAAAATTCCAGTGTTTTTTAGTTTTTTTTTTCTGGACCGGCCGGTTCAGTAAAACCGGGACCGGTTCACCGGTTTTCCCGGTTTCCACCAGTTCACACCGGTTCACTCCGGTTTTTTACCGGTTTTACAGACTAGCGGTTCTGTGATGTTGTCCGGACCGGTGCTAGGTCCGGTTTTAATAACATTGCTAAGAAGTCTAAAACATAGATATGACCATACAAACTCCTGGAGAAACAGTAAGGTTAACCAGCTCATTAGGACCTGTCCAGTTTATTTGCCTTCAGAATACTGTTTTATTGGTCCTTCTCCTCCTACAATTTATATGGGACCCCAGACTGGTACAAACAGTACTAAGACAAACCACCATTAGTCAAACAGAGGTTTCTAAATAGAAATTCAGCTTCCACTAATATTATCAATTCAAAGATGATCAGATAAAGGTATTAAACTGGTTTATCGAGGGCAGTCTTAAAAGTTTCCATAATATTGATAAATCATAAACACTTAACGTAAGTCATGACTCATGGGTTCAAATAATGGAACTCATCACTAAAAGGCAAGGCAAGTCTGCCTGGTGCCTACAATATATCCACAATGGATATCATCCCGGAGACCTCACATCAAGAGGTCTCGGAATCTTTAGGTTGCCTTGCCCACAGGACACAAATTATGCGACATTATATAATATTACTCAAGCAATTCAACATGTACATGGGCTGTTAGCATGGAACGTTTACCAGTGTCTCCGTCTTGTGCTGTTCATATGCTGCATATACTTCCTCAATGTAGTCGCCAAATCCAAGAACCTGATATAAATATGAGCAAATCAATAAACAAAAAGTAATAACAGACATGTTGTAATATCGACAATCTCATTTTCATGAATGCTTACAACACTAGTAAACAAAATTATGCTGTATTTGGAACACAATCCCAAAGACACCAATAAAAATTAAAATAGAACATATACATAAAGAAATAGTGATATCAATTAAGATAAATAAATTATATTTTTTAAAATATTACTATAATCAATTATCATCGGTTTGAAGGAAACAATGGTTTTTTGTCAGAGAAGCAGTGTTATTGGTGGCAGTTGGCATGCAGAATATGGAGGTAGGCCAAAAGTTGGTCATATAAACATGCCATTGTGGACCATGGCAGACATCCCTTCCCAAATTGCCTATAGTGGTTTTAAAAAAATCTGCCATGGCAGTGCTAAGGATGTCATTTAACAACATTGAAAAGAAGATCATTAACCACTTCGGTTTCAGGAAGAGGGATAATAATATAATATATTAACTCACGTGTTTCAGGAAGCACGAAGCAGAAGGCAGCGCTTAGGTTGGACAAGAAAACAGTAAGTAACAAAGGGCATAAAAGAACAGAATATGGTGCATGCAAATCACACAACTAATTTTTGTTTCGATATATATATATATATATATATTATTTCCATCTGTATACCAACTCTTGCTAGCGGCACAGTGGTTAGTATGTTGTTATGCACCTAGCAGGACATGTTCAATCAAGAATAACAATATCTTCACAATGAGAAAAATTCAGATCAATGCAAAGAACATCCAACGAGAGAGAGCAGATAATATAAGCAGTCAAAATGGTAACGGATCCACATGAAAATTTAGCGATAAAATGGTTTGGTCATTTGAAGAATACCCCTAAAGCTTTCAATACATGCTCAGGTGCAATCGTCCTTCTTTCTTCTCTGTTACATACTTCATTTGACTCTGATGAGACGAGGTTTATGAACTCTGCATGATAATATGATATAAATCAGCCAACAAAATTAAGTAAGAGCAAACTATGGATTATAAAAGAATCAACTATCAAAACTGAATCTAAAAAATACATTTATGGAGTGCCGCATTATAGTTGAAATATACAAGCAAACAACACGTTAAGATTTATGTATCAAATAAATTAGCAAAAAAATGTGCTAGTACTAATTTTACTTTTTGAGCCATTTTCAGCTCAGATTATTTGATCTAGTTAGGTCAACCTTTGTCGTTTTCGATCAAGACATCTGTGTTGCCAAGAAACTAATCATGGCTAGCAAAAAAAAACGTGTATAATCATTGGTATAAAAACCAAACGACAGGCAGGAAACCGAAGGTGTGGAAATCTGACAAGCGGAAAATATTACAATTATGATTTATTTAAATAATCCATAACCAAAACTTGACATTTGTCACTAGTCAAAACATGCTTATCAATGTTATTGATTGCGGACCGCAATTAAGATATATAAATAAGGAATTTGGCCTATGGCGGCCGGAACATAATTCACCATTGGCTTCATCAATTATAGTGAGGTACACAAAAACAAAGTTATAGTGACACTGTACAATTTGTTAAAATAAAAAAATATACATACTCCTATATTGGTATGTATTAATAAATCGATTGTGAAACAAACTAAGAAAAAGTTATCACTGATCAATAACTAAATTGAACTAAAATAATTAACAATTAAAAGAAAAAATTGATAACAAAATCCCCCAAATATAAAAAAAGGGTTTGAAAACACTGACCTACACAACATTCAATCAACAAATCCTGGGTATCTCTTGCAACACGCACATCAGGGGGCAACATCTCTTTAATAATTTTCGTCATTGTTGCTAAAAACAAATCAAATATATTTCATTAGTAACCAAATTAGCAACATAAATTAAATTTTCTTTAAAAAATGAAAAGAAAAAACCTTTGGGAAGCGAAGCATCTTCCTTTGATTTTGCAACAATATCCATGGGCTCCATATTTTTTGTTCTCGATCTAAAGACATAATAACAGCGAAAATAATTAAATCGTGATTTGAGATCTGAGAAAAGCGAGTATTGAAAAAAAAATAGAGAAAAAGTAAACTCACCGATTGAATTAGAGGATGAATGGTAGGAAGAAAAGAATCAACTGATGGAAGATCGGCGGTGAAGGGACATGGCTGATGATGATGAATTTATTGATGAAAACAAGGAGAGAAATGGTTTTTTTTTTTGTAGTAACTGGATGGATAAGAACGAACGAATGAAGGAGTTGTTTCTGCTTCCGTCATGCCCTAACCCAATACCGCGTTCAAACACGCGCTCATCGTGCACGTCATCAATTCGCTTCGGGCCGATCTAACCAATTAAATTTTGTTTTTTTAATTCACACGTAGCCATTCCTAAATACTTCTTCCGTCCCTTCTTATTACAAGCATTTTGGAAAAGATTTTATTTGTCCATAAATATAACCATTTTTAATTTTCTAGACATATTTATTATTACTTTTCCAAACATAACCCCACTTTGCATTGAAATACGTAAAATCAACTATAAATACATATTTTCACCAAGAACAATTTAGTAATTATAATACCCAAAAACTATACATTAATTACACTATCAATTTTTCTTATAAAGCGTGAAATGTCTCTTGGGGGGCTTATATATAGGGACGGAGGGAGTATTTTTTTGGAAAATGACAGTGGCATCGGGGCTTAAGCTTATTAATTGTTCCTGTGTGGAACGTAGCGGGTTTATATTTAGTAATGGTGAATGAGTTAGTGATTGTGTTTAGTCTAAATTTTGGTGTGTCCTCAAAATGCTTTTGGGGTTGTATTTATAGGCATGTAGAGGAGCTATGTAAACCCCAACGATCCCACGATTCCCTCAATGGGTGAGTCCGACATTGGCGCTTAATGCAGGGAAAGCGTTGGCGCCAAGTTTCCTCAGATCGTAGGCTTGTTTTCCACGTGTTGATTAAGTGCACGGCGTGTGATGGGTCTGGATAGGCGATAATGGGCCTGGGCGATCTGGATCGGGTCGGGCGAACCGCGTGCGATACATACTCGGCTGAAACTGATATTGGGCTTGCAGTAGAATTGAGCTTAGGCAGACTGGACCGGTACACAACCCCAAGCGCAAAGCCTTAGGAGGCGCAGCGCTGATAAGTTCTAATCAGTTGTTTTACTCCTATTCTTACGAAATTTAGCTGCGCACCGCACTTATCCGTTGCTTTTGATATGTACTAGCCGTTCCACTTTCCTGGGCTCGGCTACGCTATATATGTTGCTTTACTGTTTCGTTATTTGATTATCTTCATAAAATGAATTCTCCTGTAGATCTTTATTCCACACACTGAAGTCAATGCTTCTCCAAGAGTCGGAAGACTCGATGGATAATTATGAGGATTTTGCTTCCATGGTTACTAACCTCAAGGACTATTCATGGCGCTTATCTACTTCTCAGCATCTGTTTCTCGATCGTTTGCTGGAAGTGCGAGATCAAATGATAAAGGACTTCCCTTTTATTGAATCAGTTGAGGCGTCTCGCAGCGACAGTCAAAGTTCTACTGCCGCCATGTTTGATGAGATATGGTTGGTAAAGAAGGGGATGCGGATGTACGAAGGGACTCTCGCCGCTTCTTTTGACGAGGAATATTCAATTTAGCAACAAATTTGGAAATTGCAGGCAGAGGCTCATCAACTATTTGAGAGAAAGCGCCGGCTGCAAAGGGGTATTCGTGATGACATAACCAAGCTTTTGGAGAAGCGTCGTCTTTTATTGGAGCTAAAGGATCACCAGAGGGCACATGGTGAGGTGGCTGCTAAGATCTCTGATGATTTGGATGTCGCCAGAGAATGCTTGAAGAAGATTGAAGACATGTGGACAGACGCACGAGAAGCTGCTGATCGCCTTTAGTGTTTTTGATGTTTATGTAATTTAACTAGCTTCCTCGTTGTATTTATGACGCCTACGTGTGTCTTTTGAATTTGAATAAAATTTTCCCTTTTCATGGCTTTCTGTTTCTAAAAAGGTGTAGCCAATAGCTCGCCGGCGTTATGTTTTGTTTTGGTATAGACGCTGTAATCTTTATTGTCCTTTGGTATAATTTCCTTCTCTGACACGTGTTGGTAACGTGTGTGAGTACACTGAAGTAACTCCCGAGTAATTGCACAGTTTCATCTTTTCGTTTAACTGTTGGATAATACATGCTTCTGTTTTTCTATATATCTACGTTTGTTCCTCTTACTTTACCTTTTCACTCCCAGTTTTCATCTTTACACGCTATAGTTCTTCCCGATTCTCATTCTTTTTCTTTGCAAGTTCTTTGCCGTCATCAATCGTCGCCGAATTCTTAAGGTGCGTGTGGTATATCCTTCTTTCCTTTCCCTGTAGCAATTTCTGTTATGTCTTTCAGTGGTTATTTTGCGTGACCTAGGTGACGAAACGGGGGAATCATCTATGATCCCCCCTTTTGATTCTGACCTTGAGCGACATGCATAGTTGAGGGTGTGGTGAAATAGACATGGTTTTGCCTAAATTGCAAGAATTATGTATGGAAGATGGTAAGTGCTCCAGAGATGGAACGAGAATAGCACAACAATTTGGCTATTTTCTCCTTGATTAGAACCTTCATAAGACTTATGAATGTGGAACCATATTTTCCTTATGGTTCTATTTAGAATAAGCGATAGAAGAAGGATGGCACACTCTGACGATGGAAAGTCAAGTGGTCTGAGGTAATTGAGATAGGAGAAGAGTTAGCTTTATAGATTTTTCGTTAGACGTACTAGTATGCCCAAATTGTTACGAGGAAGTACGATGCAATTTGGAAGGGTTGATCCAAGCTAGTTTAGTTGGGATTTCCAATGGATCAAGCTCCGATCTATTGAGATCGGAGAAGACATTGTTTTCTTTTAATGTGACTTGGAAGGTCATATTGTTTCCCTCAGAGATAGAGTCATACATATAAGAGACCTGAGAATCATATTATATTGGATAAAGTATCAATGTCGGTTTGATATAGTAGGGAAGGGTGTGACAAGTATCATAAGAGCATCTGCAACGGTTAGGATTTGGAGAGCGTACGCCAGCTGGACCATGCCACTTTGAAAATATGGCTAGTGGAGTATGCCACTTGGCGATGCTGTAACTTCAGCAAACAACAGAACTTCAATGTTGCATCAATTAAAAAAATAATATTTTATCAAGCAATTTTGGAGTCATGCAATGTTTGTTACCCAATAAAGTTAAATATAAATAAAATATTGATATGGGAGGTAAAATTGTAGGACCCAATATAATTTTTTTAAAGTTGCACCATTAAAATAAAAAATTTGTGAATTGCTTCAAAATGAAGTGGCACTAATGGGACCCACAAAATACTTCTATGAAGGTTGCACCATTGGAGTTGCTCTAAGGATTTCATGTGTGTTGAGGATCTCACTCATTTAGGAATTATTCACTCAAAGCAGTAAGAATATGCTTTCAATATGGTTAAGTGGGACATAATAAGAGAAAACTCTTTTAGGAAGAAGAGATAATAGCGATTGGTGTTCAGTTGATTGAAGAGTTAATGTAAGTTTTGGTTGGAGCATCGAAGTTGATGCGTATAATGGAAGCGGTGCTTGAGAGGTACCTTTTGAGGTGCTACGTTTGTGATGGTCCCCGTAAACCAAGGAAATTAGTCCTAGAAAGAAATTGAAGTCTGTTGTAGTGTAGGAAGCTTATCAATCTGATAGGAAATTGTTCCTTTGGACAAGGACATGAAGTAAGACTTATAGAAACCAATTGTGGAATATAGGTAATCATAGTTAGGTATTCTAGAGAAGTGATGGAAATGAGGTCACAAGGTTAACGAGAGGTAATTTAAGGACCTTAAAGGAATTGTTGGATTAGAGTGCTTAACCTTAGTAGTCGATGTTCTATATTCAGAAGGATGATAAATCATAGGTGTGCATAGGATATGAGAACCCATTACGGAGTTAATAGAAAGAATAGCTCATAGCTATAGATTGACATTTGGATATGGCCGATGAAGGAAGCATGGGTATTTCAAAGACTTGTTCAAATTGGATTGTTAAGAATAATTTAGATTGGAGAAAGATGGTTTTAATGATAGGGAAAGTTTTTAGGATCTGGTTGCAAGCATTGGAGTATGAGAAGTTGTTGCAGGACCATCTATGTTTAGATTTTGGTTTAAGAGAAGTATAGCCTTATCGATATTATGGTAGTATACCTATCAAATCTTGGTGAATTGTTAAGATGGAAATGTTCATGGATTGTTGGTGAATTATGTTGTTCTCTTGGACGAGAGAAAGATTTATCGAAGGATTGTAGAATTCATTTTTTAGTGATCTATTAGTTTAGAAAGAGTAAAACTATTGGATAGCTTAGACAAGTATTGTATAAGGTTAAGAGTTAAAGAGAGGATTCATCGTTTGCATAGTTTTCCAGATCTTTGGAATGATCTGATAGGTTTGGCAATGCCATCTACTATGGGTTGATAGTATCAGGATACAATAAGATTAAGTGGTGGTCTATGATTTAAGACAACTTAAGAGAAGGATTATCTTACTCATAAATCGGAAAACAAGAAGGATTAGTGATCAGAGTTATGACCAAAGAATTATAGTTGAGTAGATGTTTGAAAACAGTGAGTAAGCGGATAAATTTAGGAAATGATTTTATAGAAAAATGCTCAGAGTAGAGTAAGTTTTTCATGGGAGTTTAGTCTTGAGGAAGAAACTATGAATATTAAGTAGTACGGACCCTTTGGAGTCTAGACTGTTTACGCTGAAATCATCACGTATTGAGCTTGATCAACTCAGTGTCGCGTATGGTAGGCAGGGTACTATGGTTTAGAACCAAAGAGGACCAAGGGGGTCGAGTAGTAAGAATGCAGTAGGGGCGCAAACATGAAAAGAAGTGCGAACGAAGATCTTTGGAATCTGTTGTTGCAGCTAGAGTAGTCAACGCCATAGGAGTAAGTAGTATGACACCAACAAGTGGTGTGAAGAATTCAGGAATAATATATGGCTTAGTACCAGTAGTAAGAGTTATGTCAAGATATATGAATCAATATGGAATAAGGGTATAAGAGTTTGATAAAGTAGAACATGTTTCAATTGTGATGTCTGGTGACAAGGTGATAGAAACTTATAGAGAAAAAATTGAGAAATTAAGAAGTAACATGTTAACGGAATGAGATTTGAATTTAGTAGTTAAGACAAGGGATATGTCAAGAATATAAAATGGAAGGATCAAGGGTCAGTTGACCTATTGGAGTGTCTTGACTAGAGAAAAGAGAAAAAGTATGGTCACAAGTCTTAAGAAGGTAAACTAGAATTGGTTTGTTTGGAGATAGTTTGTTAAGCAATTGATTTCAAGTACATAAGTTTATGATCGGTGATAAAGTTTGAGATTGATTTCGCATGTAAGTTGGAACTCGAGAATCATTTCACACTAATGATTAAGCTATCAATCTTATGTGTCGATTGGTTGAAGATCTTCAGAGAATTGTCATACACAGGTAACTAAAGTCGTTATTTTATCTATGACTTTCATTTCATTCGTAGTCGAAGTAGAATCTTTTGAGATCATAGGAATATTAGAATTATTTAGATATGACCAGTTGGGAACTGGGAAATTGCAGAGCGGTGTGATTAAGAGATCATTTGGATTAAGGTATTACTTATTTAGATTAAAATCGTGAGACGAGTTTGTTCCTATAGTAAGGGAAGTTTGGATAATGTTATTGGTAATGCTTCAAAGGAGGAAGATGACAACTTGCGTATTAATTAGTGGGTACGTTAAATTTCGAGGATAAAATTTCTTTTAAAGGGGGTAGTAATGTAACATCCCGATTTTTGTAACTCGATATATTTTACTTTACAGAAAATCTCGATATTTTATTTCTTTATAACTTGATCGTTTTTGTCGTGTTTAATATACTTATGGTTTTTAAAAAGTTTTTAATTTAAATTTTTAAAGAGCTTATAAAGGGATAATTATTTATAAAAAAAATAATTTTATCTCAGAATATGAAGAAATATTTACACTGTTTTATGAGATCAATATCTTAATTTAATAGAGCTTTGTGTGTATTAAATAAATAACAAAGATTTCATTTAATTTGAACTACAAAATACTTATCACTATATTATATTATCATTTGATTTATTTAAATATAAAACTTGATTGTTATTATATCTATGTATATATACACGTTAGTTTTATGTGTGTAATATACACAAGCTAAGTTAATTTGATATACGATTTGTTACCTATATATTGCTATCATATCATATGTACCTTGATATAACATGGGCATCTAGTTAATTTAATCTCATCTCATCAACCAGAGATTTGAACTAGAGTATTAAACTACACTTGTTTTCCTTTAAACTTGACTAGATTTTAAACTACACATGGTTTCATTTTAATTATTAGTTACTGAAGTTACTTGCTAGAAATTATTATAGTGAACACCTCATAACACCTATAGTGTTTCGTTGGACAAATAAGGATGCTCCACAATTACACCTAAATAGGTACACATATATACCTAATTATACATCTTAAGAGATATAAGTGAAATGCTGGAATCTTATAAGCCAAATTAGTACACCTCCTGCTAAACACACTTTTTACGTGGAAAATTTGTAAAGGAAGTACACCAGCATAACCCTTACTCAACATATTAGGAACAGTTGCACAATACACACCTCATGCTTGCTTGCAAGGACTATAAATAGGCTTCACTTGTTAGCCATTCATTCATCCATATTCAAAAGTTCTCTCAAATTAACGTTTTGTGTGTGTGAGGTAATTTTGTTTTGAGTTCTATTTCTAGCAAGTTATGGTGATATTATTCCGGTTCAGTTTCTTTCGAGTCGAGTAAATTTTAGTATACCGTCGTGCTGTCGGTATATTTAAAAGCATTAAGTTTTCTTCCGAAAAATTGCGAAGGTATTGTCCATTTATTTTTAAATACTTTTCTTAATATTATTAGAATGTTGAGATTATCCCCAAATTAACTCATTTTATTTTCAATTATATTTTTATATAGTATTGTAGAGTATTTATAAAGGTTTTTATAATAAAGATTTTTACGCCGTTACTAGGCTTCTACAATGATTTTATTTGAAAGATATTTATAAGCTTTTAAAATAATATTTTTAAAAGCTATAGTTTCACAGAGTTATTTAATTACATATTTTAAACTACTAGCGAATTTATCGGCAATTACACTATTAGCAGGATTATCATCGGAGGTGCCGTTTGTCAAGAATTTTATCACAAGCTAAGGTGGGGGCAAGATTTCGTACACGTTGGGACGGTTAGCGTAAAATAGCTTAATATATATGTGTGTAGTGGTCCCTACAGCCACTACATCCGATAAATAACAAAGGAGAGCTTAATCTCTTTTAGTGGATTTTCACGAATCGCTAAATGAGGTTACGCCGGCCTTAATTATTTATCATAGGAATGATCTATACTAATTTGTGTTTGTGTTGTCCTTGCATTACTTGATTATTTGTCTAAATGTTTACTTGATTATTTGAATGATTGTGATTGTAGACTAAGAATGAGATATACTCTCTAAGGTTAGAAACAACAACATCGTCAGTGTAAGATCCCAATAACATAAGGGCAGTTTGTTACTTTGAGTAGTTGTATTCGGTTGGGTTTTGGCTAAGGAAAGACTTGGTAGACTATGTCTCTTACAGTTACCTCTCTTTCCTAGGAAGTCAACCATACACTATTCATTGTACGGATTGCACTTATTGTGTAGAAGTGAGGTTTGTGTGAGGAAAGAATGATAAACATACTTTGAGGTTATTGATGGAAACTGGCACTCAACGACTAGAGTATATTATAACTAGATTGATTGATGTGATGAATTCTTAAGGTTGAATTAGTACTTAGGGTTTGAGTTGCCAAAAGCTGATTGAGAGTGCATATAGAATTGCATTTAAGGATGTGTAAGTCCACTGTCGTGCGGTATGGGACGTACGAGGTTGATCAGCCGCCTGAATCCTAACGAGGATTATTGCGCGCTTGGCAAGATAGTGAGATCTTGGCCTGTTTTCTTAGGGGCGATCGACTTATAACACTTGGACTCCACGTGAAGTCAAATGGCGTAGCTCTTGGTAAATGGGAGTACGTTTGTGGCAAGTGGTCTTGTGATATCTGATCTCGGTAATTGGGAGGATATCCTTGACAGCGTCTAGAGGCCTGAGTCAACATATAGTTCAAGAATGCATTAGGATAGATAAAACTTATTTTGGGAGAAAAACTTTATAGGATGGGAGGATAATACGCTTGATTGATTACTTGTGTTTGACATATATATTCCTATTTTACACCCCATCCCCACTTTCTAAACTTGTACGTAGTCTTAGCCCTGTATTTTCTTTGTCCTGTATTTTTATCTATATATTTAGATCCCATCAAAGAGGAGTTCAAGGCTGAAGATGATGCCGTTCTTTCTACTCCTTATACAGTTGGCGATGTAGATGACAGTATCGCACAATGATAATCAAGGTCTTGTCTGGATAGCTAGTGTGTCTTTTGTTGTCTTATCCTTTTGAGTCTTTTGAAATATGATGTATTTTCTATGTTTGGTTTCACGTGTACAACGCGGTATTAGATAGATCCGCGTACACCTTTGTCTCTATGATATAAATAAAATAAGTTTTGAGTTATATTTGCTATCCATTGTTTATTTATTTAATTTTAAATTTCTCTCCATTTTCACGGTATAAACGGGTTAGAATAGTTACTTCGGCTTCACCGAGACGTTGGGGCATCTCAAAAACTGCCTTGCAGTGACTGCTAGCGACGGTGTTCGCTGCAGCGAGTGCCAGCGACCATAGCAGATAGCTGCTCAATTTGAAGACCATAACTTGGGCTATGATTATGGGATTGAAACACATGAATATTCGTTGGAAAGCTAACGAAAAGGGCTACAACTTTCATGTTGACCATAAAAACCAATTCCAAACACAAATGGGTCAAAATTACACATTTATATTCAGACTTCATACAAAAACAGTTGTTCTATATTTCAAGTTGTGATTCTAAATTCCCAAATCTTTCAAAGACTCATTTTTCATGTTCTAAACCCCAAATGAGTTTGTTTTCAAGTATATAACATGTATATGAACACAAAAGGACGGATTGATTCTCCGATCTACAACATATACATCGAAAAAGTAGTAATTTATCATATTTGTGAAAAACTCATAAAAACCAAACATTCTTGATTCAAACATAGCAAATTCCCACTTTTATCCCACAAATTCGTTCATCTAACATGCTAAGAGTATACTACACATGTATTGATCATTAGTTTTCACATTTGTTTAGAAAATATCCCTCAATCCCAAACGAAAATGAGTGGAGAAGTTCGGGTACGGAGAAATCGACATTCTCCCCTTCTCATATCACCCACGATTATGAAATCTACTCTCTTACCTTAGATTCAACGAACTAGTGAAGATTTCTCTGTGAATCACCACTTTTCCTCTTGCCCTAGCTCTCCTCTTCTCCTCCTTCTCTCTACTTCTCACAAAACACAAATAATTGTGTTTTTCTCTCTCTAAGAGCCATAAATAGAGCCCCCCTCTTCTAGTCTTGGCCCATTGGGCCTAAAGCCCACTAACACGGCCCAACTCGCGTTAACTAAAGCATTCGATTAATAACTTAAAGTCATTAACTTACTTAAAAGCCACGTCACCAAATAATTTAACACTTAAATAGTGAATAATAAATTTGGGTCGTTATAATTCTCCCCCACTTAAAAGATTTTCGCCCTCGAAAATTACGCGACTAACACAACTCCGGATAACTCTTTTATCTGATTTCCAACAAAACACTCCAACCGCTAAAACATCAACTTCACACGATACATCCATAGACTCACATTCTACGGTGCTCACAACACTACTTAAAACAAGTACAACTAATCGAACACATTCCGAAAAAGATATTTCCGTGGAATACTTCCACAACCCCGTAATTCCCATAAGTCTTTAATTCCCTCTTGAATCACTTAACCGTGCTACATCACCTATTCATATTCGAATCTTATCCTAATCGTTCATTCGATAACGCACTCCCATCAATCACTTGATGACCCACACTCTCAAATTTTGATTAACACATGTTAAAAAAAAAAAAACTATCGTCTCTAATCGTCAAATTCTTTTCTCGCATCTCTCAAATCATTAGGTCGAATCTCAATACAACCACTATGTTTCCGAGTAACCTCTTAACCAACATTTTCATTCCTCAATGCAAACATTTTCTAATACTACTCCTTTCCGTTCGACCAATCTCTAATCACGTCGGTTTCTTATTCACTTCTAACCACTACTAATTCATCATTTCTTTATGGATAGCTATCTCTAAACTCATCCTTAGTACATTTGATACCTAAATCAAACTCTTGAATCTAATCCACAAGGCTCCAAATACTCGTCTAAAATTCATCTCAAGTTATTCCTCGAATCACTATCATTCCATCGTCTACGACGAGACCATTTAAAATCCTTTACTTCTTTGTCACGGATTATGACTACACTACACCAACAACTACAATGTATCTAACAACACTAGTCTCCACCGACTTTCCTATTTCATAAATTCATATTTCCTAGTAAATACTTACTCTTATCTTTTAGGTACTACAAAATGCTCTCCGGCACTTACTTTAGGCATTGCCTTCAACTTCTTACTATATCCGCTCAAACATAATATCTACTCACATGTGCGACAATCCTTTTCGCAATCTCTTACTTAACATAAGTCTCTCTATGTGTCTATCTAGTACACATTCTCAGCACATTTTCAACGGCTAACTTTCTTATTCTAATCATATTCAAAATGATACTACTCACTTAGCGTTGCCTCAACTTCCAAGACCTCATCCAACTTCGACACTAATTGTCCGGTCATTATCCAAATCCAATTATTCTCTCTTCGACAAGCTTCACACAAACTCCATTGGAATATCGTCCCACTTTCATCTTTGAATAAGCCTAAATACTCATACTATTCTTACTTCCGATGATTCAATGATCACACTAATCCTATCACAATATCTCTTAATTCCATTCTCATCTCATTTAAGAATCTCACTTCTTTTCCTTGATTAATTAACACTAACGGTTCACTAGTCTTAATATCTATTTTCTAAGCTCCTCAACTCTCTCTAATAAATGACTAATCATTCCCAACACGTTCAACCTCATACTTATAGAAATCATTCACACTCTAAATTTAGGACTCCGAATTGCTTAACCAAATTCGACCTCTTTTACTATAAGTACTAATCCATCCACCAACTTCTTTAATTAATCATCCGCTATAACAATAGATCCACTCGGATGTCACTTACTTCAAAATCATCATCCTCTCTAGAATGCTAATCACTTCTTCTTCTTCTTCATATTCAATCTCTTCCGATCAAACATGTACATCAACTTTGGTTCACGCAACAACACCTCCATACTTTTAGTACCATACTCAATCTTCAACCGGACTGAATGTCCTTCATCTCACTTAACCAACTATATTGGCTCTCCAACAACAAACACTCGGTCTTACCACTTTTCCCCTAGCAATTCCCACAACTTGTTGCCTAAGTTCATCCCACTTCGAACAACATCATCAACTCTTGAACATTCCGCTTCAAGCTCCTCACGTTCGAAACATCTCGGTGGGATATAACTTCCTCCCCCGCTTATCTCAAACCCACCTACACTCTTCTACTAGAACCCTCGGTGCTCACACCTAACCGTTCTATCGTCTCTACACATATTCTTCCAAAGAAGAAACTAGTATCGACATCGTTTTACACGCATGTCGTACACAAGGGTAAAACACAACACATGATACCTAAAACATCTACACAAGGTCATGCAAGCATTCAAGTGACCTATACTTCCTTCACCTCTCAAAGTTAGAAATCAAAACAACACAAGAAAATGAATATTGCATAGCAACAATTCATATTCACATACCACATCATGTAAGAAAATAAAAGCTTAACATGAGATCTAACATGGTACCATAAGGTAGCCAAAACGTGTGCAAACATTTGCCATGTTCATTTAAAGAACATAACATAGTCATCCACTATGACTCACAAAGAACAAATTAAGTTTCTAGCAATAATCTAGCACACGTCATAAACAAAACATGTAACAAACACATATTAGGATTTACTAACATCCTACTCTTCTCACTCTAGGGAAAAATTAGTTTACTCAAAAGAAAATAATTTTATATTTTCAATAAAATCTTTATCATTTTATTATTTTAAATCATCATCACATGCAGTTTTCTATCATGTCGGATCATCACATACAATTTTACATCATGTCAGATCATCAACAATTAGCAATAAGCATCTACGAACCAAGTTCAAAACACACAAATTTTTAAAACTTTAAGCATATACAACTATCATAAACAAAGAAGTATTGCATTCCTCAAATTGCAAATCATACATTACTTGACTCGATAACTGACAACTACGACAATTATCAATCACATCAAGTACTCACACAAGGAATGGATCACTCAATCCAATTCACATAACTCATAGATCCTGAATGAACAATATGACTAAATTCCTAAAATAGACACAACCAAATCGTTAGACATACACAACCGACACACAACACTCAATTGGTCTGACGGCACAGACCTGCTCTGATCGACACATAACCCACACAGTCCGAAGACAACAGGGCTCTGATACCACTTTGTAACACCCAACCCGTGAAATATATATATATATATATATATATATATATATATATATATATATATATATATATATATATATATATATATATATATATATATATATATATATATTTCTACTCTTAGAAATTTCTTTTAAAAAATATGCAACGGAAAATAACATTATCTATTTATAAAAGGTTTGGTTGAAGGCATTACTCTTCTTTACAAATAATACTAATAAATTTAATTAGTGAAACTACGTATTTATACGGATGGACTTCTCTTTATAAAAGATACATGATTTAAAAATAAATACAATAAATTGTAAAAGACTCTATGTACTAATACAACCCTTTACCCCGTGTCACAATCAGAGCGGATTTTCACCGACGACTCGAACATAACTCATGGCCTGTAGATCTAGACCCCCAAAGGTCCAGAAGATAACACAAAATAGAGAGTTAGACAACATAATCAAAACAATACAAGTGTAAGTAAATAAATACCTAACAGTTAACACAATCGTACATGCATATTCATCATTCATAAATATACATCATCATCTTCGTCATCAATCATGATACTCAAACAATCATAACTAAATAAAACACGAGTGTAAGGAAATATACTTAACACAAGTTATCATTTATCTTCTAACTCACGCACACACATGCTCGACTTTTACTCAATAAAGGACTTATAATTAACTATGCCTCGACTATCACATAAACACCTTGTTATTTAAGCAAATAACTCAAAATAGATCCACAGATACTCATCTACGAGTAATTACACTACATCATGGTAATTCACTCTACACAACTACCAAATATCAAATAGGGATACACATAAGCTCTTTAATGTAATTTAATACCTCGAATACATGTTCGGATTATAGTCATGACAGACTCTGTTCGTTATATACTAATCCACAAGGATCAACAATCAAACATTTACCAAATATGTACAAATACCATTTATCATAAAATGTACACATAATCCCTAATGCATTCTAATGCCATCAACTCATGCTATGTCCCCTAGACATCTCTAATGCATGTGGTACCATCGTCTTTATCAGAATATCTCACCTCTGATATTCGTCTTTATCGGATAAATATAATCCGATATCCGTCTTTATTGGAATATCCAATATCACAACATATATTCATGATGCATGTACTCAAACTCATGAATATATTCATCAACAAATTTGGCATATAGCCCATCTTTTAATAACGTGGAACACTATCCAACACTCGTCTTTATTAAGATAATCAATACCTTAATATCCGTCTTTATTAGAATAACAAGATTCTAATACCCGTCTTTAACATTAAATAATGTCATCACTTAATCATTAGCAAAACATAAAGATATAATTAATCCGACTCACTTACGTCATTATTAGAATATATATACTTAACCTAATATTCGTCATTTATATTCACTAAACATCATCATGATTCATCAAAAATCATCAACAATACAATTAAGCAATGTTAAAAACCATTAATTGCACTTAGAAACACAAAAAATCAAGTTTCAGCCCTGTACTGGTCGCTGCAGCGAGTGCCAGCGACCAGTCAGCGACCACTGGCAGAATTAAAACTGCCTTGCAGCGACTGCTAGCGACAGTGTTCGCTGGAGCGAGTGCCAGCGACCATAGTAGACAGCTGCTCAATTTGAAGACCATAACTTGCACTATGATTATGGGATTGAAACACATGAATATTCGTTGGAAAGCTAACGAAAAGGGCTACAACTTTCATGTTGACCATAAAAACCAATTCCAAACACAAATGGGTCAAAATTACACATTTATATTCAGACTTCTTAGAAAAACAGTTGTTCTATATTTCAAGTTGTGATTCTAAATTCCCAAATCTTCCAAAGACTCATTTTTCATGTTCTAAACCCCAAATGAGTTTGTTTTCAAGTATATAACATGTATATGAACACAAAAGGACGGATTGATTCTCCGATCTACAACATATACATCGAAAAAGTAGTAATTTATCATATTTGTGAAAAACTCATAAAAACCAAACATTCTTGATTCAAACATAGCAAATTCCCACTTTTATCCCACAAATTCGTTCATCTAACATGCTAAGAGTATACTACACATGTATTGATCATTAGTTTTCACATTTGTTTAGAAAATATCCCTCAATCCCAAACGAAAATGAGTGGAGAAGTTCGGGTACGGAGAAATCGAAATTCTCCCCTTCTCGTATCACCCACGATTATGAAATCTACTCTCTTACCTTAGATTCGACGAACTAGTGAAGATTTCTCTGTGAATCACCACTTTTCCTCTTGCCCTAGCTCTCCTCTTCTCCTCTTTCTCTCTACTTCTCACAAAACACAAATAATTGTGTTTTTCTCTCTCTAAGAGCCATAAATAGAGCCCCCCTCTTCTGGTCTTGGCCCATTGGGCCTAAAGCCCACTAACACGACCCAACTCGCGTTAACTAAAGCATTCGATTAATAATTTAAAGTCATTAACTTACTTAAAAGCCACGTCACCAAATAATTAAACACTTAAATAGTGAATAATAAATTTGGGTCGTTACAGCACCGAAAAGATCCAAGACTGCAGGAGCTTCTTCATCTTCTCCAGCTCCCCGGTTCCTCAGCAATATCACCAGGAAGCATCATGACACGATTAAAGACAAAGGGGTGGTGCAGGAGATTGGTATTGATTTTCCTGCCTTTGAATCACTCCCACGGGTTAGAGAGATTGCTATGAGATACAGTTGGATGCCCTTCAACAACATGTTGGGGGAGTGCAACATTTCTTGGGTCGAGGAGTTTTATGCCAATGCTTTGGCATATGGCGTTGAGGAGTACAGATCTTATGTTTGAGGGGTCTCGATTATTGTTACCCCGGACACTATTGATGGATTGTTCGGATTCCGCCAAGAGGATTACTGCGGAGTCCGCATGAGGCGCGCCACCTTGAGAGACGGCGCGATACCGGATGCTGAGTTTGACCAGATCAGAGGAGTCCTGGATATGCCGGGCAAGGACTGACGTTATTCCACTCATGGAGTGCACCAACGTTTACAGGCTACAGAGACGATCCCCTTGGCATGGTTATGGGCCAGATGGTGGGTCAATAACTTCGAGATGTGTTCAAATCAGTCAGAGTTCATCACTGCGAGATGTCTAGCTGTCTACACTATTCTGACAGGAGAGCCCATCCAGGTGGGGGACATGATTGTGCGCAACATTAAGCGCTTGGTCACCTCCACTGACTCTTATATAGGTCACCCCTTCGTGATCTCTCATCTCTGTTACACGGCCGGAGTCTCCGAGGAGGACGACGACCACATCATTGGTCCCCAGCCTCCTTTGGGAGAGAGGTTGCTTGCCAGGGCACAGAGAGACCTGGGTAGGGCTTTGGCAGCCCAGCAGGTACCACATCCACCACCCCAGCAGCACCAGTATTCAGATTATGAGCTGGGGATAGCGGCTACACTATACGACCAACTGTTAACCTTTATTTTTAATTAATTTAAATAAAAGGGCATTTAAAAATACATGCAAACGTTTGAGATTCAAAACATGGCAAAATATTCTAAGTATTTTTGCCTTTCGATTGCGAGTATTTTCGATTCGAATCGAAGTAAACTTCCACATTCTGTGGACTTAGCGAATTTCAGGGGTTTTAAGGCTTTCGATTTCGATTGAAGAAGCACTTAGAAGCGAAGCAAAATCTGAAGAACGTGCAAGAACATGCGTTCAACGCTTAGTAGCTAGGGCTTAGAGCAGTTTTTAGCAGTTATTTATTTTGTATATAAATATTAGTTGTTCATTTCGAATTAGGGGTCGCATTTTACTTACACATTCCTAGAAACTCAAAGTACCAGCGCAGAGAGAAACAAATGAAAGGAAATGTATGATCTTGCGTACCAACTTTAAATTCTGTAATCTTTACAATTTTAATGCAATTTATCCTTTTTTGAAAGCACTTTCTTTTACTGCATTTTCATGTAAGTTTGATTGCGTTGAGTGAATTTGCACAGACCTTGTGATTTACCTTAAATGTTCGTTATTTCAACTGATGAACATTGCATCTTTTCCAAGCAAATTAAAAACACAAAACATGTCTTAGAATTTACTAGTTGATCCTGCAAGTATTTTAAACTAGCGGTTGTTTACCAAAAATCACAGTAAACACCATTGTAGTACGATGTATCGTATCGTGCTACGATGGTAACGAATATGTTTTCAAAAAATAATGAATTTCCATCGTAGTACGATTCATCCCATCGTACTACGATGGCTGGAGCGTGCCTATAAATAAAGGTACGAATTTTTCACTTTTTACATAAAAAATTCAAGCTGTAACTCTACCAAAATTTACCCAGAAACTCAGAAACGTCCAAAACTCTCAGATAACTCCAAAAACACCTTTCTTCTTCTTCCACTCTTTCTAAACCATCCATTAACCATAATCATCCATAAAAATCCAAACTTTTCCACAAAAATCACAACCTTTTTCACTTCATTCAAATGGCACCTGTAACACCCAACCCGTTAATATATATATATATATATATATATATATATATATATATATATATATATACTCTTAGAAATTTCTTTTCAAAAATATGCAACGGAAAATAACATTATCTATTTATAAAAGGTTTGGTTGAAGGAGTTACTCTTCTTTACAAATAATACTAATAAATTTAATTAGTGAAACTACGTATTTATACGGATGGACTTCTCTTTATAAAAGATACATGATTTAAAAATAAATACAATAAGTTGTAAAAGACTCTATGTACTAATACAACCCTTTACCCCGTGTCACAATCAGAGCGGAACTTCACTGACGACTCGAACATAACTCGTGGCCTGTAGATCTAAACCCCCAAAGGTCCAGAAGATAACACAAAATAGAGAGTTAGACAACATAATCAAAACAATACAGGTGTAAGTAAATAAATACCTAACAATTAACACATTCGTACATGCATATTCATCATTCATAAATATACATCATCATCTTTGTCATCAATCATGATACTCAAACAATCATAACTAAATAAAACACTAGTGTAAGGAAATATACTTAACACAAGTTATCATTTATCTTCTAACTCACGCACACACATGCTCGACTTTTACTCAATAAAGGACTTGCAATTAACTATGCCTCGACTATCACATAAACACCTTGTCATTTAAGCAAATAACTCAAAATAGATCCACAGATACTCATCTACGAGTAATTACACTACATGGTAATTCACTCTACACAACTACCAAATATCAATTAGGGATACACATAAGCTCTTTAATGTAATTTAATACCTCGAATACATGTTCAGATTATAGTCATGACGGCCTCTGCTCGTTATATACTAATCCACAAGGATCAACAATCAAACATTTACCAAATATGTACAAATACCATATTTTCTCAGAGTGTTTAAACGTTGTCTTTGTTTGGTTAATGGTTTTTGGTTAAATTGTGTATGCATTTGCGTAGTGGTAAACAAGCACTTGTAGAACCAAAATTTAAATCATGAATGCCTAAATCTTCAACTAATCAAACACAACACAAGTGTCAATAAGCGACACAAGTATTAGTTCTAGTGGAGTTCCAACTATGGCTTCACAAAGGTGGGTGTAACTGCTACTATGCCCATGGGTGTAACTACTTCGATTCCTTCTAATACTAACGTATCTTCGATAAGTTCTTTCAGAACTTTGCCTGCAAATCCCCCTTGGGGAATGCCTACAACAATAATGCAAGGGTTACACTCACACCTTGCAATTACAGAGGAGGTTAGTGGAAGCTTCGCTAGAGCTGTCAAAACGGGCGGCCCGGCCCTAAACGGGCCGGTCTGGACGGGCTTCGGGCTATATCGGGCCGGGCTAAAAAAGCCCGGATGAAATATGAGCTCCAAAAATAGGACCCGAGCCCAGCCCGGAACGGGCCGTCGGGCTTTCTGGCCGGCCCGGTTTTTTCCCTTTATTTTATTTTTTTTTATTTTGTTGTCTAGCAAAATATTTTGGAAAAAAACATACATTTATATGATACATAAATATATAGGATTAATAATTCTTGGATGCTCTATTTTTGCTCATCCATTACTCACAAGTTTCTCGCGCCCCCTATTTTTACTCATCCGTTACTCACAAGTTTCTCGCGCGCCCTATTTATACTCATCCACTACCTACGAGTTTCTCGCGCCCCCTATTTTTACTCATCCGCTACCTATCAGTTTTTCATGCGCCCTATTTTTACTCATTCGCTACTTAGAAGTTTCTCGCACCACCGATTTTTACTCATCCGCTACCTACGAATTTTTCACGCGCTCTATTTTTACTCATTCGCTTCTTAGAAGTTTCTCGCGCGCCCTAATTCTACTAATCCGCTACCTACGAGTTTCTCGCGCACCCTATTTTTACTCATTCGCTACTTAGAAGTTTCCCACGCGCCCTAATTCTACTCATTCGCTACCTACGAGTTTCGCGCGCGCCCTATTTTTACTCATCCGCTAATTAAGTAGTAAAAAAAATGATAAATTTGATAAAAAAACACAGTCCGCTACTTAAGTAGCGGATTATATTTGAGAAACTCGTAGGGGGATAAAAAAATTTTATAATACAAATTAACTGCAAATCATCCAAAACAAATTACTTATATTTATTTTTAATTTTTATTATAATTTTGTCGGGCTTTCGGGCGGCCCGTGGGCCATTCGGGCTAGCCCATATTTTATCGGGCTTTATCGGGCCGGGCTAAAAAAGGCCCGGATAAAATTTAGGCTACAATTTAAAGGCCCAAGCCCGGGAAAAATTCGGGCTATTCGAGCCGGCCCATTCGGGCTAGCCCATTTTGACGGCTCTAAGCTTCGCGCCTTCTTTCCTTGCTACAGGCAATCAAAATAATAGGCCTCTCCCTCGGGCCTTAACTAACAATACTGTAATGTCACTTAGACAACAAATAGACGAAAGTAACCATGAAATGGTAAATATGTTAACTAGAGAATTGGGAACTGTAATGAATCCTCTGATTCAAACTACTAACGACAGTTACCAGATGCTAAGTGCTCAAATGAATCGAATGGCAGAATTTTTTGGTGCGCCACCTGTTTCGACTCAACAACATGTGCCTTATTACGTATACAAGTCCCTGCACAAACTACTACTAATTCTGGGGTCCAGGTTAACCCCATACAACAAACACCAGTCGAAAAGAAATTGGATACACAATACCTTAGAGATATTACTCAATTGGCTGATAGAGTTCGACAAGTCGAAAAGCTCAAAGCTGAAAAAGCCAGAACTTCTAAGTTTCATAAAAAAGAAAAAGTAGCTTATGTTGAAACCTGAGAAGAGGACTATGATTTCGACTATGAAGAAGTTGATCATAGGGAAATAGATGTGGCTGAACTAAAGTCAAGGCCTACATGTACTTGTAGGTTGATGAAACTCTCGAATGGGAAAAACCCAACTGAACCCAAAAATGATAAGTATATTGCAAAAACTTATACCTTTGATATTACTAAATGTGATGAAATTTTCGATTTGTTGGTCACTTATGGCCAAATAATTGTTCAAAAAGGTTTAAAAGTTCCACCTCTAGAACAAAGAAAAGATGTTATTGCAAATTTCATAATTATTTGGGTCATAAAACTTCTCAATGTGTTCTTTTCAGGGACTTGATGCAAAAGGCTTTGAATGATGAAAGTCTTAAGTTTGATGGATTCAGATCCACTCCAAGTTGCTGATACATCTGATGACAGGAATTTCTACAGTATTTTAGGTAGTATTATTAGTAGTAAAATGACCAAGACAGGCCCAAATATCAACAAAAACCTGAAGAATCGAGAAAAAGCTTCAAGACAAAGTGAAGATACGCAAAAGACAAGAAAAAGCCCAAAAATGAAGAAAAACAGCCCATCATGTCACGATGGCACTCAACGTGACACGATGGAAGCTACTTGCTCGCCAAGACAGAATCAATTATATTTTTGAAGAGAATCTTAGCATCGTAGCACGACGAAGCTCAACGCAATACGATGACTTTGCTTGGTGACCACGCTGATCAAACGCATAGGATCAATTATAATTTTAAATTGAATCTTCTCATCGTGACACGATGGACCTAGTGTGTCACGATGGCTTGCTGAGGCCCATTACGAAAAGTATAAATAGAGCTTCCATTATTCATTATTTTTCATTCAGAAATAGAAGAACTTTCTATTCCTTTGGGAGAGAAGTTCGGAGGAGCTCTAAGGGCATAGTTTTCTCCCCTTACGGGAAAACTAACTCAGCAAGGTATGATTTCTTTAGGCTTTTTATAGTTAGATTCTTGTAATTTAATTATGTAGTCTTTTGTAATAATTCCTTAGGTTGTGGTGGATAAGATGAACTCCCCGATGAATACTTGGGTCATGTAATTGAGTCAAAGTTATAATAAATCGCATTTATAAATTATTATTTATTATTTGTTTTCTTGCTTTAATATCGTTAGTAAAAATCTGGCCGGATAAACGACAACGCCTTAGAATAAATAATTAGGGTTTACTTTAATAGTAGCATATTAGGGTTCTCACTATTATTTGTCTGGAACTAGTAATAAATAACACTAGATTAAAGAAACGGCAAAACAATCTTGAACTAATTATGACTTAATATTTAGAGGAAGAATCAGGAACTAGTTGTAACATAACAATTAGAAACTGAATAATCGTAACTAAGATCTAGGGGTATTGGATGGTCATACTGCATGTATGTAAATAACTCTATCTAGTAATTAGGGTATGTTACAAAGCGAGGTTAGACTCTCGTAGGTGCCTTAGTTGCAAAAGTAGGGGGACTTTGCCTACATAGGGTAGCAGTAAGGTGCTACTAAAACAAGGATAGAATCGACGCCCAATAATAATACGAATGACTATGTTATACACCGATTATGCCAAGTATGAAGGAGGGAGCAAGTTCAACCACCATACTTATCCTCTATGTCTCTGAATCAAAACCTTTATTTTTATTGCAACGCATATCGCTATTTTTATAAATTAAAACCTTTTTCCTAAAAACCAAAGTGAATGCAAAAACACACGAACTAGAATAGCACTAGCGAAGGTTTGACACGATCCCTGTGGATACAAACTCATTCTAGACACCTAGAGTGTGAATTATTGCTCGACGACAAACTGGTCCACTTGCCAGAACGTAGTCAACATCCTATGTGGAACCTTCTGAGTGTTTGGTAGTGGAAGCATTCAGAACTACTCCAGTGCATTGTGAATGCTTGGTGGTAGATGTTGGGATTTTAAGAGGAGTGTTTCAAAATTTTAATCCTCTTAGCGGAACAATCCCGATGAACAGATCTTGATTAAACCAGTAATCACAAATCAAATAACACAAAACTATGAGTTTATGTGTTTACCTCTTGTAGTGTAGTACCTTTGAAGCAGAAACAATTTCTGATCACGAGCAAAGCAATGTAGCGATGCCTCTACTCAGTCCACACGAACAGCTCCTTCAGTCACAGTGCTAGCTGGAACTTGAATGAAGGCTTTAGAGAGAGAGAGAGAGAGTGGGGAGGCAGTTTTAGTTTAGAAAACTAAGATTCTCAATTAGGTTATTTTGTTCTCTACACAAGAGTTCTATTTATAGAGTCTCTTGTGTGATCAGCAAGTCATACTTACTCGTCCTTATCCTATTTTTCATCCCACTAAAACGCGCATAATTATCCCTTATAATTATTCTGTAATTATCTAACTACTAATAAATAAATCATAATTATCCGTTATTTCATAGTTATCTAATCAATAATAAGTCCCACTTATTATCTTGATAAATAAATCTTATTTATTTATTTATCTCATAAATAAATCTTATTTATTTATCTTGTAAATAAGTCTAACTTATCTATTTCTCTCATATATCTGTTGAGAGATCAAAGGAGACCAGTTATCATTCCAGAAATTAACCTCATCTCCATTACCTATAAGCCAAATGGAATTGCTCAAAATATCCCCAACTTCTTCTTTGACCGTACTCCAAATAGAAGAAAAGATGTGATAGTTAATTCTCTGACTCCTTTTGAAAACCCTAGCTTTAAGTAATTTGGCCCAGAAGCATTGAGAAGTGAGAAGGTTCCAACAAAGATGAAGATTCGTAGCTTGATTCAAACTGATGAGGGACCTAATATTTAAGCCACCTTGAGCATAAGGTCTACACATTTTCTTCCAAGAAACAGTGACAAGTTTCCTTCTGTCAGGGTCACCACTCCAGATGAAGTTTCGAATTGACTTCTCAATATTCTTAAGCAAGGTAACCAGCCAAGAGTAAAGAGACATGCTGTAAATAAGCGTGCTTTGAATAACCGAGTTAACAAGTTGCACCCTGCCAGCTATAGAGAGAAGTGATGCCTTCCAAGCTGAGAGCTTGAGCTTGAATATGTCAGCAATAGGTTGAAGATGGATTACCTTTGGTTTACCTCTGAATATAGGAACCCCTAGATAATTGAAAGGTAATGCTCCAACCTTGAAATTTAGAAGTTGCACAATCAAGTTAAGCCTGCCATGAGTGATAGAGCCAGAAAAGATGGTAGATTTAGGCTCATTGATGACTTGTCCAAATTCTAGCGCATAGGTGTTAAAGAGATTCTTAAGAGCTCTCAATCCAGAAAGATTACCTTTCCAAAAAATCATCAAATCATCAGCATAAAAGGAATGAGAAGGAACCATAATATTTCTAGTACCTTTGATCTGGTTAAGAATACCATCAGAAACAAGTTTAGAGATACTCCTACTCAACACATCTTCAGCAATACAAAAAAGGAGTGGGGAAAGAGGATCCCCTTCTCTAACCCCTCTAGTGCATTGAAAGTAACCATGAGCCCTGCCATTTATAGAGATTGAAAGATAGGCTGATTTGAGGATAACATGAATTCAGTTGATGAAAATATCATTGAAGCCAAATGTTTTAAGAACTTTGAGAAGGAAGTTCCAATTTAAAGTGTCAAATGCTTTGGTGATGTCAATTTTAAGGGCAAGATTGCCACTAAAAGCTTTGTTATGAAGGTTAGCAGCTTCAGAAGCAATACATAAACAATCCTTGATGTTTCTACCATTGATAAAACCTTTTTGTTCTTCAGAGATGATATTGGGAAGAATAGTTGCAAGCATGTCAGCAAGAATCTTATATGATTTTAAATTTGAAATTGGCCATAGCAATTGGCCTATAATGAACAATAGAAGTAGCTTCAGGAGATTTGGAGATCAAGGTAATAATATTAGAATTAAAGCCATGAAGGATCCAACCCTTAGTAAAGAATTCCAACACAGCATTCACCACATCAGTTTGAACAACATCCCAATATTACTGATAAAACAATGCCCCAAATCCATCAGGGTCTGGTGCATTATCCTTGTTAAGAGAAAACACTGCACTTTTGATTTCATCCATGGAGGGGAGAATGGTAAGAAGAGAGTTAACTTCATTAGATATCAGATGGGGAATAACTTCCTTAGCAAGTAAAGATTCCTGCAACAAATTGTTAGAGCTGAAAAGGGATTGATAATAATTGACCACATGGCTAGCAATCTGGTCTTGATCTGTGATAACATTGTCTCCATCCTGTAAAGCAGATATAGCTTTAGAAGAGGTTTTGAGCTTTGCCATCTTGTGAAAATATCTAGTGTTCCTGTCACCATGTAAATGCCAATTGATCCTAGATTTTTCTTGCCAAAAAGATTCTTCTTTATTCAAAGCTTCCTCATGAGCAATGCTAGCCAACTTCTCCTGATGGAGCAACAAATCACTATGACCCTGATGATGGATCTGGGCCTGAATATTCTACAGATGAAGCTCAGTATTTCTTACCTGCTCATGCACATCACCAAAACAACTTCTATTCCATATCTTCAATTTGCTTTTTAATATCTTCAGCTTAGTACTCAGAATATACATAGGAGAACCTGTAATATCTATATTCCAACTATCTTGAACCTGTAATAGTCAGATGAAACTCAAGCAAAAGATGAAAATGGTCTGACCTATGCTTAGTGAGAGTCGATACAACAATAGTAATGCACAAATCCAACCAAGATTGATTGCACACAGCTCTATCAAGGTGTTTCTCAGTATGTCTTACTCCCCCTCTATCATTAGACCAAGTGACTTTCACCCCTCTGGTAGGAAGATGGATGAGATCAAAGGCATCTATCCAAGTTTTGAATTCTTCCATTGGCAACCTGGCAGGGATAACTCTACCTCTATGCTCATGGGAGCCAAGAATAATATTAAAATCTCCAATAAAACACCAAGGCAAGGCATATTGGGCTTGAAGATTGTTAAGAGACTCCCACAAAGATCTTCTGTACAGATAGTTAGTAGATGCATAGATAGCAGCTATAACAATAGTTTTGTTGTTATCAACAATGGTAAAAACATCATCATTGCCAAGATTATCAGTACTCTTATTAGCATTTTCCTCATCCTCATCAACCATATTCGCCCAGGATTCTTTGAGAAAATTCATATCATGCACCACTCTCTCAGGGGACAAAGCCTTGTTGATGTTGGAGCCTTCATTAGTGATCAAATGGTGTTGAGTAGCATCAACAAAAGTACTATGAGAGCTAGAGTCGGAGTTAACCTCATTTAATTCCTCTTCCAACAATCCATCTTGTTCTCTAACAATGTTTCTAGGGCTCAACACATGACCCTCATATCTATTGTTATTCCTATTATTAGGAGCTTAACTCATCAAGTTGTCTGCAGGTTCAAGGCTAACCAAGTTAACTTGATTATGATTGTTTTCCATCTGAGGAGATTTCTCTGGGATATTATCCACATTAGCTTCATTATCTTGTTGAGTATCATTGACCCTTTGTATGCTAAGGTTCTCAGTGGTCTAGTTGGAGCCCATACTTTGTTATTTTCCCCAACATTCCTCTTTGTAATGATAACATCCTTATCAATCCTCTTGTCCATCTCCTTATTAATCCTTTTGCAAGCATTAACATGGTGGCCAATTACTCTACAATGGGAGAAGAAGTTTGGGATATGCTCGTAGTCCAACTCTACAAAGAACGCGAAGCCTTTACTTTCCACCAGGACTTTGTGCCTTAAAGGTTGGCTAATATCAATATCAATCAAAACCCTATCATATTGGCCAAAGGTACGCTCATGCATAGGCTTAGCAGTGACCGAATCCATATAGATAGGAGTGCCAGTACTACCAGCTATAGTGAATAGAATTGTTTTTTGCCAATATTAGATTAGACTACAACCATTGGTAAAATAAAAATATCTTTTAAAAATTATTTTTAAATGAATAATTGTGTGTGACAGAGTAATTCTAGAAACACATTTTCATTTATTAGGATTATATCTACAACGAAAACTTATTTTTTCATCCTAAAAAGTTAAGAAGGATTACAAATGATCAAGAACAAATAATAAATTTTAGTTTATCTAAAAAGAAAAAACAACAATTTTAGTACTTATAAATTAACTATTGTACAAATATCACTATGGTGAAAATGCACTTCAAGATAAATACTTACACGAACCATCATATTTCATAGACTTCCCGAATATCAAAGATGCAACAAATGTAAAATTAAAAGCCTCTTTTACTCTCTTCTCCAAATTCACATGAAAAAAATTGTAATATCCACATTGAGAAATAAAAGAAAATTAGAAAAGTAGACAAACAAAGATTATATCAATAAAAAAAGTAGTGCAAAATCATATAAATATACACCTTTTTGCAAGAATGATGAAATGAATATATATTTTTTTTAACATGAAAGGAATATACTTGTTGGCACATTTCACTATGATGATCCATGTTGGAGTTGTAAAATACAAAGAAGTCCATAGGATGTTACATATTTATACTAAGCAAAAATAAATTTACTCTTGCAAACATTTTTTATTCATCATGGTGGTGTTCTTCGTTGAATTTGGAGAGAAAAATAATAGACACACAAAAAGTCTGAGAAACTAAAGATTCTTCTTTTGCAAAATGTTCCACCCTTCTGACTACGGTCTGACAAGTGTATCAGTCTGTCGTCGAGTAATAATTCACACTCCAGGTGTCTAGAATGAGTTCGTATCCACAGAGATCGTGCCAAAACCTTGTTAGTGCTATTCAAGCTTGTGGTTTTTGCATTCGCTTTGGTTTTTGAAAAAGGTTTTTAATTTATAAAAAGAGCGACATGCATTGCAGAAAAGTAAAAGTTTTGATTCAAGAAATATAGAGAATAGGTATGGTAGTTGAACTTACTCCCTTCTTCATACTTGGCATAATCGGTGTATAACATAGTAATTCAGATTATTATTCGGCATTGATTTTATTCTTGGTATGGTAGTACCTTACTACTACCCTATGTAAGTGAAGTTTCCCTACTTTCGCAACTAAGATACCTACGAGAGCCTAACCTCGTTGTGTCACATACCCTAATTACTAGGTGAGTTATTCAACAAACATGCATTATGACCATCAACCATCCAATGCCTCTAGATCCTAGTTTCGGACTATTCAGCTTCTAATTGCTCAATTCACAACTAGTGCCTGATTCCTCCTCTAATTGTTCAATTCACAACTAGTTCAGGATGTTTACCGTCTCTATTCATCTAGCATTGTTTATTACTAGTTCCGGACAAACATTAAAGTAAACCCTAATATATTACTATCAAAGTTAACCCTAATAATTATTCTATAGGCGGTCCCACATTATCCGGCCAGCTTTCGGGCAACGTCGTTAAAGTGCGAGAAAATAAATATCAAATATAATACTGAATAACAATTTATTATAACTTTGACTCAATTACATAACCCAAGTATTCATCGGGGAGTTCATCGTCTCCACCACAACCTAAGGCATCTATTACAAAAGACTAAACATAATTAAATTACAAGAATCTAATAGAAAAGCCTAAAGAAAACATACCTTGCTGAGATTAGTTTTCCCGTAAGGGGAGAAAACTATGCCCTTAGAGCTCCTTTGAACCTCTCTTGTAATGAAGAGAAAGTTCTTCTAATTCTGAATGAAAAATAATGAGGAATTGGAGCTCTATTTATACTTTTCGTATTGGACATCAGCAAGCCATCGTAGCCACGATAGGCCATCGTGCTGCGATGGAGAGATTCAATTCAAAATTATAACTGATATCGTGTGTTTCATCAGCTGGGTCGCCAAGTTATGTCATCGTACTGCGATGAAGGTCATCGTACTGCGATGGCAAGATTTTCTTCAAAAATATAACTTCTGATGTCTTGGCCAGCAAGCAGCTCCCATCGTGGCAGGATGAGAGCCATCGTACTGCGATGAAAGGCTTTCTTCACTTTTTTGGCTTTTTCTTGTCTTTTGCGTATTTTTGCTTTGTCTTGATGCTTTTCCTTGATTCTGTAGGTTGTTCTTCATATTTGGGCATGTCTTGGTCAATTTATTACTAATATAACTACCTAAAATACTGCAGAAATTCATGTCATCACAACACCAAACATAAACTGTTGCTTGTCCTCAAGTAACATACTGTCAGACAAGATCGTTAGTGAGTTAAGAGATAAATAAAGATGATAGGAATTTCACCACCTTGCATGTATTCAGCAATGGTACCTTTGATTCTTACCGCAGCGTTCATGCTCAGTCTTGCTTGGTTCAGGAGACGTTGATAGTAGCGAGTCGGACAAGTGTCTGCAAGAGTCCGTGTTCAACCTTTTCTCTCTCTCACATTTCCGCTCAAAATTGAAAGGGTTACTCTCAATCATCGTACAACCTGTCATTTTACCATAGGCTTGCGAGAATTCTAAGCAACCAGTCAAAATTCAATAAACATGCATTATTGGAGGTCTTTTAAGGGTTAAAACGTGGCTAGGGTCAAGGTAGGACATTTTTGGGATTAGAAGGCTAAACTTGGAGTTAAGTACTACTTTGTTTGCATTTTGTGTACGCAACCTTATCCCATAGGGTATCTTTTTGATTTTGGTATCGGAGAATTCGAACCAGAGAGACGTTTGTGGTTCTTTTCTATCACCGTTTTTGCCTTTCGGCTCTTTTATTTTCATTTTTTTAAGAGACTACTTTTTTAGGGAATTTTTTTGATGTTTTCCCGTCTCTTTTTCATTCATTTTTTGTATAGTGATAGTTCTCTGTACACCCACCCCAAACTTGAAATGTTGCTAGTTCCATGAGCAACCCCAAACTTATGTTGTTGCCAAGATTAGAGAACTATTACCTAACTCCAAAAGAGGGTAAAATTGTTTTTCTGGTCTATAGGCTTGTAACGTGGTTTGTCACCAAAAGAAAAGGGAAGTATTTTTTACGGCTCAAAGTTGGCTAGCAAAGGATATAATAATAATAAGGGTGGCTTGAAAAGGCTTTGAGTTATAACAAACAATTGCCTCAATGCACATGTTATCAAATCAACCAGTCAGCAGAGAATTAAAGCAAGTTCTAGAAAATAAACAGGCATACGGTACTCTGATAGTAGATCGAAAGAAATTGGTAATACCTTTCGGAAATATTTAGCTCAAATTCTCACTTGGCTTAGGTATCTGAAGGCATGAACAGTTATCTGCAGATACCGCGTCATCACTCGTCTCATTGTCTCCCGAACTTCAGCACTTCGGAGCATTCACCTTTGGTATTTGTGTGAAGGCGTGAAATTCGGATCATCAAAATCCATAACTTACTTCGCTGCAATCTTACCTATAACAGTTTTTCATGCACAATATAATAAACAGCAACAATTATTTAATTTTTTTTCTTTGTAAGTTTGACAGGGTGTTTATAGATGAAAATGACATAGATGGAATTCTTTAGTAAATACTATGAATTGAAAATACAGAATTGAAATTATTGAAAATAAAATACATATCATTGGGTTGCCTCCCAAGCAGCGCTTGTTTAGTGTCTCATTAGCTTGACGCATTTCCTCCATTACAGAGGATAGGTTCGCAAGTCTCTTGTTGTGCTCTTCTCGTTCCAATCTTTGAAGCACTTTACCATCTTCCATACTTGATTCTCGCTATCCAGGTAGGACCAGTTCAATTTCACCACACCCTCAACTATGCCTGTTGACGACTTATTTTCCGGCATGGTTTCATAGAGCGCAGTGTCTTCACCCCAAACTTATATTAATGCATGATTTTCTTTGGGACGCTTTCTTCACGAGGAAGAATTTGTTCTTCTAGAATGACACAATTGACTGATTTTCCTGCTTGCCAGCTTTTTCATTCTAGATGGTTCTTTCTCTTTATGTCATATTCTTGTATGGTTCCCCTAGTCCTAAAAACCAATTCTGTTACAACCCCTTTCTTGCTTACTTCCTGTAATATTCTTTGATAAATGTCTTTCCGGAAGTTTCTAGTCCAATGGTCCTCCTAACCATTGACCGTTCTTTTGCAGCCTTCCCTTTTACATTTTTCTTGTCTTCCTTCATCATCCTTGGGAGATTTTAGTGAGAGTGTTGTCTTTAGTTGGCTATTTCCAGCCCTATTAATCTCTTTGTTCCGGGGTACCTGTTTACATGCACTCAACAAATACCTTAGTAGCACTGGAGGAGATAATTTAAATATTTTTGGTTTTGTTTCATGTGTCCTTGTCACAGTGAAAATTCCCAGGTCAGTGAGGTGGATCACTTAAATACCAAAACTTTGCCTTAGCAAGAATTTCACAGATCAAATTCCACAATCATGAACAAGATTATTTTTATTTTTTAATTTTTTGGTATTTTTAATTTTTTTTGGCAAACTCAAATAATTTGAACAATGCCTTGTGAACACAATCCCCGGCAACGGCGCCAAAAACTTGACTACGGTCTGGCAAGTGTACTAGTCTGTCGTCGAGTAATAATTCACACTCTAGGTGTCTAGAATGAGTTCGTATCCACATGGATCATGCCAAAACATCGTCAGTGCTATTCAAGCTTGTGGTTTTTGCATTCGCTTTGGTTTTTGAAAAAGGTTTTTAATTTATAAAAAGAGCGACATGCATTGCAGAAAAGTAAATGTTTTGATTCAAGAAATATAGAGAATAAGTATGGTAGTTGAACTTACTCCCTTCTTCATACTTGGCATAATCGGTGTATAACATAGTAATTCAGATTATTATTCGGCGTTGATTTTATTCTTGTTATGGTAGTACCTTACTACTACCCTATGTAAGTGAAGTTTTCCTACTTTCGTAACTAAGGTACCTACGAGAGCCTAACCTCGTTGTGTCACATACCCTAATTACTAGGTGAGTTATTCAACACTATAATAAATTACAAGAATCTAATAGAAAAGCCTAAAGAAAACATACCTTGCTGAGATTAGTTTTCCCATAAGGGGAGAAAACTATGCCCTTAGAGCTCCTTTGAACCTCTCTTGTAATGAAGAGAAAGTTCTTCTAATTCTAAATGAAAAATAATGAGGAATTGGAGCTCTATTTATACTTTTCGTATTGGACATCAGCAAGCCATCGTAGCCACGATAGGCCATCGTGCTGCGATGGAGAGATTCAGTTCAAAATTATAACTGATCTCGTGCGTTTCATTAGCTTGGTCGCCAAGTTATATCATCGTACTGCGATGAAGGTCATCGTACTGCGATTGCAAGATTTTCTTTAAAAATATAACTTCTGATGTCTTGGCCAGCAAGCAGCTCCCATCGTGGCACGATGGGAGCCATCGTACTGCGATGAAAGGCTTTCTTCACTTTTTTGGCTTTTTCTTGTCTTTTGCGTATTTTTGCTTTGTGTTGATGCTCTTCCTTGATTCTGTAGGTTGTTCTTCATATTTGTGCCTGTCTTGGTCAATTTATTACTACTATTTTACCTAAAATACTGCAGAAATTCCTGTCACCACCTTTTCACACACTCATTTGTATTGTACATAAGGCAATATATAGTGAAAGAGCAAAGAGAATTTTGAAAGGTTGCAAAAGTACACAAAAAAATATTAACATGAATGCATCATTTCATCTTTTACTACAATTTATCACAGTATAAGTTATAGAATTGTAAAAGTTAGAGAATTAGGAATAAAAACTAAGCTTCCCTTATATATAGTTAGAGAGTTAGAGAATTAGAATTGTATTATCATACACATAACCGAAAGAGAAAACAAAATGTATTATATATTACTCTTATATTTTTAAAATATTTTATATTCTTACTACTTGATATCCCTGTTGAGGATTTTAGGGTGTTGGCTTCATTTGGTAAAATAAGCCTAATTACATGATGTGGAGCATGATGTGTGGCACATCAGGTTTCACATCTGGACGCCCTAGCTGGACGCGCTTTTATTATTTTACACGCGATCTTTTGAAAAGATTTGTTTTTCAAATTAAATCGTGCCAGCTTGCGCGCCAAGGAACAAGATAATCTTTCATGGATATGTTTTATTTTATTGGCCGACTTTGATCAAAAAGATTTGAAACAAACAATTAAAAGATTATGATCAAATAAATCTCAAGACAAAATTTATGAAGGCCAACTCGTCAAAGCCCATGAAGCTTGTTCTATATAAAGAAAGACTGAAGACTAATTATTCGTCAACTGAAATCAAGAAGCTAAGTCTACAAATTGAGTCTTAGGGTTTTAGTTCTTTAGTTGTTCTTTGTTCTTTGTGAGCCTTCACTTGGATCATAGTTTTGATACAAGTAAGGACTGAGTTTAATAGAGTTGTAATCTCTAGTGTTCTTTCTCCAAAGCTTTGAAGCAAGGAGTTAGATTGTGCAACACTCTAAGCCTTTAGGTACGAGTGCTTTGCTTGTCTCATGAAGGCAATGCCAAGGTAAAAAGCTCAAGAATCCAACTTCTCAACACTAAGTTTGAAAACCTCAGAATGAAAGAAGAAGAATCAATTCATGACTTTCACATGAATTTACTTGAGGTAGACAATTCTTTTGAGGCTCTAGGTGAAAAATTGTCTGAAGAAAAGCTTGTGAGAAAGATGCTTAGATCCCTACCCAAGAGATTTAACATGAAAATCACAGCTATTGAGGAAGCTCAAGACATCCTAAGTATGAAACTTGAAGAACTTGTGAGCTCTCTCCAAACTTTTGAGATGAACTTAGGTGAGCAAACTGAGAAGAAGGGAAAATGTATAGCTTTTGTATCTTGTGCTGATGAAGAGGAAGAGGCTGATGAGTCAGATGAGGATCTCTCAAATGACATAGCTATGTTAGGAAGACAATTCAACAAGCTTCAGAGAATGGTGGATAGAAGGCCAAGGAGGAATGTGAGGGACATCCAGATTGACATCAGTAAACAAGGTAACATTTCAACAAAAACCAAAACTGATGATAAGTCAACTCAGAACAAGGGTGTTCAATGTCATGAATGTGAAGGCTTTGGTCATATAAGAGCTGAATGTGGCACATATCTGAAGAAGCAGAAGAAAGGCCTGACTGTATCATGGTCTGATGAAGACTCTGACACTGACTCAGAGAATGTTGCTGCTAATCATGTGAGTGCCATGACTGGTGTGTGCAGTACTGATGTTGATTCTGTTGATGAAGAACTCACCTTTGATGAACTGGCCTCAGTCTACAAAAAGCTGTCTATCAAAAGTGAGGAACTGTGCAGAATCAATGAAGAACAGAAGATGGTTATCAGTCAACTAGAGACAGAAAAGGCTCAACTGCAAAACCAAGTAGTTAGTCTTGAAAGTGAAGTCAAGTTACTGTCAACCAACTTGAAGAATATGACCAAGTCTGTAAAGATGCTCAATACTGGAACTGACATGCTTGATGAGATTTTGAAAGTTGGAAAGCATGCTGGTGACTCATCTGGTGTAGGATTTAAGAACAAACATCACAACAAGAATACAAATACTAAGTTTGTTCCTGCTCAGAAGAAACCTGACCCTGGCAGAATGTGGACACATCACACCCCACATCAGAGACCTGCTGGCAAAGAGAAGTTTAATGCTTGGAGATGCCACCACTGTGGGAAGAATGGTCACATCAAGCCCTTCTGCTACAAACTCTATGGGTATCCCAAGAAAAGGCCTCAGGTTCAAGCCAAATCAACAAGGGTCACTCCTAAGAAGATGTGGAAACCAAAAGTTTCAGAAACTGCTCATATAGCTCACACTTCTCTCAGAGCATCTTCTAGTTAAGATTGGTATTTTGATAGTGGTTGTTCTAGGCACATGACTGGTGTTGAGAAATTTCTCACTAATATCAAGCCTCATATAACTAGTTTTGTAACCTTTGGTGATGGAGCAAAAGGTGAAATCAAAGGCAGTGGTAAGCTCAGCAGCAAAAGCTTGCCTGACCTAGATGATGTGTTACTTGTCAAAGGTTTGAAGGCTAATCTTATCAGCATAAGTCAACTGTGTGATCAAGGTCTTAAAGTCAACTTCACAAAGAATGAATGTCTTATCACTTCTGACAAAGGAGAATTGTTGATGAAAGGATCTAGGTCAAGAGACAACTGCTATCTATGGGTTCCTGATGAAACTGCTCACTCTACTACATGTCTTATTAGTCAGGAAGAAGAAGTTAAGCTTTGGCACCAAAGACTTGGTCATCTGAATCTAAAGGGAATGAAGAAGATTGTGTCCAAAAAAGCTATCAGAGGACTACCAAAGCTTAAGATTGTTGAAGGCAGTATCTGTGGTGAATTTCAAGTTGGAAAGCAGGTCCAGATGTCACACCCAATGTTGCAACATCAGGTGACATCCAGAGGTCTTGAATTGCTACATATGGACTTGATGGGACCAATGCAGGTAGAGAGTATTGGTGGCAAAAGATATGCCTTTGTGGTTGTAGATGATTTCTCAAGATTCACTTGGGTTAGCTTCATCAGAGAGAAGTCTGATACTTTTGATGCATTCAAAGACCTATGCCTTAGACTGCAAAGAGAAAAGGATAGTGCCATTGTTAGAATCAGAATTGATCATGGGAAAGAGTTTCAAAATTCAAGGTTTTCATAGTTTTTCTCTGATGAAGGAATTGGGCATGAGTTCTCCCCTCCAATTACACCCCAACAAAATGGTGTAGTTGAAAGAAAGAACAGAACTTTGCAAGAGGCTGCAAGAGTTATGCTACATGCCAAGAAGCTACCTTATTGCTTTTGGGCAGAGGCCATGAGTACTGCATGCTATGTACACAACAGGGTGAATCTGAGAAAAGGTACATCAACCACACTGTATGAGATATGGAAGGGAAGAAAACCAACTGTCAAATACTTCCATGTCTTTGGTAGCAAGTGCTATATCTTAGCTGACAGAGAGCAAAGGAGGAAGATGGATCCCAAGAGTGATGAAGGAATCTTTCTAGGCTATTCCTTAACCAGCAGAGCCTATAGAGTCTTCAACAACAGAACAAGAACTATGATGGAATCAATCAATGTTGTCATAGATGACTGTTCTGACAATGTGCCCGATGTTGATCCTGATATGGACACATCTCACCCCCAGCCTGAAGACTCTGAAGTTGTAGAGATTCTTGAGAAGACTGATCAGCAAGAAGATGTAACTCTAGTGAACAAGGGTCCCTCTGTTAGAGTTCAAAAGAATCATCCAAAAGAACTCACAATAGGGAGTCCTGATTCATGTGTTATGACAAGGTCAAGAGAGGTTGTATCCAATGCTTGTTTTGTGTCAAAGGTAGAACCAAAGAATGTGAAAGAAGCCTTGACATATGAGTTTTGGATTGAAGCTATGCAAGAGGAGCTGAACCAGTTCAAGAGGAATGAAGTATGGGATTTAGTTCCTAGGCCTGAAGGAGTCAACATCATTGGAACTAATTGGTTCTATAGAAATAAATCTGATGAAAGTGGTGTTGTGACTAGAAACAAGGCTAGGCTTGTGGCTCAAGGTTACTCTCAGATTGAAGGAGTAGACTTTGATGAAACATTTGCTCCTGTGGCACGTCTTGAATCCATAAGGTTACTTTTGGGAGTAGCATGTATCTTGAAGTTCAAGCTATTTTAGATGGATATGAAGTGTGCTTTCCTCAATGGATACTTGAATGAGGAAGTATATGTGGAGCAGCCCAAGGGATTTGTTGATCCAAATTATCCAGATCATGTCTACAGATTGAAGAAGGCATTGTATGGATTAAAGCAAGCTCCTAGGGCATGGTATGATAGGCTAACCAAATTTCTTGTACAGCAAGGTTATAGAAAAGGAGAAACTGACAAAACCTTGTTTGTCAGAGAAGAAGAAGGCAAATTCATGATTGCACAAATCTATGTAGATGACATTGTGTTTGGAGGAATGTCTGATCCCATGGTCAAGATGTTTGTGAATCAGATGCAATCTGAATTTGAGATGAGCCTTGTAGGTGAACTTACCTACTTTCTTGGTTTGCAAGTCAAACAGATGGAAGACACAATTTTCATCTCTCAAAGCAAGTATGCCAAGAACATTGTGAAGAAATTTGGAATGGAGAATGCAAATCACAAGAGAACTCCTACAGCAACCCATCTCAAACTTTCTAAAGATGAACATTGTGTCAGTGTTGATCAAAGTCTATACAGAAGCATGATTGGCAGTCTACTCTATCTCACTGCAAGTAGACCTGACATTAGCTTTGCTGTTGGTGTATGTGCAAGGTACCAAGCTGAGCCTAAGATGAGTCATTTGAATCAGGTCAAAAGGATTCTGAAGTATGTCAGTGGTACAAGTGATTATGGGATTCTCTACTCTCATGGTGAAGACACAAGATTGTTGGGTTATTGTGATGCTGACTGGGCAGGTAGTGCAGATGATAGGAAAAGCACTTATGGTGGATGTTTCTTTTTGGGAAGCAACCTTATCTCATGGTTCAGCAAGAAACAAAATTGTGTTTCTCTTTCTACAGCTGAGGCTGAGTATATTGCAGCAGGAAGTAGTTGCCCTCAGCTACTTTGGATGAAGCAGATGTTGGGTGAGTACAATGTGCAGCAAGATGTGCTCACATTATACTGTGACAATTTAAGTGCTATAAATATTTCCAAAAATCCTATCCAACATAGTAGGACAAAACACATTGATATTCGTCACCATTTTATTAGAGATCTTGTGGAAGATAATGTTGTGACTCTAAAGCATGTTGCCACTGAGAATCAACTGGCAGATATTTTCACAAAGGCTTTAGATGCAAATAGGTTTGAGGTGTTAAGGGGCAAACTTAGTATTTGCCTCTTTGAGGATCAATAGCCATAATAGCTATTCCGGCGTGCAACGGTTACCTGTCTTTCCCTCCATTCATAGTTGCACGCAATCCAAAGGCAATCATATCAAATATTTTCCAACGGCTATTTCGCGATCAAATATCCAAGAAATCCGTTTGTTCAAGATTTTCTCTCATTGCCTACCACATTGATCACTACATTTGTTTCTCACACACTCAAACGACCAAAAATTTTCTTGATCTCTCTCAAAACCTCTTTGTTCATCTCTCTGCAATTTTCTTTGAATCTTCATCTCACAAATCACTCATCACCATGTCTACTGCAACCAAAACATCTCCTTCCACAAAATTCAACACTCCTCCATCATCACCAAAACTTAATTCCCCACATCAAGTAGGTATTCAAAGTGATGCAACCCCTGTTTCTATGCTCAAACCGTCAGGATCAAAGAAAAGGAAGTCTAAACGATCAAGAAGGGAATCTACCCCCATTGCTGCAGAGGAAGTTGCTATTCCTTCTCCTTCCACAGAAAAACCAAAGATGAAGAAGAAGAAAAACAAGAAGCCCAAGACTGGTTCACCCAAGAGGGCTCACACTATGTCAAGCCTATATCTTGACTCTCTTCCCTCTGAGAATGTTGATGCTGCTGCTGAAGCATCTATTGGCGAAGGATCTTCAAAGCCTAACCCTGAGAAAGCTGTTTTAAAGACTTATGGTGATCAAAGACACCCCATGACCCAGAAGGTCATTGATTCTGTGCTCAAGGCCTTATAAGAGCCTGATGTTGTGGCAAATGTTGGAACATCATTGCCACAAGGAAAAGAAGAGACTCCTGCTATTGAAGAAACTGCTGTTGTTCCTGATTCTCCAGAACAGGAAATTATTGAAGAAGATCAACCTGATGAGGTTGAAGAACCCAAAGATGATACCCAGTCTGACAAGGGTAAAGAAGCTGAAGGTTCAGATCATGAAGACTCCAATCCTTCTGACAAGGATGCTGATGGAGATACAACTATTGTGGATGTAGAAGACTATGATTCTGACATCCCTTTGAAGAAGGTTGCCGAGGATAGCATTGCAAGAAGGACCAGAAGTGGTAAAGGTCCTGCTACTACTAGTGGTTCTCCTATTGCTGCTAAGGAGAAGAAGAAGCCTGTCAAGAGGCAAGTGATGTATGGTCCCAAGAAGGGATTTGGTAAAGCTGTGGTACCACCTACCAAGAAGAAGACTCAGAAAAGAAAGGAGCCACCTACAAGTGACTCAGAATATGATGGGGAGCAGGATGTAGCTCACATCAGTGAGTCTGAAGAAGAATCTGCTGAGGAGCGCAATGTGGAGCTTGATGTAGTCCACATTGAGTCTGCTGTGAAGAAGAGCTATGGGAAGAAGAAAATTCCTCAGGGAATTCCTGATATCCCTGTTGATCTAATTTCCTTCCACAATCCTGCACATGCTGGAAAATGGAAGTATATTGCTTACAGAAGATTAGCTCTGGAGAGAGAGCTGAGTGCTGAAGCCTTGCAGTGCAAGGAGGTTATGAGGTTGATCAAGCATGCTGGCTTGATGAAGACTGTCTCTGGGTTGAGTGACTGCTTTGAGAAGGTAGTCAAGGAATTTTTGGTAAACATCCCTACTGGTTATGACAACCCCCTGGACAAGGAGTACCGGACTGTATTTGTAAGGGACAATGAAATCAAATTCTCTCCTGCTGTTATCAACCAATTTCTGGGCAGAAGTGAAGAGCCCTATGCTGAGATGGAAGCCAATGACAACTATATAATCAAGGCCATCACTGGTGGAAAGGTCAAGTCCTGGCCTAAGAAAGGGAAGCTCCAAGCAAGCAAGCTCACTCCAATCTACAACATCCTTAACATGATTGCTGCTGCTAATTGGGTACCAACCACACACAACTGTGATGTGGCTACAGGTTTGGCTAGGTTTATCTATACTGTAGGTAGCAAAATTAATTATGATTTTGGTACTTATATATTTGACCAGACTGTCAAGCATGCCAAAACCTTAGCTGTTAAGTTGCCCATTGCTTTTCCCTCCCTGCTGTGTGGAATCATATTGAGCCAGAGACCTGATGTTCTGGGCAAGGATGATTTGTCTTGCAGAAGAGAGTCTGCTATCTCTTTTTATAACACCCCAACTAAATTGTCTAGAATATTTAGTCGAAGCATACATAATTGAAATCCGAGTACATTAAATTATAAAAGAACTAACTGAATAACTTATTACCATTAAGATAATATTAGAATATTTAATACAGCAGCGTAAAGAATTGACAACAGAATAACAAGCTAAATAAAAACAAGGAAGAAGACTAAGTCTTCTAAGCTGACAATCCAAGCTCAGCTCCAATCGTCAGGTCCATCCTGGTCCCTGCTCCGAAATAACCTGTCTACCTAAAAAATAAATGGAGTGGGGTGAGACTACTAAGTCTCAGTGGGTCCTACTACCCTCCTAAAGGCGACTACGCCGAGACACCTAACCAGTCATAACATATTCATATTTATAACATAATATCATAAGCATAATAATTAAATGTGGATCACAGATAACAACTCTTATTATTTTAACCGCAAGGACACTCTGAGGTGAGCATGTCCCAGAGGCCTGCCTTGTCCGCGAACAGAAAACGTTCCGGCATACAGCTCACAAAGTTTTTCTGATGGAACTTCGGAAATGAAGTCCATAAGCGATGTCACAGATCGCACATAACTGACTGATACTAAATTAATTCATACTACCATGATTTCCCAAACCCGGGGAGTATACAATAATTCTAATATCCTAAGTTATACCCTAGGATTGCACTTTGATTACAAACTATACGTATTTTATATTAATTCTATTATTGCAGGAAATATCAATCTAATTCGAGGATCTAAAACGAGTATAAGATTTTGAGAAAAATAATAAAAATTAGGGTCATTCTGACTTTACCCGCCACGATGAGCAATCCAACAAGCCCAGGCAAGTGATCATATTCTGGTCTGGGTGAGCTCGCCGGGCCAGCAAGTGCTCGCTTGGCGAGCATAAGCTCGCTGGGCTAGCAAATTCTCGCCGGGCTACTCATCAGCTACCCAGAAAATCATCACTCGCTAGAAGGCTCTCTGTCTGCTCGCCGGGCGAGAACTGCGAGAACAGCCCCTGTTTTCCAGAAAATCCCATTTTTCAAATTAACCACCTACAATCTTCAAATTAAACCTATGCAATAATATTATAAGTATATAATACGACAGTTTGGAGAAGAATTTGGGAGTTAATTCTTCTCACACATAAATTCCCTAATTTTTCTTAAGTTTGCATGCATTTTTAAATTTGGGGAATCTAAACTACCTAGCCTAAGAACCCACCTGTTATGAAGCTTTAATCCATGCTTCCAGGGCTCTACACAGCTACAGCACCATCCCAGCTACACCCACGACCATCCCTCGATATAATTTGGAATTCGGAAAAATGAAGAATTTCTAGCACAACTCTGCATCAGACCTCCATCTTCAAAAAATCATCCAGCCTTCGTTTCTCCACTAAAATTTACGAAATCGGTCTCCAACCGACCGAAATTAAGTTAGCTTTCGATACCAACAAGCGGAATCAAAATCAGAGTTACAGAGAAGGAGAAATTACCTTTTGACTGGAGCCCTGTTCAAACACGATTTTCTGAAAATTCCTGGGTTGAACAGTCAACTTCAAAAATTCGCTCAGAATTCATTTCTCGATGAAAATTCATGAAACCGGCGCCAAAATGACCGTATTCGAGTTAGCTTTCTATCACAAAAAGAATCGTTCAAAACAGAATTGTGAGGAGAGATTTCTTACCATTTTACTGAGGGCTGTTTCCAAAACACGGGTTTTCCAATTCTTCACCAATTTTGCTTCCAAATTCATTCCCATGGCTTAGTGATCCTTATAAACTCACATGCAAGATGAAATTCAGATTTTAGCTTGGATGTGGAGCACGAAATTGAGATAAGGAGGAGGAGTTAGAACTCAAGACTTACCTTTCCTTGAAGCTTGAGGTGTGGGGAATCCATTTATGTTCTTGCATGTTGGTTATGGTTAAGTAGAATGAAATGAAGTTATTGTTTGTGATGCTGCAGCTCGTGAATGGGAAGGAAGAGGAAGAATAAGAACTGAGTTTCTATTGATTCTTGCTACTTAAAGGGTGTAGAATTTTTGTGAACAACATGCATGTGCTAGAGATTGCATAAGCTCATGAAATGGGTTATTGTTGTTGAAGAAGATCATGGGCGTGAGAGAGAGAAAGGTAGGGAAGATATTGGTTTCAATTTTCTGATCATATGTTCCCTTCACATGTGTGTTATTTATTATTCTTACAACTCATGTGCAGTCCCATTTGCCCCTCTTAATCATATACATGTGTGAGTGTGTGGGTCTTATTTCCATTGGTCAAGCTAAATTACTTTAATATTCTCTCACAATAGATTTGGTATAATTTATCCCAATACACCTCTAATTATTATTACTTCTAATAATTTAAAGTGGGATGTTACAATCTACTCCCCTTAAAGAATTTCGTCCTCGAAATTCAGAATTTCATCCTTTCTTACACGTCAATACACTGCTCTACTCTTCATATCCATGGGTTCGAGTGTTTAGTTACGCACACTTTACTCGCTACATGTTTGTTAGTGATCTTACAGTCATCCACATCTATTTCCTTGGAATAAAATTTTCCTCTCTCAATGGGTTGCTGGCCTAAAGGCTGGTCATCTGACTACATTCTCATTTGATCCTGTGTTGCGCACTTTGATTCAACTGCCTACTGACATTCCCTTGATTGCGTAATTACAACCTTAGTTTATACTATCTGAACACGGTAACACGCTATCCCGTCTCTCCCGGCTTAACTTCTACCGCCAGTACGCCTTCTGTTGGATAACCTCACAAAGTAACACTTGTTTCACTTGTGAAGACGGATATGCAACTGCATTCTCAACACTCCAAACGTCCTCAACATGTCGTTCTTTACATCCCGTTTCTTCTTCACAGCATAATTCACTTGTGATAACTTAGTCGATCCAACAGTATCATGACTTATTCTTCTGATTATGTTCGAGAATTGACCCTGCTTAACTCCTTGCTTTACTGATCTCTATTACGGTTAATCCCTTCTATAACTACGGGTAATGACTTCGTTATTCAACGGCTTAACAGGTCGGTATCTGGCCTGGTTGGCGTCATATGTTTAGCTGATTGGTATAGGCTTGAGTATTGATATAGACAATCCAAAATCTTTCTCTTCAGGGTTTTTCTCAATTTCGAACACTGCAGTTCATGACACATCACATGTACCACTGTCCCATATGTATCGTATAAATACTCCAGGATCAATCAAAATATAAAACGAGTGGAGAACGCTTAAGCACTATAGTTCCTTTCGCCAATGAGTCAAACTCAGCTGCAACCGAACCCATAGTACTACAGAATTTTCCACCTACTATTTTAATCCATCCTAGCACAACACTGTGATTGAGTAGTACATTTAACATGTCGAAGAACTAAGGTTCGAATCTTCCTTCAAGGATACGGTTAGTTTGGTTGGATAATTTATTGATAGGCTAAAGTGAAGGGATCTGGTTAACGTGATCGAATTCTAATGCTGGTTAATTGAATACGGAAGATTTGCACATTTAACACAGAGAATGGATTTACATCCCTTGTCCAAAAATAGTCAATGTGCCAGTGTATGAATTGGATTTCCAACTAGGAAATCCTTTTACTCTACACGAGGAATTTGATTTATGATGATCTGAATCAATCGTCGATATTGTACAGAGAAACTGAAACAGTCGGCAGAGAACGAAATTGTCAAACGTGAATTCAAAGAATAGTTTTGATGAGGTATCTAGATACTAATATTTCTACTATTTCCTATTTCTACGTAACTGGAAAGATCTGAAATTTAACTGGAATTTAGCTGATAAGACTCCGAAAAATTAAACAACACAATTGAATTAATGATGGGTCGTTCAGGTGCACGAAGACCTATATGATAAACTGATACTGACACTGAACAGAATAGTTCGGCGGATAATTGACTAATGATACTGATTAAAAGATCGATACGACGAGTGAGAGCTTGAACTGAATTTACACGTGACCTCTCTAGTTAAACTAGATTCCACGGATTATATTTAGTTACTAGCAACATATCTGAAAAGCTGAAAGATTGAACATGATTACTTATAGGTAACGTCCTACATTGTCAGTTTGACTGACTGACATCGAGGAATTTGGAGAGTTTACCTTTCAACTATTCCGGTGATAATTACGACTAACAGATGATAGGGCACGAGAAGGAATTATCTGTCCGAGACATAAGCAGACAAGTTAGGGAATGAACCCGTTCCATGTTCCTATGTCTAATGGATACCCAATCCAACATAGCTTGGTTCGATGAACTTAGCTTATCAAAGGTCCGAAGGAATGGTCATGAATTTGGAATTTGACTTCTAATGGTTCCGGCTCAAATCAGGGTATTGATAGGCACTCTAAAAGGAAATCTGACTGACTTTAACAGATTCCTAACTCGAAGGTCTGAATAAATGAAAATGCCAAGTGGCTGATAAGGAATAAATCCAACTTAGTTATTTCGTTTCAGGGCAACTAACATAGATACTCAACGATTGATCTAGGTGGCTGTATGCGTTAATGATAACTTCTGATTTGCTAATTTGATCGAGGCTTGAATGCTGGTGATTCGGTACTAAGACTGATCTCAAGGAGGTAGGCTGCTCTACGGTAACGAGCTCCTATTGATAATGTACTAGATGATAAAATAGCGGGCTGGCGTCTAAGGAAATTAATAATACGGGTGGTTCAACTTAGTTCCTCTCACAAGGTATCTACCTAAGCCACGACACTAAGCTGCTAATGTAGGAGATGTATGATAGTGTTAAGTAGGCTACCTGGTAACTAAGTATGGTCAAGAGTTATTTCTAACTGTCATTCCGGTGAGGTTATGTTCCAAGTGGTTTGGGTGTGATCTCTAATGTAACGTGTTAGGCTGAGACTATCTTATTAGACCTATAATAATTTCCTAAGTGGTAACATGACAGACCGGAAGGTAAGAAAGGGTTGAATCGAAGATGGTCTAATTTGACTATTTTCCTATAAACTTGGTTGGGTAGTTTATGGTACTATACTGGTTCAAGATAAATGAATAACTACACCTAATACGTCTATATGGGTAATAAGTTTATTAGGTGAAATCCCTAACTGTTACATCTGATAATGCTCAACCTCTAGTGGTAAGGTACAACTATTGGTTGTTACTTACAAGGGCTAATTCGGTTGATTCTTGTTTCTACTGCTCACGAATGATGCCTTATGAATTAAGTCAAGTATCTAAATGGTGTTGTGAAGTGATTCCTAGTTGTTACTCTAATCAAGGTTGATCTCAAATGGTTTGCTGAGTTAACTGACATATGCTGGTATTGCTAAAGGAGATTCTATTTGTCATGTAAAGTAGAGTTCGACTTCTATCGGTAAGGTAGGAATACGAGTTATGAGTTGAAAAGCTGAAATATTCTTAAGGAGGCATTAAGAGTTGACTTTCTATAAGGTAATCTAATAAAAAGTTCTCAGATAAGTATTGGTGTGTATTGCATTCTAACTTGTTTTCTCTAGTATGGTATGGAACAGGTCCGACAACACTGGCAGATTTCGCGGCTGAAAGCTAAGGTTAGGTACTTAGGAAGAGTCTTGATCTACTGAAAATTAAGTCTGGTTACTCTCAGGTTCGGAAAAGTTTGCCTGACACACGGTGTCAGTTGGATACTACTACGACCTACATACTTACGTTCTTCCATGAACAATTCTACTTCGAACGATTAGCACATCCCTCAACTGCTCTTAGTCCTTACAAGTCTAACATCGACTTCATCGCCTTCTCCGAGATGTCCTATCACTATTAGTTCCAATCCATATACTCCGTCTTAACTCTTTGAATACTCGTTGGCAATGTACCGTTTACTCCAGCAGTACAAACTATTTCAGCTCTAACATCCGGTTAGAGGAACTTCTTTGTCAATGACTGCTTCTGTATTGCACTTCCACTACGATCTTCTTGCTTAACCGCCTCGGTCCACTTTGGTTCTCAACCGTAATACCCTGCATACCATGCACAATACTGAGTTGTACGGGCTCAGCACGCGATGGTTTCAGTGTAAACAGTCCAGACTCCAAAGGGTCCGTACTATTTAGGAAGGAATTGTAATGACTCACGGCAAGGTCCGATACTGGATCGACCTGCTCTGATACCAATTATAACACCCCAACTAAATTGTCTAGAATATTTAGTCGAAGCATACATAATTGAAATCCGAGTACATTAAATTATAAAGGAACTAACTGAATAACTTATTACCATTAAGATAATATTAGAATATTTAATACAGCAGCGTAAAGAATTGACAACAGAATAACAAGCTAAATAAAAACAAGGAAGAAGACTAAGTCTTCTAAGCTGACAATCCAAGCTCAGCTCCAATCGTCAGGTCCATCCTGGTCCCTGCTCCGAAATAACCTGTCTACCTAAAAAATAAATGGAGTGGGGTGAGACTACTAAGTCTCAGTGGGTCCTATTACCCTCCTAAAGGCGACTACGCCGGGGCACCTAACCAGTCATAACATATTCATATTTATAACATAATATCATAAGCATAATAATTAAATGTGGATCACAGATAATAACTCTTATTGATTTTAACCGCAAGGACACTCTGAGGTGAGCATGTCCCAGAGGCCTGCCTTGTCCGCGAACAGAAAGCGTTCCGGCATACAGCTCACAAAGTTTTTCTGATGGAACTTCGGAAATGAAGTCCATAAGCGATGTCACAGATCGCACATAACTGACTGATACTAAATTAATTCATACTACCATAATTTCCCAAACCCGGGGAGTATACAATAATTCTAATATCCTAAGTTATACCCTAGGATTGCACTGTGATTACAAACTATACGTATTTTATATTAATTCTATTATTGCAGGAAATATCAATCTAATTCGAGGATCTAAAACGAGTGTAAGATTTTGAGAAAAATAATAAAAATTAGGGTCATTCTGACTTTACCCGCCACGATGAGCAATGCAACAAGCCCAGGCAAGTGATCATATTCTGGTATGGGTGAGCTCGCCGGGCTAGCAAATGCTCGCCGGGCTAGCAAATGCTCGCCGGGCCACTCATCAGCTGCCCAGAAAATCATCACTCGCTAGAAGGCTCGCCGTCTGCTCGCCGGGCGAGAACTGCGAGAACAACCCCTGTTTTCCAGAAAATCCCATTTTTCAAATTAACCACCTACAATCCTCAAATTAAACCTATGCAATAATATTATAAGTATATAATACGACAGTTTGGAGAAGAATTTGGGAGTTAATTCTTCTCACACATAAATTCCCTAATCTTTCTTAAGTTTGCATGCATTTTTAAATTTGGGGAATCTAAACTACCTAGCCTAAGAACCCACCTGTTATGAAGCTTTAATCCATGCTTCCAGGGCTCTACACAGCTACAGCACCATCCCAGCTACACCCACGACCATCCCTCGATATAATTTGGAATTCGGAAAAATGAAGAATTTCTAGCACAACTCTGCATCAGACCTCCATCTTCAAAAAATCATCCAGCCTTCGTTTCTCCACTAAAATTTACAAAATTGGTCTCCAAACGACCGAAATTAAGTTAGCTTTCGATACCAACAAGCGGAATCAAAATCAGAGTTACAGAGAAGGAGAAATTACCTTTTGACTGGAGCCCTGTTCAAACACGATTTTCTGAAAATTCCTGGGTTGAACAGTCAACTTCAAAAATTCGCCCAGAGTTCATGTCTCGATGAAAATTTATGAAACCGGCGCCAAAATGACCGTATTCGAGTTAGCTTTCTATCCCAAAAAGAATCGTTCAAAACAGAATTGTGAGGAGAGATTTCTTACCATTTTACTGAGGGCTGTTTCCAAAACACAGGTTTTCTAATTCTTCACCAATTTTGCTTCCAAATTCATTCCCATGGCTTAGTGATCCTTATAAACTCACATGCAAGATGAAATTCAGATTTTATCTTGGATGTGGAGCACGAAATTGAGATAAGGAGGAGGAGTTAGAACTCAAGACTTACCTTTCCTTGAAGCTTGAGGTGTGGGGAATCCATTTATGTTCTTGCATGTTGGTTATGGTTAAGTAGAATGAAATGAAGTTATTGTTTGTGATGCTGCAGCTCGTGAATGGGAAGGAAGAGGAAGAATAAGAACTGAGTTTCTATTGATTCTTGCTACTTAAAGGGTGTAGAATTTATGTGAACAACATGCATGTGCTAGAGATTGCATAAGCTCATGAAATGGGTTATTGTTGTTGAAGAAGATCATGGGCGTGAGAGAGAGAAAGGTAGGGAAGATATTGGTTTCAATTTTCTGATCATATGTTCCCTTCACATGTGTGTTATTTATTATTCTTACAACTCATGTGCAGTCCCATTTGCCCCTCTTAATCATATACATGTGTGAGTGTGTGGGTCTTATTTCCATTGGTCAAGCTAAATTACTTTAATATTCTCTCACAATAGATTTGGTATAATTTATCCCAATACACCTTTAATTATTATTACTTCTAATAATTTAAAGTGGGATGTTACACTTTTAGTCTCAAGCAGTCTGACGTGACTCCTGATGTGGGCACGTCCAGCTCAACTGGTGCAATGTCTAGGAAAGACATGATTGCTGCTTTAAAGGAGACTTGTAAGGCTCTGGATGAGAAGAAGACCAAGCTAGAAGCAGTCATTGCTGGACTGGAGCTTGAGGATGAGCAAACAATGGCTGAGGATGAGGAATTGGAGGAGGAGCATGGATATTTGAATTTTGTAATTCATTAATATTTCCATGTATTCAGTATTTCCTTTGTTTTGCTTGTATTTTGTGGGCTGTGCCCTGGATTTCTGTAGCACCTATGTGTGCCTGTTCTGTACTGCTGCACTAATAATGGCCTGAGTGCCTTTTACTGTTCATGCACCATCATCTCTACTTCTATGCTATCTGCATTCTAATGGTGTTTTCAATCACCCTCTATGTTTTTGACTTTATTTGTCAAAATTCTGGCTAAAAAGGGGGAGTAAAAATTAAAATGAACAATTCTTTGAAGTCTTAACTGCAGCAACTTGTGATGTGTGCACATCTGACTACACATCTGGCATACATGCTTATTTTTCTTCAAATGTTTTTCTCAACAAATTTTGAAGAATTAGTTTTCTAAAGCATGTTTTTTCTGAAGACTTAATCTGTACATTCTCAACTGGGTGATGCATTCTTAAGAAGTCCAATTGAAGATGTTTATGTGTGTAATGTTTGACACATTTGTATGATTTCTACATGGTAATGCATTCTCAAGAAGCCTGTAGAAATTGCTCTTTGTGTGATGTTTGACACATCTGTGAAGTTTTAACTTGGTCATGCATTCTCAAGAAGCCAGGTTTAAAACATCTTCATGTCTCTCTACTAGGTCATGCATTCTGAAGAAGCCTATAGGAGATATGATATTTAGGGGGAGTACTTGGAAAGTGCTCTAGTATAAAGGGGAGTAAACAACTACATGTTTGCATGAATCTATGCATAGTTGTGTTTGCTACCCTCCCTCATGTGTGCATGGAATCTCATGCTTGTATGTGTCTTGGAATTTATTTTTCTCAATCTTTAGGAATTTATTTTTCCTATTGTGTGAGAGTTTATTTCTCTCCAATTATGTGAGGCTCATATCCGCTGCTGCATGCCTCTGATGTGCCTACACATCTCTCCAAGTCTTGTTGGCTGACTAAAAGATTATTTTAGCCCAAAATTTGCCAAAGGGGGAGATTGTTGAGGATTTTAGTGTGTTGGCTTCATTTGGTAAAATAAGCCTAATTCCATGATGTGGAGCATGATGTGTGGCACATCAGGTTTCACATCTGGACGCCCTAGCTGGACGCGCTTTTATTATTTTACACGCGATCTTTTGAAAAGATTTGTTTTTCAAATTAAATCGTGCCAGCTTGCGCGCCAAGGAACAAGATAATCTTTCATGGATATGTTTTATTTTATTGGCCGACTTTGATCAAAAAGATTTGAAACAAACAATTAAAAGATTATGATCAAATAAATCTCAAGGCAAAATTTATGAAGGCCAACTCGTCAAAGCCCATGAAGCTTGTTCTATATAAAGAAAGACTGAAGACTAATTATTCGTCAACTGAAATCAAGAAGCTAAGTCTACAAATTGAGTCTTAGGGTTTTAGTTCTTTAGTTGTTCTTTGTTCTTTGTGAGCCTTCACTTGGATCATAGTTTTGATACAAGTAAGGACTGAGTTTAATAGAGTTGTAATCTCTAGTGTTCTTTCTCCAAAGCTTTGAAGCAAGGAGTTAGATTGTGCAACACTCTAAGCCTTTAGGTACGAGTGCTTTGCTTGTCTATGAGTGTGTCTCCAACTGAGTTTGTTTAGTAAATCCTTACTGGGTATGGTTGAGGGGGAGTGAGCAGAGGTTCTCATATCTAGGAGTTCCTAGGTAGAATTAGCACGAGTAGTGATTAAGTGATAAGTTGTAAACAGGGGAGTTTAGCTTTGAATTGATACTACCATAGTGGATTCATCCCTGGATTGGTATCCTCCAGAATAGGGCTTGTTATAAGTGCCAGACTGGGTTAACAAACTCTGTGTGTTTTATTGTTTCCTGCACTTTATATTGTTTACTTGTTCATCAAGTTCAGTATGTCCACGATGTTGACACATTAGGCTACACATCGTACGATTCCTAAAGTGTACACATCGTGCTGCACATCTGACACTTGCCACCAGAATTTCAATCCCTTTCAATTACAATTTATTAGTTACAATTTTTATTAATTAATTTATTGTCCTAATATTATTTAAAGAATAAATTTTGTCACACCAACCTTTAAACTACTACTTTTTCCAATTCCATAACTCTTTTTTTTTACTAATTACAATTTCATAACTCTTATTCCTTAACTATGACAATTAACTCACTCAATTTATCACTATATATTAATTTGATATAGTGTATAATATACCTCTCTATAATACATTATTAATAGTTTTTTAAGATTTAATAAATGTTATTTTAGATTTAATAAACAATAGAAATATAGAATTTTTTCAAAGGTGCCACATAGGCAAAATGCTTGTCTAGGAGCAACTCAACCTTCCTATTATAAGATAAAATAATAATAATAATAATAATAATAACAACAACATCTAGGGGTAAACCCACGTGTTGCGCGGGTTCGATTAAAATATATAATTAAAATATTTTTATAAATGAAAAATAAAAATTGTGATTAGTATAATAACATATAGATATTAATTTAAAATATATAGATATTTAATATAAGTATATATATAAAAATAAAAAATAGTTTAGAAATATGAGATTTTTCACTGATTTATATCGTAGTTTTGTTTATATTTTAATACAATAGGTCTTTTATAATATTTTTTGAGTTTAAAGGGATGCATCATATTATATTTTAATCGTGTAATATCTTATTTTTTTTATTTGAGTTGCAATTGTATAGTCACGTGTCACTTTTTTTTAGGTATCCCTTATTTAAAAATCATGTGATCTCGTTTTTTAAAAATTACGAATCAAATAGCGTAATTCTTTTCTATGCAACTAAAGGTTCTAAGTAGCTTTTCTAAATAGCTTATCTGGCTTACGAAAAGAAAATTTATTATTTTAGAAGAATTTAACATATCTTATTATTTGCTTTAAAAAATGTTATATTATTCTGATAAAAATCTCACTATTTTATTGAGCCACGACTTTAACACTTTTTCAACACTTTAGAAGATGCATTTATTTTATTTAAATAGTTACATTATTATTTAAATCAAATTAATAATTTTGAAATTTTTATAAATATTCTATTTATCGCTATTTGATAAACATTAAAATAAGCTTTGTTGTAAAATATAATTCATATATATGGTGGCTTTTGACTTTTTTTAAATCACGAGGTCTCGTTTTTTGAAAATTACGTATCAAATAGCGTAATTACTTAATTCCTTCTATGCAATTTAAGATATCAAATAGCTTATCTACTTACCCCATCTCATTCTTTTGAAGTTTCTTCTCACATATTCATTTGGTAAAATTTTATCCCGATTTTATTAGTCTCAAGTTTTTTAGTCTACTGTTTGGTTTAATATTTGTTTTTTGCATTGTCCTTTTTTTTGTTTTTGTTTTTGTTTTTGGTGAGGTTTGTGTCCCATCAAATTTATTGTTATAGTAAAAATTTTACCACACATCATCACAAACCACCACAAAAACAACTTGGAATGTATATATTTAAATGCATGGAAGGTAAATATTACTATATTAATGCATGGAAGGCGTAACAAAATGGTTTAACATATAAAAAGGAGAATATTAGTGTAACCATTCTATATAATAAAAATCATAGCATGATTTTACAACTTATAAAGAGTAGTACCAATAAAATTCATAAAAATATTACTATGTTAAATAATAAATATATTATGGGTTAGAACCAAATGATATGTGCCAATTTTATTTTGGAGGATTTTTTACTCTTCATCTCTTTCTATATATGCGACATGGAGACTTTTGACTTCTTTGCCGATACACCATACACCATTATAGTAATTTGTTAGTTCTTTATTACCAAGAATGATCCTGCAACTATTCCACCATCTCTCCCTCTTTATCAAATTCACCATTAATCAAATCATCATATATAAAATTTCAGAAATTTGATTGCTCCACAGTCTAAACACAGTGTCATTTTAAAAGACATGCGTTTTGTTTTTTTACATAACATGCAAAATACACAGATTAAATATAAATAAAACTTACATATAATTAAATTGGCATGTTGCCAACTCAACACGTTCCAACATTTTTTCCTTTTTCATCTTTGAACAATTTGATCCCTAAAAAACATAACAACATGGATGTTGAAAATAGACTAATATTTATATTTGAAAAGATAAGATAGTAGTTGATTTGTTGAAAATAAACATAAGTTGCTAAAAGTCTAAAATTGGTACATAGAAAACATGTAAAAGAATAAAGCTATGAAAAGGAGAGTACACGGATAAAAAGTTGTGGTCAATGAGTATTGTTTATAAAGATCATCAATCGTTATAATTCATATTTCTTTTATTACTATTGAATATATTAATTGGAAGGAATTTCAACAATTTCTACACAAAACCAACATAAGTTCATTGTCTCATACACTGGTTTACCTTTCCTTCCTCATTGTCAGCTAGATTCTTCTTCTTGTATCTAATTCTTCCAAAAGAAAGGGCTTCGTTATGAAATGTTCTAACATTGATTAAAGTATGGTTACATTTTAAAAGAATGTATTTTAAATGTTAGTTTCTCTTTTAGTTTGTGCAAAAAAAAAAAAATAGTACATATGAATATGATTGTAGTTCTTCTGAGATTGGCTGCATCATAAGGCTAAAACAACTTGGTCATAATGACTTAGCTAAAGCACCAATGCTGAAGCAATTGAGTCTAAACCACTTATGCATATTGAAGATGTGCAGATGCAACATGTTGAACAAGATGTCCTAGAAATCTTGTCACTGGGTTCAAAACATGTGAAGGCAACATGTCGAACAAGATGTCCTAAGACATGTGGGTAGGACATCTTGATCCAGTTCAGCTTAAAAGATAATGCTTATCCATTAAGCACGTGTATCTTTCAAATTTGAATAAGGCGCAAATCTTTTAGTAACAAGCTAAGATTAGGATTAATAATAAAGTTTGTTATTAATCCTAAGTGTTAGATACGATCGGATTCGTATTTAATTTATGGATAAAGATTAATTCTTTTATCTTATGGAGTTTGTTTTGAAACAAGTTTGTTTTAAAACTAAGTCTTATTGTAGTGCATC